>BMAU01021236.1:1237500-1601288 GCA_019973935.1 Trichonephila clavipes
ATGACAAAAAAAGGGGGAAAGGAATTTCAAAATAACTCTTTGGTGAGAAAACTCTGATTTTTTTTAAAAAAATTAATATTTATACATAGGTAATAATAAACTATTTTAAAATTCAGAGCCCCCTCCCCCTCCTTTTTGGTCTTTATAAATTTTACATTAAGTTTTAGCATCTGGTATAGAGATGTAAATTGCTTATTTTTTCGTTAACATAGTAAGTAAATCGTACACTTTTAAGGTGTTAATATGTATGTTTTACCTGCTAGACGTTAAGGTCATTGACAAAACCTTTACAAAGTGTGAGAGTATTCCAATATAACCGAACTGAAGATCGTAAGTCAACGCGTGAGTACATTTTTTTGCACAGTAGGGGGAGTACCTTAAAATGTTCTCCGATTTCTTCGCATTTATTTGAACAGTCTAGTTACCGATGTTAAGTTGGCAGATGTTACCTTCACTTACTTAGCCTACGCAGCGTGGGAGCGCTTTTCACTTCAACTCCCTTCTCACACTGTCCTCCCCCTTGCCTCCTCCCCCACGCAACGCAACCTGTCACAGTTACGTAAGATCGAACATCTCGTAGGTAGAGCAGTGGCCCCCACAAAGAAGCTTACTCCTTGAAAAAGAGGGGGAGGTTTTAGGGGGAGTACGGAACGATTGGAACAATGTTTGCATCTCCCTCCCCCTTCTACTCTATTTATAAAATCGTGAGTGGAAGTGTTGGTAACATTTCTCACGGGTTTGAAGAAGAGGTTCCCTATCCCACTGAGCTATTCTGCATACCTTTCAACCCTGTCTATTGATCCGGCCAATAAGGTTCAAAAGTTTGATCAGTTTTTTTTCAATATGAAAGACTGAGATTTTTAAATTTTGAATCTGTTCTCCGGAAGCTCCATGAGCATAATAGAATCGAGTTAAATGTCTTAGACATGAAAGACTTCTATTCCTCCGTCCTTGCAATCATTGAAACATGATATTCTCTGATTTTTTCAACCATTAGCTAATTAAACAAAACTAAGAAAAGGTCTAATGGTTATATTTATATATATAGTATGTATCATGTCTATGGGAAAAGAAAGAAGGGAAAAAAGGGGGGGGGGAACATCTAGGGAAAAAAGAATCTTTGCATTTTCAAAACCGGAAACGTCAATCATATGTTAATTAAGATATAAGCTGAATAAAATGTTTCTTTAAAGTAAAACATTATAGTAAAGAAAAAGTTATTTAATTATATTTATTATCAATTAGCATTTTTTTTAAATCCGCTACGTACAAAAAGAAAAAAAAAATATTTTGCTTTATATGAATGTGATTTAAGCATTTTTTAGAGAACACCGCAGTGTGTGTGTAATGTAATTGTTAGTTGAATTAACATGCATGAAGAATAGCAACCAAGTTGGGTATTTATTTTCTCGAATTTCTCCAATATACTTGCATATAAGGTTCAGTTAGATTTAACATATGTTAATTATAGTAATTTTTGGTTTAACTGAATCTATAATCCATGTACTTGCTAACTGGCTACTGCATTTTCTCCATAACTATAACTAGTATTAATGAACTAAATTTATAGGACGTCATAATCATATGACAACAGCAATCACGTGTTTCCAGCCAAACAGTTAATAAATTTATGTGACGTCATAGTCACACGATAAATGTGATCACGTGATTCCAACTAATCAGTTCATGCGCTTCGCTGTAGTCAGCTTTTGTTTTTTACAGAAACTTTCTCTTTAAAAATACACATTCATCAACAATAATGCAAAAAACCCCTCAAAAATGCCCTCGATTTAGAAGTACACGCATAGTATACATATTGTTAATTTTGAAAAAACCTTTCTGAAGAACATTAACACCTTTACCCAATTTACTTACTTAAGATTACCTCTAAATTTAACAAATATAACAATAAATCTAATGCCAGGTTGTTTTGAATTCAATGGAGAACACATAATTATACTTATCATGTGATCCTCTTAAATTTAGCCCATTGCTCTGTCAGAACAAACAAATAAATATTACAGATAGAGAAGTATTTTTCAGAATTAAAATTTATATTTAGATGTTGAATTTCCGAGTAAAAGTTCAACTTGATAGTAAAATTAAAAAAGTAGATGTGTGTGTGACAAGGAATTTTTCACTGTCATTATACTTTAGCATTCGTTTTTTGTCTTTCAATTTTAGCGACATTTTTTAAAATGTCAAATATTAGACCGTCGTTTTCAGAGTATCTCTGAAAATGAATGTTGCAGCACAAAGCAGTTTAATTACAGTTGAAATACTAAAAACTTATATTATTATAAGATAATCAATGAAACTATTTTTTAAAACTATAACAGTCCTTATAACTATTGTATAACTATAGTCTTAAATCTATGTATAATTTACTTATTGTAATGTTCAACCTTTTAATTGCCATGCCAGAATTAGTCTTGAAACACGGTACTAGAGCTCCATAGCGTCTCGCCCAAGTATTATACTGGATAACTTTTTTAGTGCATCTTATTGTTTTATATCCGCATGTATATCGGGAGAAGTTTATTTCAGCTTCATCTCTCGTAGTCTCTTGCATAATGGTGACAATTTATGTACCTAAATCATCAAAATAACCGGACAGTTAAAGAGTTAACATAAGCGATCTTTCAATTACATACAATATCCAAAAAAATTAAAAATGCACCCTATTTTTTCACGATGCAAGTTATTTTCAAAGGAAATGTAATATTTTTAATAATGTATAATGTGTCAAAATTTTGCGATAGTATCTTGTTTAACTGAGAAGTTACAGTGGGGTTTTTTAGTGAAGCAACTTTTGTTTGCTTAGAGACCATGGATGTGTAAAAAATAACTCCGTGTGTTAATTAAACATTGCTTTTGATGAGGAAAAGCACATGGAAAACAATGGCTTGATAAGTGTTTTCAGAACTCTACTCTATCGCCAACAACAGTTAAGAGGTGGTATGCAGACTTAAAACGTGATCGCAAAGGCCCAAAAGACGCTGAACGTTCAAGTCGCCCAAATTCTGCAGTTGTTTCAGAAAACATCAAAAAAGTTCATAAAATCATTTTAGCCGATCGTAAATTGAGTTTGCGTGAGATAGCAGAAGATTTAAAGGTATCAGAAAGCAGGGTATTTACTATTTTGCATGATCATTTGTCAATGAGAAAAATGTGTTCAAAGTGGGTGCCATGTTTGCTCACCGTCAATCAAAAACAACAAAGCATCGAAGTTCAAAGCGTTGTTTGGAGCTGTTTAAGCGAAATAAACAGGATTTTTTACGTAGATATGGGATAATGGATGAAGCATAGATCCATTACTACATGCCTGAATAAAAAAAATTTCATTTGAGTGGACAGCAACCGGTGAGAGAGAGAGAAAGCCGTACAAAGAGCGACCAAAACTCAAACGTCAGCTGGCAAAGGCTGTGGCATCCGTATTTTGGGATACACAGGCAATTTTGGTTATTGACTACCTTGAGAAAGGCAAAACAATTCATAGTGAATATTATATGGTGTTTTTGGATCAACTGAATGAAAAAATAAAGAAAAAATGTACTCAAATGCAAAAGAAAAAAGTGCTGTTTCACCAAGGCAATGCTCCGTGCGATAAGTCCATGAAAATGATGGTCAAATTGGACGAATTGCTCTTCGAATTACTTTCCCACCCACCGAAAGGTCCAGATCTGGCCCCCAATGACTACTGGCTGTTTGCAGACCTTAAAAGAATGCTGCAGGGAAAGAAGTTTGGCATTTTTTGTCAAATGAAGAAGTGATTGCCGAAGTAGAAGACTATTTTGAGTGCAAAATCAAATCTTTCTACGAAAAAGGTATTAAAAAATTATAAAAGCGCTATAGGCTGAATGTATCACTCTTGAAGGGGAGTATCTTGATAAAAAAAAGGTCAGTTTTGCCTAAAAGTTTCTGTTTTATTAGTTAGGCTCGTGCGGGAATAATTTAGTTATGAGTTATATTTGCCATTCTTCTTGTAAAGGGTGTTTTTTTTAGAGGTATAGAACTTTAAATTGCAATAAAACAACGATATATTATTCGATTGACATGAATTTTTTTTATTCGAAAGATAATCTTGTGGCATTACATTTTAAATATGATTTCTGGCATAGGACTGCCACGGCTGGCTTGGATGTAGTCCAATCTGGACGTCCAATTTTCGATGACTTTTTCCAACATTTGTGGCCGTATATCGGCAATAACACGGCGAATGTTGTCTTCCAAATGGTCAAGCGTTTGTGGCTTATCCGCATAGACCAATGACTTTACATAGCCCCACAGAAAATAGTCTAGCGGTGTTAAATCCCAAGATCTTGGAGGCCAATTCACAGGTCCAAAACGTGAAATTAGGCGGTCACCAAACGTGTCTTTCAATAAATCGATTGTGGCACGAGCTGTGTGACATGTTGAGCCGTCTTGTAGGAATCACAGCTCCTGGACATCATGATTGTTCAATACAGGAATGAAAACGTTAGTAATCATGGCTCTATACCGATCACCATTGACTGTAACGTTGTGGCCTTCAACGTTTTTGAAGAAGGATTCCACCAGCCCATAAAGCGCACCAAACAGTCAGTTTTTCTGGATGTAACGGTGTTTCGACATACACTTGTGGATTAGCTTCTCTCCAAATGCGGCAGTTTTGTTTGTTGACGTAGCCCTTCAACCAGAAGTGCGCTTCATCGCTAAACAAAATTCGCTTATGAAAATCGACCATTATTTTCGAAATAAAATTGCAGAAAGCGTTGTTCAGGCGTGAGTCTATTCATGATGAATTGCTAAACCAAACTGAGAATAAATCACTTGACAGCTGTTAAATCGGTCGCCATCTTGGAAAGTAATGCCAACTTAAACCTCTATACCTGGAAAAAAACACTCTTTATAACATGTTTAAATTATCCTCGGGCGTTATTTAATGTTACTGCCCAGAGTTTTAAGGCATTGACCACACAGCAGATTCAGTTCTCTGAAATTGTAGAACGAAGTCATAAATCTGTCCAGAAAATCATTGGAATATATAAATGAGAGTGAATAATTGAAAATAAAGCAAAGGAAGCATAACGAAAAAATTCTGAGTGTAGCTGTGAAAAGAAAAACAATGAAACAAATTCGATTGAATCTCAAGTTAACTATTATTAAACAATCTGTAGAATTATTTACAAAAAATGAAGGCATTATTTGTATCTCAATTGTTTCCAGAAGAAAGGGATTCATCTGTTTGCGAATTCAAAAGAAACTTCTATAATTTACTAAAGCGCCAGTTAAAGACATGTAACTTTTAGATAAGGAGATCGTTTTCATACATTTTCGTAAATTCGATATATTTGGTAACAATTGTTTTCACATTGCTTGAAAAAAGACAAACACTTCTCTTGATTCAAAATACTTATGCCAAACTGTCAAACATGAGAAAGGAAGAGGTCCTTAATGTTTGGGAATATATGGCAGCAAGAGGAGTTGATAGATTTCTGGATGCGAAAATCGTAGGCACGCATATCATATGATTATGTGGCATGTAAAAGATTCCTTGAGTATCAATTTGCGTTTGTTACTCTAGGCAAAATTAAAATCATGGCAATTTCTAGCATCCGACCAGAGTTTGAATGGAATAAAAATTCTAACGTCACAATTTGGTAGATGGTGCAACCAATGAATTTTGCTCCGCCTTTGGGGACTTGCCGTGTCTGCAAATCACTTAGCTGGAAAAATGCAATCCCTTTGAAACTAACAAACAAGTTAAGTATAAAGAATAATTCGTGATAAGACATCGATAAGCTATGTTAGAATGGAAATTTCATATTTCTGCCGGATGATGACCCCAAACATGCATTGAGTAACGCGAAAATATGGTATTTTGTAATTATAAGCAGCGATTAAATTTTTCTCTACAATATTCAGATATCAATTCCATTAAAAATCCAAAATCCATGCTCGAAAACGCTGTGAAAAATATAAAGCAAGGAGCAAGGGTAATCTAAAACACATATTCTGCAAAAAAAAGAAGCATAAAATAAGCATTTAGATGCAACTAAAAATTTTCAAATTCATACCATTACGCTTGGAAGTAATAAAAGGACGAGTAACGTGGTATTGACATTTTCATGGTATTTATCATTAACAATTGAAAATCTGTGGTTGATATTCTTAATTTTTTGAAGCAAAACATCTACAAAAAGTTTGTTGAAATACCGTATAAATACACATTTAAACTATTTTTCCTTCAGTGTTTTCGGTATTGCTATAAAATAACTTGTTATATGTATTAAAAATATCATTGAACTTATTAGTATTTGTTTATTTGCTTTCAAAAAGCTTGTATCGAGAAAAAGTAGGTTAGATAACCGATTTTCGGAATCACAGCAGCAACGAATTGATCCGTTTCTTTTATTTGTGATTTATCTACTAAATGAACAATTCAAAACAATAAAAACTTTCTACAAAAATAAAATAGATAATTACTTGAAGATAAAGTAAATAAGAAAACAATGTGAAAAGCTATACTGCAATCAATCTTGTAGTACCTAAGTTATAGCTAATAAGCAAGATATTTAACGATTTCATGAAATAATAGTTGCTGAATGACTATCTTACAGTTTTAATTTAATTAACTCCAAATATAGAATACCTCACTTCAAGATCTGGTGTTGAATAAGATTTGACCAATCGTGAACTTATAGTTTTTCTGTTCGTAAAGACTATTGGGTAGCTATTTTACATTTCTTACCATTACTCAAGCTGATTAAGTTATCTTATTTACATAAAAGCAAGTTTTTATCGGGCGTTATATACTATCCACACACAATGTGAAAACAACAAACTTGAAGCAGACATTGGAGCATATATGACTTACTTAATTGACCTATCGTATGTCTATTGTTATGAAATATTTTATTCGGTCTTCGGTAGGCTCTTTTGCTTATGGTTCTTGCATTTATATTTTTACTGGTGGCCACTGTAACCTAGTGGTCAAGGTCGTGGACTCGTGGTTGGCATATCATAAATTAGAGTCTAATGCCGCTGAAGACCCGTCGTGTACAGGGGACCAATGCATGTTAAACCTGTCGAGGTTTAAATATCCTCTCGTTGGTGTGGTGTGGAAGTTAGGAAAAGGAGATGCCATCTTAGGTGCGTATTGTCATTTGACCATGGATCAAATTACGTGGTCCACCGCCAATAGCCGTCGTGCAGCTTTGCAGTTGAAATAACTCTCACTTATATCTTTACTGAGAGAATAAATAATTATTTTTTAATGAATCAGTTTTTTACATTAAAGAAGTAATTTTTAAATTTTTTTAATATTGGGATCAGCAAGCAATATCCGTATCAGTATTACATAATCACTATTAATAAAATCTATGCTAAAGGCATAAAAATCGTATCAATATCAGCAATAGGAATATAATTTTCAAAGTATATTAATATAAATAAAAGACTTTCAAAAAACAATAAATAAATAATAACATTTTAAAAGTAGCAGATACACTGTAATTCAAAATTAATCTTTTAAACCAACTTTTTTTAATATCTGAATCGGATTTAAAAGAAGACCCATAAAATAATATTTACCCTATGTTATATAAACTATTGGTGCTTGATAAAAAAAAAAAAAAACATCAAATTGATTATTTACACTACATAAATCAATTACTAAGACCTTAAATTTTATTTAAGTGTAGTAAAAAATTTAAAAAAAAAACATACTGAAAAACGTAAGTGTTTTTAAAATAAGATTTTTGATAAAAAAAATTTCTGAACTATAATTTTTTTTTACAATCAACATTTTAAATAATGGGGGGGGACTTACATTATTACTTCATTTACAAAAATTGGGAAAACAAGATTCAACTTGATTTTCAAATTGCTGAAGGAACAAGATAAGGAATACTGCTTTCAAAAATTTTGAAATCTCTAAAACTCTCTTAGAAAAAAGTACTTTCTCATTTTAAGTACGAAAAATAACAGAACTTATCTTAGTTTTCTTAAAATAAATAAGTTGTCAGGAGAAAATAAAATGTCATCATGAAGTCATTCCTTCTTACACAAGAACTCTTAAAAATTTACAATAAAATTAAGAGATATTCATAGCTTCATGCTTTAAAATAAAAGATATTTACGTTTCAAAATAAAAGATATTTGCTTTAAAATAAAAGATTTTATATATCACTTACCGAGATAAATCTTAATCCTCAATATTCAAATGTATTTAATCAAAATCATTTTTTTAAATGTCAGATAGTTTAAAAATAAAAGAAAAAATCATGGAGAAAATTTTTGATCTAATTTTTAATGCCGAATGCTTTTATTTTTTACTGAAGAAAATATTGTTCTACAAATACAGAGCTACGGTATTTTTAATAGGAAATAATAAAACTAAATTATTCCAAACGATCTTTAAAATATTTTAAATGCTTAATATGCATCGATTAATTTTATTTTAAATTGCACAATTAAGAAATATTTCTATTTTTTTAAAGGAAAATTAGTTTTAATTCATCAAAGTAAAAATACAGAGAAATAAATTAATGTGTGTGTGAACTAAATATTAACTAGAACTTGAATGTAACATTTCTCCTCTGTTTGGCATATGAACGAATAATTTTAAAAATAGCCTTATTATTAAATGACTTCGCGTGAGTTTTCAATTAACATTACAGCACTTTTTTTTTAATTTGGCAACGATGAATAATTTTTTTATTTTCTTTCAAAAGATTCTTACAAATTTTTCACAATGGAACTTATCTAATGTCCGGAAGCAATACTTCGATTTTCAAAACAAAACTGTTGTTATCGAACGCAGCTGTTTTTAAGCGGAAAACAATCATCAGTATCCAAAAGATGGCGCTGTTTATAAGAGAATCGTTTTATTCTTTTATTTCTTGTTCAAGATTAAAATCTAACTTAATCGATGGACGAAAAAAACATCGTAATTTTTATCCAAGTGTAGGCGGACTTCGAAATAATGGATAATAAATAAATTTTACAGCTAAAGGCGACTTTAAATCTCCATTTAGATATGTAGATTGTAGCTACACTTTGAAGTCTTTTGTTCTTTTGCTTTTCTACCGCCTACACGGTAAAAGTTATTTGAATGGCTTAACTACTATAGATGGACGAATTGTGATAAAGTGGTAAGTTATTTCGTTTTTTAAAAAGTTTAACTATGAATTTAGAAAATTTAAGACAGGGAAATTGGGTTGCATAGAGACAAGATTGAATTACATTGCTATTTTGTTCTTTGTTATTATTTTTTGAATAAATGCTCGTGTGATTTGGTGTAGAATCTAAGAATCGAAATATTCATTTAAAACTAAGTTTATATTCCTTATGATTAGTATTTATGTTAAATTTATTGATATGCACAAAATATAAACTATTTATTACTTTGTAAACTGTTAGTTTTGTGAGGATTAATAAAAAAACAAATGCTTTTAATAGTTTTGTTTAAATTTAATACGTTAGCGATGAAACAAAAATATAATCCAGATATTTATTATAAACAATCATGCATCCTTTTTTTTTTCTGGATCTTATATTTTTATGTTACATTTTAAAACTTCAAGTTGTAAAAATTCTTTATACATTTGTTTAATTTATTTTTAATGAAAAACTACGAAAGGTAACAAAAAAAATTCCTTGAAAATTAAAATTTTTGTCAATTATTAATAAAAAAAAACTTAAATGAATACATTTTTGAAATCTAGAAGTATTTGTTTTTTATTTGGGTGAGAAGTTTTTGTTTTAGATCAATGTTTTGAGATTTTTGGAAAAATGTTTCCAATAGGAGAAAAGGACTTTGTGTGTGTTTTTTTTCTGGATTCGAGTATTCTGTTTACATTCTTCTGATATTCTGCAAGAATTTTGCCGACCTGAATTTTACAACCGAAAACTTAACTGACTTGATTTTAACAACTGACTGTCTGATGGTTGATAGATTATGATTAAATATTTTTTCGTCACATTTATTTCAGATGTTTCTACATTCGAATTGCTTACAATTTTTTACAGTCCTTTTTATTTAATTGTAATATTTTTAGCTTTCTAATTTTAAGAAAACATTAAAATTTGTGAAAAATATCGAAATAATTAAAATTATTTAAATTGTATGATTTCAAATTGAAAACTTTTCTGCCTTTTTAAGTCTAGAAATAATTATACTGATAATGAAGAAATCTTTGATGTAAACTTTACGACACATTTTTTTTCTCTCATTGGTGCTAAAAGTATGTGAACTTATCTCAGTTGCACGACAGCTCATGATGGCCAAGGTCTACTGTGCCCAAACTCAGTATACGCGACCTTGAGCCCTGAGGTACATGGGCAGATGATCTGGGCAGGTGGTCAATCTGACGCGAAACTCCCAGTGTTAAGTTCCCAAACCAGCTTGGTACTAATTTATCGACCCACTGAAGGGATAAAAGACTGAGTCAACCTTGCCCAGCCCGGAGTTTGTACCTTGGACCTGTGGCGTGGAAGCGCGATGCACTAACCACTTAGCCACTGGGTTTCAAAAGTATGTTACTAGAGCAAAAACTCGTTATAATATATTTTCCTTAAAATTAAGGTTCGGAGTGTTACTTAAAACTCTGAATTCTTATCACTAAAAAATATTTTCGAAAGCTATTTTGATAGACTTATTATATTTTACTTTTTTTGTTAATGCTTTTTAAAAATATTTCATTGTTTTCTGTTCCTTTTCTTTTGTGAAAGAAGTGTCAAGGTATTACTTGAATTTACGAAGTATTTTATGTATTAAAATGCATAAAATTGTTTTTTATTGTTTTGCTTAGTTGTTCTTTCTGACTTTTCATGTTAACGATGCTTTTATTTAGCATTTTAAAACTTCGAGTTGTCGTCATTTATCGAGGTACCGTCTAAAATTGTCCACAATCCATGTAACGCTTAATAATCGGTTTCCTTATAGGGTATTCAGTGTAAGAAAATTTTGAAGGGTGCTTAGGCCTAAGTCTATGTGGCCATCCGAATCATGGATTCCATAATATATAATATGGCCTTATATAAAAAAAATCTAACTAAAGACAATGTATCTCGCATTTCGAGGGTCTTTGTTGAATCCTGGAAATCTTGTGCCACATACACACACTGAACACCTACCGTGCAAAGGAGTTGAGGCACGTTAAATCTGTAGAGACCAAAAACGTCTTCCCGCTGGCGTGGTGTGGAAATTATGAGAAAGCGTACCTTCGTCTTTGAACGTCGCCTTCATCACTTGATTAGGCCGTGGTAGCCTAGTGGTCAAGGTAACGGACTCGTGGCTGGTGTTTGATGAGTTCGAACCTACTACCGCTGACCTCGCCGTGCAGGTTGGCGATGTATGTCAAATCTGTCTAGAACTCAAATATCCTTCCAGTGGTGTGGAAGTTGGAAGAGGTAGGTGCTAGCTCATGTGTCGTCCTCGTCACTTGACCATGGTTCAAAATTACGAGGTCCGTCGCCAAAAGCCCTTGAGGAACTGAATAGGACGACGTTAATATTCACTCACTCGCTCATCACTTGACCTAGGTTAAAAAATATGAGGCCATCTTAGAAAGTAAGAGGTAAATTCAAATCAAATCTTGCACCTCGAGGTATTGATATATGTGGATGGGGGTCGGACTTCCTTATACATCAACCTATTTTTAATTTTTAGCATATAGGTGCATTCGTCTACATATTTTATGCACTTCCCCCTATAAAAGTAGTCTTCCATCCCTTTTCTAAATTTATGCTGACCTTGCATATATAATATTTGTAATATTTCATTAGTTTACGAATGATTGTTGAAATGATTATCCCTTTTGAGTACCTCGCTTACGGGTGTTTGAGTATAAATGATTATTTAAAAAATTTGAGCACAAAGAGATACGTTCTAGAACATTTTACAAATCACCAGATCTTATTTTTTTTTAAATAAAATAACACTAATACACATTCCTTTATTATTTGATGTACAACATTTTAAATTTTATAAATTCCTTTTATAGCTTGCTAGCCAGCATAGCGAATCCAATTACTCGAATAAACTAAAACTAGATTTATCTGGAGTTGAAAAAAAATTCGATTGATGCCATCAATTTAACTTTTTGGGGGGAATGATGGGAGAAATTCTTGACAATTAATTATAAGTTTCACAATCCTAATAAACCTTAGATCTATTAGTGACGGAACTCGCAATTCTGAAACGCGATCAAATGACGAGGATGACACACCTCTCCCTTCAGACATCTACACTACGCCAAGATAAGAACTTTGCTCATGCACCACAAGGAGGGTCTTTAGTAGCATTAGGATTCGAAGCCACGATTCGAACGAAAGGAATCGGTCCACTCAGCTTGATGATGTTCTGAAGTAATGTATTTAGTGAAGGAAGCACATAGATATATTTCAACTTTTTCGGAACAAACAAATCAAATTTTGTAAGCTTAGCTTCAAAAAGCATACAGCTTCGATATTTAAAATCTTCTTTAAGAGATATTCTAGATATATTTTTAAGAAAAAGGTAAACATTACTATTCCCAGATAAATGTTTCATTTATACAACAAATTCTGATCTGTATGGCTGGAAAATTTGTTCAGAAAAAAGGATTCAAGCTATGTAAAGACGAGAAACCTAAAAATAATTTTATCGCATTAAACTGACGACAGCGACATCATTTAAAAATGTGCTTCTATCTAGAATTTTAAAAGGGGTTGCTTAAGGCAGTGATCCGCAACCTTTTTATCGCTGCGGACATGTCAACGTTTGATAATTTTTCCGCGACCCGCTGAGAGTGGGACACGTTGATTGTTTATATTTTAGATTGTTTTGATTTAACAATTTTAATTTAGTTACATTTAAATATGCCTTCAGAATAAAATATAGTTACACCAAAAATGAATAAAAGTGATTTAACGTGGAATATAAAGTGATTTCTGTGAAAAGTTGCGCAAATCCGAGAGAAATGCACCACTTTAAATAAAATGGCGATTGTTTAATATGTTCTTTAGGCGGCCCGGCACCATTTGATCCACGGACCGGTACCGGTCCATGGATCACTGGCTTAAGGGACACCAAGTACTCTATGATTTCACTATTCTTCTTATTATTGATACGTTAATTATTAATGCCATAATTTAACCCTCCGACTTGAACATCATATTTTTTTGCCGCACTGAGAAACATCCGTCTGACAGATGGGTACGTAATTTTTTTTTAATTTTATTACCATAAACTCTGTATTAAATGTCCGTATAGCTCATAAAATTGAGTATGATTCAAATAAGATGTGTGGGGTTAAATCAAGCACAATCAGTGGCGCACACAAGGGAGGTCCTGGGGGTCCGCCCCCCCTCCAAAGCCCTTGATTTTTTCCCCGTTTGATTATAATTTTAAGTATATAGTACGTAAAATTTAATCAAGTATTTGTTATTAATGATTAATTTTATTAATTAATGCTACTTATTTATTCAATAATTAGTTTTTTTTTTACTGTGTTTTGCTCCCGAAAATCGACAAAATCAAAAGGAGCATGATACAAGAATGGTGAACTTTCGACCCCGGACCTCAACCCTTGAAAAATTCCTGTTTGCGCTACTGAGCACAATATATTTTTATCACTAGAATTGTGACTAGTATTTTTATAAAAACTGATTAAAAAGAATTTATATTCATGTAAAAGTAATTAAAAATATTAATACGAAACACGAAAAAACTATAGGAATATCCGTGTGATAGACGGTGATAGATAAGAAAAATCGCATATATTGTGAGTTGAAAAAAATAGCCATGTATCACCACATGATCTTCTCACTAGGTAGAGTTCAATTGAAGATATCAAGGCAGCTCATTCCAAAAATCACACCACAGCGTTATCTAAAGGCATCAAAGCATACCCCATTCCCGTCTGAGAGACGGATGTTCCAATCAGTGGGTTAAGCTGAAACTAATTGAATCCTTACGCTTCCACCTGCTCAGAAGTTGTCTTCCAGAAAGGACACGGATTTAAAAATAGAACGGTTTTTCCTTTTTCCAGGATAAAAATGATCACGATAGCTTAGAGATTTTAGTCACGCACGCGTTGTCGAGTCTCCGATTCAAGTCCTGACACCACTGAAGACCACCGAGTAGAAGGGGTTAAAAAAAATCTCTTAAAATCTGTTGAATCTTAATGTCCTCCCGTTGGTGTGGTAGATAGGAAACGGGGTGCTTGCTCAATATCTCCTCTCGTCCCTTGACCATGGTTCTTAAATACTAAATCCATGTCAATAGCCCTCGCGTTGCCTTGCCTTACACTGCGAAATTAATAAGCACCCACGCCTGAACATTAAATACGGAAAAGCTTCATTAAGTTACTCAACAACCATTTTTTATTTTCTACTCTTCTCCTAGTCATTACATTTCTCTTTTCTTCATTTATTATTTCTCTGCACAGTTTTTTTTAAATAGACGTGTTTTTTCGTAACTTAACAAGATGTCTTGAGCCGTTTGATCAAATATAGTACTTGCGACATTAACAAAACCTTCACGGGCTTAGCACTCATTGAAAAATGTTTTTATGGAGTATTCCACGTTAAACCCGATTTTGTGAAAATAATCTGACAACATTTTTGAAGTTATTAATCTTTATATATAAATTTATAAAAATTCTCGCACTTATCTTATACTATTTACCACTAGTATGTCTTACGTTATTCAGAACTAAAAAAATTCATGTGATATCAAAATTGAAAAGCCACCAAGAATCCTTTATTTTAATGCATTAATAACTTTAAGTAATTTGATAAAATTAGGGTGGCCACGGTAGCCTAGTGGTCAAGGTATCAGATCGTGGTTGGCATGTCATGAGTTCGAGCCCAGTACCACTAAAGACCCGCCGTGTAGGTGAGCGATGCACGCTAAATCTGTTGAGAGCTCAAATGTCCTCCCGTTGGTGTGGCAGTTAGGAGAGGGGGATGCCAGCTCAGGTGTCGTCCTTGTCACTTGACCATGGTTCAAAATTACGAGGCTCGTCACCAAAAGTCCTAGTGTAGCTACACATCGCGACGTTAATATTCACTCACTCACTCACTCAGCACGACGGCTGTCGGTGTCGCACCTCGAAATTTTGAACTATGGTCAAGAGATAAGGATGACACTCTTGCACTTGCTCTCCGCTTTCCAAGATTTTACACCATGCCAAACGTGAAGATTTTCGGCCCCGACAGATTTAATGTACATAAACCTATCTACACGGCGGGGTTCTTACATGTATCATTAACCTGCAACTCGAAACCAGACCACGCACGTGTTCAGGACTATAACCATACATCTACCGTGGTCGATAAATTATTGTATGAGGGGTGTAGTGACCGCTGTACACTTCTCACACAAGTCCTTATCATGGTCATGGACTCGTGGCTGACGTGCCATGAGTTCGAACCGAGTACAGCTGAAGACCCACCGAGTAGATACTCGTTAAATATGTTGAGACTCGATGTCCTCCCGTAAGTGTAGTGGGGAAGTTGAGAGAGAGAGATGCCAGTTCAAGTGCCATCCTCGTCCCTTGACTATAATTCAAAATTACGAGGTCCATCGCCAATAGCCCTCGTGTAGCTTTGTAGTGCGACCCTAATATAACTCTCTCCTTGTGTGAGTGGTGCTTTTAAAAACTAGTCAGCAATATAAATATTTCTGAACTTGATCAATTATTTTCTCCTGTGTGAGCTAACAAAGTGTATAAATTCTTATTTTTTCGTTATTCAAAAAATTACATTTCATTTTTTTTTTCTTTATTCGCATTCATAAAATTTATGATACAAATATAAAAAAAATCGGAAAACAGAAATTTAGCAGAAAGTAATTGATGCAGATAAAGAGGAAATCGAATATGAACTAATTAGCTTTGTTCCTGTTTATTACTACTGCGTTTCAAAATAATAGTGGTGGGAGTGGAATCGGATATGCCTAATGACAGTTTTGTGTTGCTTACTTTAGTTAAACACTTATCCCGTACAATTTCTTGCTTTAAGTTACTTCCTTATGTTTAAAGAGAAGGAGTGAGTGAGTTAATATTAACGTCGCACTATTCAGCTACACGAGGCTTTTGGCGACGGACCACGTATTTTTGAACCATGGTCAAGTGACGTGGACGACACCTGAGCTGGCACCCCCCTCTCCTAACTACCACACCACACCAACGGGAGGACGTTTCAGCTCTCGACAGATTTAACGTGCATCGCTGCCCTACACGGCGGGTCTTTGGTGTTACTGGGATCGAACTCATGACATGCCTGCCATGGTTGGATACCTTAACCACTGGGCTACCGCAGCCCTTTAAAGAGAAGGAAGTAATGTGTATTGTACTTTTAAGGACGTTTTTACGTAAAAAAAAAAATTCATTGCTGATTAAAATAAATATACTGAGTTATAGTTTTTACTAAATGTGCGTGTGTGCAATAAAAATAATAATGCTGATAATGGTAATGAATTATTTTTAAAAAGATTTAAATTTCGTTAATCTGCTTGTTTAATGGATTTTATTCGATCAACGTTAAAACCCGAATAATCGATTTGATTAGCAAAAGAACACAAAATAATAACTTTCTTCTTAAAATTCAGAAATCTAGATTTATTTTTAAATTTTAAAAACACGATTTTTTATACTAAAAAATCAATTTGATCGTAAAATTTTACTGATTTGTCACAAATAAAAGTTATGTCTGTGAAAGCCGAGAGATCGTAAGCTCGCAACCAGCGTTTCGTTTGTGGAGCTCTGGTGCTACTGAACGTCTACAGTGTAGAGAAGGTTACGCACACGTTAAATCTATCGTGGCTCAAAGTCTTGACGTTGGTGTGGTATAGAAGTGTATTGAGTAGAGTGTCAACTCATCCATCGTCTTCGTCATTTGACCGTGTTTCACAACTGCGAAGTCTGTTATCAATATAGTCCACGTACTGCCTCAGTGAATGAGTGTCTTATAAACATCGTAATGTATAGCAACACGAGGGCTATTGGCAGAATACCAAGGGAACTGAACTCACCCGAAAGGGATTTAGAGCTACAAACCGGTACCCCGGGAACATCCCCCCCCTCCCCGCTTTAGTCTTTATTGAAAAAGATCTTATTTTACATTTTTATAGAAGTGCACAGCATACAAACGAAAGGCAAATTCACAATACACATATATAACCACATAAAACAAGATTCACAACATACACATATCATTACGAAATCACGATATACATAAATAATTACACAATACAAGTTACATATATATAAAGGCAAATTCGCAATACACATACACACAATACAAATGTACAAAGCCAATAATGATAAAAAGAACACTTATATAGGGCCAGATAAGGAGAAGAATAAAATCATTCCAGCATCTTGCAAGTGCATCAAAAACAATAATAATCTCCACCTAACGCGACGGGCCTCGTAATTTTGAACGCTTGTCAAGTTACTAGGACGACACTTTAGCTGGTGCCCTTTTTCCAAACTTTCACACCATGCCGATGGGAAAACTATTGAGCTTCAACACGTTTAACGTGTATCAGCCCCTTTACACGGCTAGTCGTCAGTGGCATTAGGGCTCGAACTCATGACACGCCAGTTGCATTCATTCAGAATGCGATGTTAATGATCAATTAATCAACAGATAAAAGTTAGTCTCGGTAATCTTACGTAGATTTTAGTGAAAATTCTACTTGTTACGATGGCTGTTCAATATAGAAGGTGTGGTATGTAGTGAGAACGAGAATTTGATTCTAAAATTGCTTCCGAAAAAATTCCCTATATTGTGCAGAATAATGGGAGGGTTGAATTTAATTGGGCTTCAAATTTTTCATGGGACTAATGTAAAAAGTGAAGAAAATGTGACGTCAGATGTTGTCTAATTGCTCACAGCCAGCAGCATCTATAGAATATTTCCAAGATCGTAGAGTTACTGTAGATTGATTCAAGTTGATTGCTAATGCCTTTAATGTCACTAATTAAATCAAGGAACTTCATTCTTTTCATTTAATGGAGAAAAATTACTCCGTTAATACTTGCAGTAGGATCAAGAAAAGGAGCTTCCTTATTTCCTACTTTCTGCACTTCAGAGAAATTGTGAATAAAATTTTACCTGAATAAATATAAAGTCTGTTTTAAAATTCATAATTGTCCCCTAGGAATAATTATTATTTAATAAAATATTCTACTTTAAGATACTATTCTAATATTTATAGCTTTATAACCTGTCTAATAAAATATAAGTAGAAGTTAAAATAATGGAAGGGTATTTTTGAAGCTCGTTTTAGTATTATTGACTATGCATAATTTTGCTACGATTCTTATTTTTTAAATTTAGAATATTTTTATTTAAAAACTTTATTTGATAAAGATTATAAGCATACTTCAATATTGTTAGAATATCTGAAGATTATCTGTGTAGTGTTATTTAATAGAATGTAATATTTTCAAAGTTCATTTCGATTTTACATTTGTGTAAGCTCCTGTCCGTTATTAAAGCAATAAATATTGAATTTATACCGAAAACACATGACACAAAATATTTCAGCAATTTTCCAAGGAGCAAAAAATTTATTATTAAAAGTGAAAAATATCGTTTTGGAATTATATAATTACATTTTTGTGTATTATATAATTGTGGAGAAGGGCCGAAGTCACTGAGGGGTCATGATCGAGAACACATATTCAATTTTACTTCTGTCGATTCAAACCCTGATGTCACTAAAGATCTGCTTTGTAGAAGAGCTGATATATGCTAAAATTCTGTCGAATCTCTTAATCCATTAAAGGTAGTTTGATGTTTAAATGCCAGCTCAGGGGTTCCCGTCAGGCCGTGGTAGCCGAGTGATCAAGGTATCGGATCGTGGCTGGCCTTGTCACGAGTACGAGCCCAGTACCACTAAAGAACAGGAGTGTAGGGGAGCGATGCACGTTAAATCTGTCGAGAGCTCAAACGTCCTCCCGTTGATGTGGTGTGGTAGTTAGGAGAGGGAAGGTGCTAGATCAGTTGTCGTCCACGTCGCTTGACCATGGTTCAAAATTACGAGGTCCATCACCAATGGCTGTCACGCTGCTTCATAGTGTGGCATTAATTAACAAATTATTTGAGGATAAGGCAAAGGTATACAGTTATGGTGGTCTTATTCAGTTAAAGGAATTTATCCTCTCATTATAATTCTGAAAGTTTAAAATTACAAAAACGGACTATTGTTATATACTATACTTAAAGTAAAATAAAATATCCCCCGAAAATAAAATTAGCACGTGTGTGTTAGACTAAAAGATTAAGGCTTCTTTAAGTAGTTCGGTAAATAGAGAGCAATATGCTTCACAAATTCACTGATTATTTGGCATGAATTTCGCAGCATTTGAAAGAAATCTTTCAGGGGTATTGAGAAATGGGAGAAAATAAGAACATCGACACATCTCTTAAAATACTCGACAAAACTGAATGATATTCTTTTAAATTATAACACATTTTTTTCCAAATTAAATTTAAATATGTTCCTTTCCCTTAAAAATATTCAAATAGGATCAATAAGCTTTACTATAACATTAATGGCCAATTTCTTCAAAAATAATTCAATTTCTTAAACCATAAAAAGAAAATTATTGGAAAAACGAGTTATTAGTTGATTTTCTTTAATGTAATATAGGTTAATAAAGGTATAAATTGATACTGATAAAGAATCCATGTTTAATTATAACTTGGAATATCTTTTACAAACTTTTACTAAATTATTTTCGGGATAAGTTAGAATTTCATAATATTTCTTTCGGGAGGGAAGTTTCTCAGTTTCACCTTTCAGTGAGGAAAAAAATCGTATTTCTAAATTTATACTGACGAACTATAACAAATTTCCAATTCTTTAAATTTCTTAAATAAGCATTAATTTTATTAAGAGAAAATGCAGACAGGTTTTTTCCTTTTTATGTCTCTAAGAACACATGTTTCTTTACTTCATAAAGTCGATTTTAATTCTCAATAAAGTATTTCAGGTTTGAAATTGCTTTGACAACAGCTAAAATTCTAGTTAGAGTGGAATGTGAATTCTGTTATAATTTATCTCGTTAAATTATTATTTTATCAATAGTTAAAAATTTAAGCACTGTTAGGAATATCCATCATGTTTTTCTTTTAAAACAATTTTTGCCTCTTTTCTTGTTTTCAATTAACTCGTTGGGAAGTTATCAATTATAATTTAATATTAAAAAAAGGCAACTCAGACAATCCTATGTTTCTTTTTATATTAATTCAAATACCATTTCAATTAATACTTATTAATAATTAAAACACGTGTGTGTGTGTGTGTGTGTGTGTGTGTGTGTGTGTGTGTGTGTGTGTGTGTGTGTGTGTGTGTGTGTGTGTGTGTGTGTGTGTGTGTGTGTGTGTGTGTGTGTGTGTGTGTGTGTGTGTGTGTGCCTCAAACATAATCTCTGAAATTGTACATTAACGTAACATAAAAGCAACTTGAGTGTGATTGGCAATGGATTTTGAAATTTGGGACCACCGACAAGCAATAAAGAAGAAATTTGATTGGGCTCAATTCATGTGACATCATAGTCATATGATAATGATAACCACGTGTTTTCAACCAATCGGTTCTAAAGCTAATGTGACGTCATAGTCACACGATAAAAGCATTCATGTGAGTTGAGGTTCTTCGCTGTTGCCAGCTCTTGCTTTTTGCAGAAACCTTCTTAAAAGTTAAAAGTGCAAACTTGTCAACAACAATAATGCACAAATGTAGACAAAATGCATTTTATTTATAAGTACATGAATAAAATAAGATTTTTTAAAAATTTTAAAATCTTTTTGAAGAATTTTTTTATAACATTTTTGAAAATAATTGCCCAATTATGAAATTTTATCTGAGTTTTACAAATAGAACAAGTACAAGTTCGTTGGATGTCTGTTTGGAATTTAATGGAGAGCATGTATTTGTGTTTAATCTTGAGGTCGTCATGAATTGAACCCATTGATCTACTTTCCACTCCACACTACACTAAGGGAAGAATTTGAGGTTTAGTTCTATGAAGTGTGCAGCATCCTTCATTATTCCACACGATGAATAATTCTTTGGAAAAAATTAGAACTTCCCAGCTACACTTCAGTGTTGCTGTCAATGAAGCTCGTGTTCTTGACCATTTAAACACTGATACTCGTATCGAATAGAAATGGTACAAGAAAAATTTAAATTCGTAATTTTGTTTTCGTACATCCCTCTTCAATGAAATTATCGGAAGTAATTTATTTAAATTTCTTAGCCAAAATAATAAATAATTAAAAGGTGCAAATGTATTAGATAAATTACATTATTCATTTATTAATTATTTTTTTTAAAGAAATCTGTTCGTAGAAATCATTGTGCAGAAAAAAATATGTTTAGGTGAAAGGGCAACAGATGGAATGACTACATATTTCCTTGCTTAGCTTTGATAAATTTCTTTTATATAAGATTTTTTTTCTCCTGGTAAATTGAAAACATTTTATTACGTATAACCTGTCGGCTATCGGCGCGTCTTCCGCAGATACAGCTTGTTTTGTCATTTCTTGATGTAAGTGATGAAACTTCGAGGGGATATAGAATTACTGCAGTCAGCAGCAATGTTTCTGGGAGAAATATATGCCCGGGAATTCCTGAAAATAAACAAAAGAAAGCGGAGAAGAATCCCGGTCGCCTTTTGACGTCATCATGACGTCATTTACGAATCCATCTTTCTTTTCACCCACTTCACTTCGATTCGGCAGTTTTTGTTTTCGCAACGGTAGCAGGTATTATATACCTGCTGGAGCGTCTCGAGTGTAGGCGGCTTGTTTTGCTAACCCATGGTTTCCAAGGTAAACAAAACATTAAAAGGGTAAGAAAATAAAAAAATCACCAGGTATCGACGTCAATGTTTCTAGGTGTTACAAGGTCTCGAATTGGGGTGGGTGGGAATTTTTCCGAACCTGTTTTTTTGAGGGAAAGCTTTAGGGAAATTTGTAAATCGGGACACTGATAGGGATATTGAAGTTTCGATTTAGTAATTGTTTGATTTTAAACACTTAAAAAAAATGAAAACTGTCTTAGGGATTCGCAATAATCAAGAAACGCTGACTTAGCTTAATGTTCTCTCTTTCATTTTAATCTATTCTTTTAAGTTTTCGTTTTGAGGCCAACTAAAAAATAGTTTGTTGGAAATCAATATGTTCATTAAAATAATTGTGAAAGAAAAAAAAATCGTTTTAAAAACTTTCCCTCGTGTAAACGTTTATGAAATAAAATAATAATAATAATTGAAAACTACGACAGATTTTTTTATTAATATTTATTATACAATTATCTGTTCTTGATAAGTATTGAATTATTTTCATAATCTGCTCTTGTATAGTAAAAGTTCAAAAGTTTTGAGAGATTTCTTAATTTTTACTCACGAAAGATGAATTTCATAATTTAAAATAAAAGCTACATATATTCTTTGTTGCTCTAGATTTCAATTTAATCGCACATGAGTTTTCCAATTAAAGACATATGACTTCGATGGCTTCTTGCACTAGATAATGAAAAAAAAATTTTTTTTTTAAATTCTTATATTCCTTTTGAATTTATTTTGACTTTTAAACTACGTCTTTCTTATCTCTGATAAAAATTTTAAAAAATTACTCCTAATACTCCCTCTCTAATTAATACACATTAGAAAAGATTTTTCCATATTTTATTTTAGAATATATTTATTGCTCATTTATGCATTTAAAAATCAAAGTTACAATTCAACTGGTTAAATGACAAAAAGAGTAACATATTTCATTTTTTTTTTCAGAATTATTTTTGGAATTTGATCGTTAATTTAATACACACTGTGAAATACTTTTTAAAATATTTGGGTGGTCCACAAAAATTTAAATAAAAAAATAAATTTCTAAAGGTACTAATAATTTTTATAGTTCCTAAGATAATTAAACGAAGCTTTGTCATTAAGTTTCTTTATACATTTTTATTTCTTTCGAAATTGTTTGGCTCAAAAAAATAACTTTTTAATCTTATATAACTAGATTTCAGATTACATTTTCCATATTTTTCAATAATTACTATACTTAAAAAAAGTTTTGCACCTGCGAGTGATTATTTTTAAAGGCCATGGTAACAGAGCGGTCATACTTGCGAGCTCAAAGCCGGCATTGCTTCAGCTGTGATTCGTGAATCATCATTAAGATCCACTATGTAGAAAGGTTCATGCATGTTAAATCCGCGCTGCTAACTCAAAGTCCTCATGTTGGAGTGGAAACTTGGATAATAAAATCTTATGCCATCCTCGTCACTTGATCGAGAATCAAAATTATAAAATCCATCGCCATTAGGCCTCGTGTCGCTTCGAAGTTCTATGTTAATAAACCATTTATTAATCGAAGGTTCTTAAAAGCAATAATGGTGTCTTATCTCTCTTGCTCTTAGAAATGTATCGAAGGGTTGCTAACATTTTTTTTTACATGAGTCATTTTAAAAATATTTCACCACACAAATCTAAAACTGTGATCTACTAAAAGCAAATTTCTCATCTCGCTCAATATTGACCATACTTTCATATCCAATTTGCAAAGATTCCCCGTTGAGAAGAGCCGGAAATTGTTTCACTAAAGTCAGAGGGTGGCTTCAGCATTTTGAAAGAAGAAATAACTTCTTAATGTGAGAACAAACAAACTGTCCATGACCTTGTCAAAAAATGTTCACTGTTGCAGTAGACAAGGCACGATCTCCACGGACACGAATCCCTACGAACATTCGTCAAAGTCATCTTCCGCTGTACATCAGAAATCGGTGCTTTGTATTTCGTCTTAAAAAACGATTTATTATTGCTTCAGTCATTTTTTGTTTGGCGTTTTTTGCATTATACCTTTGCCCTCTGCTACTCGTGCCTCTCGTCCTTTCTCAAAAGAATTAATTCTAAACGATAAAACAGAATTCCATTCAACCTCGTCGACCCCTATCGGCGTTATCTAGCCGACTGTTTGCTTTACAGAGTTCACCTTTCTGTTTATCAGTGGCCTGACGATTAGCACAAGTGTGGGTGGAAATCTGGCAACATGTTTTGACGCTTAGTTCTCAAGTGCTGCAGCAGGATTCCTTATCTTTGGCATTGCGAAACGGTAGCTGAATGAACGGATTTCTTGATGTTTTCTCGCTGATCGTGACAAACGCTGTGTGCAGACGTAAATTGTTTGGACTGAACCCGATCTCTTATCGAGTGAAGCTGGAGAAATGAAAAAAAAATGGGAAGGGATAATATTGTGCCTTGTTTGGAGTAATTATTAATGTGTCAAGGGTCGATATGTCTTCAGAGAGTCAAGTTCAAGTGAAATCTTATCGGAAGGGCGGAGGATTTTACAGCTATTTTAATTTTTGTTCTCCCTCCTCTCCTTTTCACCTTACCGCATTTTTTTAAAGTAAGCTTTATCCGCAATGGGATACAAAGATTACATTTCATTTATACGCCTTTCGACATTTTGCCTTGAAATCAGTAAAACTTCCAACTAGAAGTACTTTATATCTTGTACCGTACAGAGGAAAAATCCATATGATTTCGGGGTATGAGAAAATCTAGAATATGGAATTCTCAACATAAAATTTGTCATGAATGATGTATGATCAGTGGCGCACACAAGGGATCCGGACCCCCCCTCCCCAAGCCCTTTTTTTTCGATTGATTATAATTCTAAATATATAGTATGTAAAATGTATTTAATTGTTTGTTATTAATGATTAATTTTATTAATTAAATGCTAATTATTCAGTAAGTTTTTAGTGTTTTTTGTTCCCGAAAATCGGCAAAATCAAAAGGAGCATGATACAAGACTGGTGGACTTTCGACCCTAGAACCTCCCCCCTCTTGAAAAATTCCTGTATGCACTACTGTGTATGATATAATAAAAAGTGCTCGTTGCTTTTCCCCATCCTTAACGATGCTTCTCTAATCATGATAATTAACTGAACGTGAAAAAAAATTATGAACAAATCAAGGAGATTCGTGAACTATTTTGGGAAGCTTGGTAGCATTAAAGCATACTGAGAATATATATATATATATATATATATATATATATATATATATATATATATATATATATATATATAAATCTTAATGCATGTTTAAGGAGATCTCGTAACAGCCTAATCAACATTTTTAGTTTGTTCTTGGCTTTCTTTCTCTCATACACATATTAATTTTGTATTTAATGTTATTCATTTTCTCTTGATAAAATATTCTTGAAAACCTATGATGTTATATTCAAACTAACAGTCTTTGGGCTAGGAAATTCCTTATCTCTAGAGACTACCTTGTAAAATATATGCTAAATTTTCTTTAAATAATAGCAGAAATGAAGATAATTCGATTCGTAAGTGAATCTCTACAATTAAACTTTTAACAAAAAATATTTATTTAATTTATTGAATGTGCTGTTAGTAAATAAATAAATATATTATATCTCTATATAAAAAAGTCTTTGGTGATGCTGTAACAAATTTATTACGTTTTATCGCAACAATGCGAACATCCCAGATAACTCTCCAAATTGGCAACCCCAATTTCGCATGTGTCGTACGCGTTGAATTGACAACCATATGCTTCGTTTTATATAATGTCGCCGTTAGTGGTAGTATATTATTGCAGGGTCTTGCAGAAAAATATTGCAATGATTGCCTGGACTGGAATCGTTGTTTGAAAAGAAAGGCATTGTCTCATATGAAAATTTATTAACAATCAACGGAACTAAGTACTCCACTTTTCAGTAAGCTGCAAGAGTTGTAGGTTCATCAAATCTGAGGTCTTTACCAGTGAAGAAGTATTGGGCGATGCAGCTTTATTGATGAATAACTGAAAAGGAACGCCAAGAACGAATCTTGCGGGAGAAAAAGAACAAATAAATGGAACTACATAATACACTTAAATTACAGCTTTACATTTTGAGCAATGAGTATGAACAGTTGTATAATTTGTACAAAGGCGGTTAGGCGGATAGGGGTGCCTCCTAATATACGAGTAATATAATAAATGGTGGTCTTTCTTTAGGTATATCTTAAATAGAGAAAACACAAAATCTATATAGTACAGCTGTCGTCGTGTAAATTAATAGTGCTTTTATCATTACAAGTTCATAATACTTGTTTTTGATAAACGAAAAAAATTTATAGCTTCTTTGAGGCTTTTCTTTCTTGTTTATTTATAAATAACACGGTATAGCTTATCAACAAATTTATCATGTATGGGGAATGAAGTATATTTAATACTTAAATATTGAAAGAAAAATATTTACATTTATTTTAAATTATATCGCGCTTGAATTTTTTTATTGCAAAGCATTGATGGAATAAAAAATTAGCTTATTGCTTGCTATACACTGCATTTACAAAATATCTTGTACCTTTGAAAGTTTCAAAACACACACTTAAAACTCGCATCAATTTAAACTAATTTGAACAAACATTTGTTTCTGAATTTAAGCGCACTGAATTTAATGAAAAGAAATTCAGCATTTCTTGTCTTTTTTCATATTTCTGTAAGGTTTCGTCGAAATATAATCTTGAATGAATATATTGCTATATATAATTTTATTTATTAACAATCTCTCTCAAATATATATTTATTCATTGCAGAATAAAATGCTTCCAAAAGAACACAAAATAAGGATTTTTTTTCGATCTTTTAAAGATATTTTTATATTTATTTTGTGGAAGAAGTTTCTCTCTCACTGTCTTGCCTACCTAAGGGTGTGGGAGGAATGAAAGCAGAACCAGAGAATTCCATAAACACAATTATTTTAGTCAAACAACTTAACCAACTACAATCTATGCCCAAAGTGAATGTCAAATGAGTAGCCCGGAGAAAGCAATGATTATTAAGCAAATATGTGGAATCAACTTATTTAACTCAACGTAATCTACCGTTGATTCCTATCCCCAAATCTCTAATTCAACTCGGTGGCAAAACACCACTCTTAATCTTTACATGCGAAATTAAACCTTGTTCAATCTCACCTGCGTAGCGAATGTAGCTGCTTCCTACCTTCTTCTCTACAATTACAAAACTCTGACTGTATATAGTCGAACTAATCTGAATATTACGGTTTCTTCTTGAGAGGGATGGCTGTGAATTAAACGCGAATGCTAGCCCAAAGATTCCCTAAGAGGATTAGTGTGAGGACGCGTATAGATTCGTCATAATTTCAATGATTCTTGTCTGCGAAGATTTCTCAGTTTGTTAACTGTGTTTATAAATATTTTCTGAAATATGCGGAAAAAAGACTATTGGCTAAAAATCCACCCTTATTTTTGCTCCTTCATTCAAATTTAGTTTTAAGAAAGTATTTTGGCAATTTCATGTTATAGATATAATTACGTTCTCTCATTTAAAACATTTGAGGGATTGCAACCTAAAAAAGTTTAATAACTTACCAATTAACATTTGTAACCTTTTATATTTAACTGTCAAAGTATATAAAATTTTTGACATTTATAATTATCTCCGGAGGAGCAGTCTCCACTAAAAGTCGTGCATAGATTCAGTTTTATTTCGAATGCTGATGGTTCTTGGTTCTCCCCCTTCTCAACAGTATTGAACATTTGTTAAAAAAAAAGCTTAATTGTGCATCAAATTATGTTTTACGTATATAGCAAGGCGTTAATATATGTATGGTCCCTTAAGTCAATTTTGTATCCTAATATACAATTTCCAGTACTTCTTGAATTAATGAGATAACTGGAAAAAAATGTAACCCTCTGACAGAAGAACATCAATTTTTTTGCCGCTCTTAGAAATATCCGTCTGACAAACGGGTACGCAAATTTTTTGGTATTTTATTACTTTAAGGACTGTTTTAAATGTCCTTATCGCTCATGAGTTTGAGCAGAATTTTTAATATTTAAGTCTTTATGAAGCACACTATATTAATATATTTTTATCACAAGAATTGTGACTAGTATTTTTATAAAAAATGATTAGAAATTATTTATATTCATGTAAAAATAATTAAAAATAAAACAGGAATATCCGTATGATAGACGGTGATAAATAAAAAAAAATCGCACATATCATGTTGAAAAAAATCTCAAAGTACCACCACGGATCCTCTTACTGGGTAGAGTCTAACTCAGCGAGAGATACTCAACCTGCGGCCCACCGAGCCTTTTTAAGTGGCCCGGTCATAGCCCATTGCTCTGAGAAGTTTACTTATTTAAGAACAATGTATTAAAAATTTGGTGGGAAATTCTTCGTCAAGAGATAAGATATATAAATTGTTTTTTGATTTCGATGTCGTACGGGAACGAGTTGATATTCTTTTTCTATTTGGAATGGTTACGACTAGTGATAACAGACAACAGTGGAGTAACGACAATTTTATGGGTGGAACTAATTTTTAACTATCTTTCATATCTTACAAGCGAAAAACATCCAAAGAAAATATATCGTTTTAAGACGATTGGGAGGCTCACTATTTTGTAGTGAAAAGCAAAAATGGATCAGTAATTGTTTGATTTTTGTCACAAAAAAGTGCTATTTAAAATATACCAATAAACAGGAATCATTCAATGGCACTTTTCCTCGAAGATCTCTTTCAAGAGGTGATAAATAGGCTTTCTTGAATAATCTTTGCAACAGCAATAAAGTGTTTTGTCAGTGGTAATATCACAGCGGTAACAAAGACATCATATGAAGTTTATTATATTATTGGTAATCATATGAAACCGTTTACTGATGTAGAAATTGTGAAGGAGTGTTTCTTAAATACTTCTAATTTAGTATTAGTGACAAAAATAAAATAATAATAAAAACCAGGAGTTATATATATTTTTTGATCAATTTTCTGCATGTTAAATTTCCAATGTTATCTTGGTTCTAAAGCATTTCTCCCTCCTCCCCTATTTATCCTCATATTGCGGCCCGCGGGAAATAACTAACATATGTATGCCGCCCAGCAGAAAAAAGGTTGAGTACCCCTGGCCTTCATAGAGAATGAGCAACATGAGTTTGTGAGAGCTACATAGATGTCTGAAGCAATCATACTCCTTTTTAATCCCCTAAGTGCCATCAACATCATTTTTAGAATATCATGCTTCCACGAGCATAAATTATGAACACGTACAAATGAAAAAAAATGTTTATTATCTTTTAGAAATACTTGCAAGTATTTTTGTTACAAATTTCATTTGAATTAGTTTATTAGTTTTTGAAAAAAATAACGGAAATGTTTTTGTTCCTTGATTTTTGTGCAACTGTGTGTATGGTTAAGAAAAATTTAATATTTTTAAATATTTTCTTAAAGTTTAACTTTAGTCCTCTCAAATGATTTTAAATAACATAATCAAAATACAAAACGCATTAATCATACGATATTAATGCATGAATAATCAGCTTTTGTTGACATTTTAAAATGCTCGAACTAGTACATTTATTCTTAAAATTTTAATTAAGATTTTTTGACATCCACTAAAGTTGATGAGCATAATATAATTACATATTCTATCCATAAAATGATAATGCTGAAAATGTTGGTGATTGCTTATAAATACTCTTAAATAAAAAAAATATATAGAAACACAATGCTATACGATTTCAAATTACTGTCCAACTTTATAATACATTTACTATTTCATGATGAAATGTAAAAGGTGCTCTAAAGTTTAATTTCGGAAAGATGAAAAAAAAAGTCAATTCCGAAATATACTATTTTAAAAAATGTCTGTACAGCATTAAGATACTTTAAAGAAGTTGAGACATTTCCAATCAAGAAACTTTTGTATTAATCAAAATACGATTATTTTCACTTAATAAAAAACTAAATTTGTAGTTTTTTCCCATAGAAAGATTTTTCATAAAAAGTTGACATGCAAACACAATAAACAAAAAACAAAAAAAAAATGTAATAAAAATATTTTGATCTTATAAATGTGTTTAAAAACTTATAATTTTTTTTTTTTTTTGTTATTGAAGGTTTCACAAAAAAAGAGATAATCTTCGTTCTTAAGACATTGTTTAGTATAACTTTTGCAAGGAATAAAAACTACAGATTCATTATTTGTTAGAATTTTGAAATGAAGTGATAGAAAAGTAGGATACACATAAATAATTCAAATTTTGCTGATACCGATTTTGTTCATTATGTGTGTATATTGCACTTATTAGAAACTAACATTATAAAGATTTAATCATCCAAAACAGTTAGTATTAAAAATATTTGGATATGAATCGTACATAATGTAATAATCATACCCAGTAGCGCACACAGGATTTTTTCAAGGGGGGTCCGGGGTCGAAAGTTCACCATTCTTGTATCATGCTGCTTTTGATTTTGTCAATTTTGGGGAATAAAACACAGTAAAAAATTAATTATTCAATAAATAATTAGCATTATTTAATAAAATTAATCATTAATAAAAAATAAACTAAATTTTGCGCACTATATACTTAGAATTCTAATCAATCGGAAAAAAATCAAGGGCTTTGGGGGGTCCAGACCCCCAGGACCCTCCCCTTGTGTGCGCCACTGATCATACCATATACAGCTTTCTCATATGTAAATTCTCTGTTTTGTTTTCCTTTAAAAAAAATTAATGAAATATTTTTCACAGAAAAGTTAAAAGCAAGAAAAAATTGGTTTGGAATAATAATAATGAAACAATTTTTTCTAAAATAAACAAAATTATTAAATTTTTATAATTATTTGTTCATTTCTAATTTATTAAATAGTTGGACCTATTACCCAGGATCTGCCACAATTTGGGTCTCGTCTCGATCTCGATCTCAATGATAATGATAATGATTCGAATAATTCCAATGGTCAAATGTTTTCTCCGGTTGTATTTTCCGAAAAACTGGGAATTTTTCGGAAGATATGTCGGCTGACAACATGTGAGGACCGTCGTTCATGTATAGGCGTTGGCCTAACACCTTACACCATCGTTATTCCTTCAGTCAAAAGGTGGGAGCTGAGATCGAGCCAGTTTGTGCGATTGTAAGTTAAGCACATTTATTTGTTTCGGATTATTGTTTGTACGAGTTTTTGACAACGTATGCCATGCACTAACTACTTTTAACGGCCATATGTGAGGTCTTGATTTGTGTAGGGGCCCAGGGCCTACTTTTGCGAAGGGTTTAAAGTAGTCTTAAGACATCCCCCTGCCTTTAACTATTATGTATTTTTTATTTTATTTTTTTTATGAAAATCAAACGGTTATTTTAAAAAATGGTCTTGAGCATTTGAAGATTCTTGCTTTTGTCGACGGCTTGGATCACCTACATGCATAAAATAAAAGATTTCTTTGAATCGAAATTATAACTGGCGACATCTAATTCTGTCACCTTGAATTCCTTCAACTCCTTTTCATCATTTTTCTCCATCGGTAAAAAATTTTATAATTATAATCCAAGAATTCTTTTGAGAGATTTAAGAATTCAAAATATTTACAAATTAGGTTGATCAAAAGTGTAGTCCTCCACCCAAATATTACTTAAAACATTAATTACCCGATTTTTTTTCATTCAGATGCACAGATTTCAACCACGTGATATATGCTAATAATAAAACAACAGGGAAATTATTTTCCTTCGATTCAAAAAAAATTTTTTTTGTAGAAATTTAACCTACCCCCTTTCCGGAAAAAAACCCCAAATAAATAAATTCTCGCTTTCCCGTTTATTTCAGTAAATCAACTTGACCACCTCGTACATTGTTATGAAAATTTACTTCCGTGTATTCATTTTAAAAAATTCAAAATTACCTTAGGCTATGGCTAGTTATTTCTACCACCATCATCATATTTCGTCTGTGTGCATTTCTTAACTCTTTCCATATTTCTCTCACACTTCAATCAGCAAAAACTTTTGGCAGCCGACAAAGAAGAAATTTGAATCAAAACACATACCCTTTACTCTTGAACAAAAAATATCGACTAGTCTTCTTTCTCAGTACGATTTCACATCGAAATAACTTCATCAGACCGAAACTTAACATTTAATCCATTCACTGCTACAAAAACCAGGCGAAGAAAATAAAAGCTGCAATCGGAGCATGAAATAACAGACATCAAGGAGAATGGGGTGTCAACTTCGAATTGGATAGACACCCAGTTTAAAGTTGGCATGTAAGAGATCTATGGTTCTGACAGGTGCTTGACAAGCGCTCTTCGCTAAGACAGTAATCTTGTATGCGTAAACACCAAGGGATTGTACTGCCAATTAAATTGGAAATTGCTACTTTTCATGTGTCACTATAAATGCACATGCGTATACTTAGTTTTAAATGGTTGGCTACAACGAGAGGTTGTAACTGCCCACTCTTAACGGACTAGGTAGCTCTTAAGCTTTTTGGAGAAACATATCACAGTATGAGGACAGACATAAATGAGAGGTTTCTCTTGTTGGGGCGGATAGCAAAAGGACTTTTTGGATAGGTTACATGATGTGGGCACGTCAGTTTCCTACCCACCCACCTGTTGGAAGAATTTTTTTCATTCTCTTAAATAAACGGTATCTCAAGATTCTTTTTAACTTTCGTTTTGTGAAGAGAAACAAAATTTCAGTAGTATTTTAGCAAATGATTGAAAAAGCAATAGAGGCGAGTGCTATTATCATTTTTTTTTTTTTAGATATCGAAATGGTAAATTAAGGAAAACGTTTTCGATTAAAGATATGGTTCCAAATTGATTCATAGGAAAGGAATTTTTAAATTAGTGTCCGGCGAGCCGTGGATTGGAGTTTCGGTGTCAAAAAACCCGACGTGTAAAGTGACTGACGCGCTGTAAACTATCGAGGCTGAAATCCCGCACGTTAAAATGGTGTGAAAGTATGAAGAATGGAAGGTCAACTCTAGTGTTGTCCTCGTAACTTGACTATAGTTGAAAATTGTACAGTACGTGGTGGTGTGGAGTTTCATTGGAAACCTATTTTAAAAACCAATTACTACGTAACTATTGAGTTTGTCTACTGGATTAAATATCAATCTAATTATTGACAGTTACTAATTTCCTGGTTCACTTATAATTTGTTTAAAATAAAGAATTTATCTCTATTTAATAGAATATTGTTTTCTAAATCTAATTTTTTTTAAATGTTAAACTATGGTATTTTACTGTGATTGAATCCATTATTATCTGAGGTACGGGAATACGAGTGGTGTGACTCGCAGATCACTCGTCATAACAAAACACTAAACTCTATTCAGAGAATTTAGCTTTTAAAAATCCCGAAAGGTTAGAGAACTTCCCTTACAACAAACTCTTACAAATCACACCATTCTTTTTATTAAGCTTTTCTTAAACACTAAATATGGAAACTTCGAAACAATGATGTTAATAACATTATTGATTGTCTTTCCATCAGAAATTTTATTTCCCTCGACTCTGTGAATGCATTTAATAGAATTGTTTATTTTAATTAATTTCAAGGCCCTAATTAGTGAAAAGTGTACATTGATATGTTCTAAAATCGAGATCGATACTGGGTTCGTGATGTACATTTTTTATCAGTTATCTTTTCGTAAACTTAGTTTTAAATTAAAACCTTACGATACTTTCAAGAGAAGGTATCCGCAACTGGGTCCTCCACCCTAAGAGCTGTTGCAGACAACTTTAAATTTAAATAGGTGCACTAAAATAGTTCATTTTTTTTCTTAAATGTTCTAAAAGTAAATGCACGTGTCTAAACTTAATAAAGAATAAACTTTCTACACTTAACGCGAATTTTATATTTTCTGACTTTTTTCATAATTTTTAATAATTTTGTAGATTATTATGTTAAAGTATCTACTATTAATGGTGTAGACGTGGATGTTCTCACTAATCACTCGTAGGGCATTAAAATTTTTGAAAATAAATAAAGGACTGGAAGGGTTAATGGTTAAATTTTAATACTGGTTTACAAGCCAAATTCTATCTATCTAAACCCAACTTGGATACCAATCCCCATTCAATTTACACGACACAACTCCTAATTATGCATGGCTCGTTTATTTCCTATTTAATCATTTTAAATTAAAAACTACATCAAATCATCTTTATAGTGTTGAATACTGTTCTGATGTCCTCTAAAGAGTTTCTTTTAGTTTCCCCATGTGAAATTGAGGAAGGAAAAAATTGGTTTCATTCTATCACTATAAAAATCCTTCCACTCATTCTAAGTAAAAATCATGTATTGTTTGGATAATCTGTGACCAAATTTCTCAGATGATATTGATGGCTTGTTGTTGTATTGGGGTTTAATTTATCTAGGGAAAAAAGGGGGGGGGGGTAAAAATCGCTTACCTTCCCATGTTATTCCTTCACATAAAATAGAAGGAAAAAAGAAAAATAATTAGCAGGGTGTAAAGGCATTGTGTGTGTTCAAATATATGTATAATCTGAGATAATCTTTTAAGAAGAATGTAGTTTTAGTTTCACTTTACCTTTTTTTCGTTTTGCTTTTTTCTGTATGATTTTGTACTGAGCATCTGTATTTCATTGTACGTGTTATCTTTTTAATCAGATTTGTGAATATTATTTTGTTGTTTTATTTTGGACTTTGTATATTTTTTTTATTTCAGTGTATTTTTTGAAATTGTGTATTTCCAATCTTATTCATTTGTTAAAACCTGCCACAGTTTGGAACTTCATGTTTGAACTTTCCTGTAAGTTATAGAAGTACACAAACGCGCCTACATAAGAATTTAAAATAAAAAGTTCTATTCAACATAACTCTGTGTGTACGGGGGTTTGTAGCTTTAAACCTTTTGAATCGTACGTTGTATGCTTTGTGAGAATCCTTGTAATATATCGAACTACGGTTCACGGTTTTCTACAGGACATTTAGTACATAATATCTTACTTGCCTTAAAAATACCTTACCTTGCCTCAAAATTATCTTTTTTACAGCAATTTTTTAATAGTTTCTTAAATTGTAACATACAGTTCAAACAGCATGCTCATATAATTGGTAATAAATTATATTACCTACAATATACACAAACAGAAAGAAATTTTTTAAAAAATGTTAAAAAACATGCATGTAGATCTAAAAACATATTTTTTAACGTGCATGCTCCTTTAAAACGAAACATGATTTTGTTGTAAAATGTATATTGACATGAACTATGTTATTGACACAGTTTCGATTTTGATGATTCTTTGAAGAGAAAAATACATAATAATTTAATTCTAAAAATACATAATACTTCCATGTTCATCATTCTTCCCGTCATCACTTCAGTCATCTGTGTTTAAAATAGTGAAATTTGAAATGAGTGCTTAATTCATTCATGCTCCAGCTCGTAATATGTCAGCTATAGGCAAATGTCGTTAAAAACGTACTTATCGTCAGAGCTCGTGCATCAATTCCAGAAACTTTATCTTTAAGTAGAAATGAGAGAGCTTGGGGGGAGGGAACAGTATAGATTAGATAGAACTTTTAAGAATGAACAACAATGAAAGAGATTAATTGTGAATTTCCATCTTGCTCTCAGTGGCCCTGTATACAAAGCAAAATCTATTTCGATCTGTTTACAGCCATTACTTCAGATTCTCAGAAGTACTCGAGATATTAAAATGATACCCGAAATGGGATATGCATCACGTGCTAAAAGAGAATTGGTCGTCATGGCAACCTCTCCCGCCTCGAAACAACGCACCGCGAAAACCGAAACCACGGCACGTTCTGCGTCTCAAAGGGAACAGTAAAGGCAATGCGCGCATTTCTTTACCTATTAAACGGATTGGAACTGTACCCAAAAAGAAAAAACCATTTTAGCATAATGAAATGGTATTTTTGGACCACAAGCCTGCCTAGCCATGCTGACTGGAATGATGAATCGCGTTGTTATTTAGTTGTATTTATGGGAGAATATTGTTATAGATTCGATCACGTATTCATCAACGATAAAAAAATATTAGTTTCTTTTTAATATTATTAATGCACGTTTATTTTCTCGTCATTTTGGGGAGTGGGAGGGTGGTAACTCAAAAGAAAAAAGCAATTATTGATGATGTATCTGTTTGGCAGTAATATGGAATGATAACAACTCCAGGACAAAAACTGAGGCTATTTATGTATAAGAAACCTCCAAATTGGTATTTCCAACTGGATGCAGGTGGACCCTAGGGGATTCTGCGTAAGTTTAAAAAGGGTTTATACTCTATAATATTTTCCACGGATCTACAGGGGATCGATGATAATTCTTTGTATTTTATCGTTTTATTAAACTTTTAAGGATTGTTATTGTATAATATTAGTTTCAATATAGATTTTTATTGGGTGGTGTGCATCCCCGCATCTAAAATAAAATGTCAGTATGAAAAAAAATAAAACTTAAAGCTAATAAATAACATTTTTCTAATTTTCTGTTCATGTTCTTAGTTAAATTTTTTATTCTGAATTTTTTTTGTGTGTACAATAATGATTATATTATATATTACGGAGAAAAATGTAAGGGAAGACATAAAGAAAATTATTATTTTCAAAGGGATCAATTTTGGGAAAAAATTTGGGAATCCTTGTTCGCAAATGTGTCTGGCCACATGTTAGAGTTAGATGGGAGACTGTGCATTATTTAATTTGCACAGAATCATGTTAAATGAAGAAAAATGAAAATAAAAAACTGAACCATTTTTTTTCTTTTATCCTTATTTACTCACTGTAAGAAAGAATATTAGTAATTTATAATTTTTCATCTATTTAGGTTAGTTATCTCATTTTTGAAAACATTTTTTATTTACTTATTATAACAGTTGGGAAATTTCATAATTTAAGTTTATGCAGTTCAATTTAGTTTTCGTACTAAAAAAATTAAATTAAAATGAATTATTAATTTTGATTCACTTCCCAAATTAAACTTAATTGTTTGATTTTCGATAAAATAAAATGTTTAGGTTCCCGAATATTATCTTAGATTAAAAAATGCATATTATTTAACTTTAACATGTTTACATTGCAATTTCATCATTAAAAAGTCCACTCGGAGGAAATTCGAATGGACATTACAAATTACATACTCGCATTTCATTTTGCAGTACTCTCCTAAAGTTTAATTGTAAACTCCATATCGTAAACCATCTTTCCAGTTATAGTTTTACTTTCTGCTTTTCAAATTTATGAGAATAATAATTCCATTCCCTTAGAATGACTGATTTAAATACAATCGAAACAAGAAAAAAATATAGTTTTACGACCGTGGCACCTTGATTGTAATGTTTTTCATTTTCCAACCATGCCAGTGCGAACGGGTTCTTCGAACTCACCAACATTCCACGCATTGCCAATCAAGTCACAGCACCTCCCCTCGTTGGGTGCGTTGTTTTCTTGCGAGGGTGGGGGCATCTAACCGAAAGACACAAACTGCTCTCCAGGGCACTGCGCCCACTTTATCCTAATGGCAATTTAATTACACACAGCAAAGTGAAGAGACAGATTGATTACGGTAGTCGCCCACCCCCTACAAAGCATCTTATGTTGGACCCGACCCCCTAAGGCAGAAGGAAGAGTGCTTTCACTATCATTAGAAGCATTTTGGAAACCCCCTACGGGGTCCCTTGGCCCCTCTTAAGGCATGCTCCTGCAGGGATGCCTACCTATGGACGATGGAGGTTTTAATGGCCTTAAATGGGTGTTCGGTTCCCATTCGATAGTTTTGCCGAACAGGTGTCCTTTGAAGATTCTTTTTTTCCTTCTTTTCAAGGGTTGTTCTAAAACAACTCCCCCAACCCCTTCATTTTCTTGAAAATGCAACATTTAAATAATACCTTTCGCAGAACTGACAAACTAAATTGTTTTGTTGTAAAGCTCATGGTGAATGCAGCAAATAATCCATGATTTTCTAAATGGAATGAATTCTTAAGCTTTTCAAAGTTCTTCCTGAAGAAGCAATTTTAATCATACTATTTTCTTTTTTTAAAGTATCCGACTACGTTCGGAACCGTGATTTTGCAAAAGCGCATAAATGGATAATTTTCATGATATTTAGTGTCATTTAGATTAGAATATATGCACAAAATTGTTTTAAGGACATTTTGACAAAAAAAATTTATTTAAATACAAAATTTTGGCAAAAAATTAACTTAGAATAATCTTTTTTCTAAATGTTCTCTTTTTTTAAAAAGATGCTTCTATTATAATAATATTTTACCTGTATATAGCTCAGACCTCTCTACAGAGACTCAACTAGAATTTTTGAAATATATAACTTAGAAGTGGGATTATTCATATTTTACGACAACAGAGGAGAGCAATTTTAAGAAAAAAGCGCCAATAATCATTTCAATTGGTGGCAATTTTGAAAATAATGTGAATTTATAATGTGAATTTTTCATAAATCCTAGTTCATACTCTCTGGAGAAGTCTTTACTTTATATAAGCGAAATATTATTTTAGAAGCATTTTTTTATGAAAGGAGAACATTTTGAAAAAAGGTTATTCTAAGTTAATTTTTCACCAGAATATTATATTTAAATAAATTTTTTTTTGTCAAAATGTCCTTAAAACAATTTCATGCATGTATTCTAATCTGAGTGACACTAAATATCATGAAAATTATCCATTTATGCACTATTTTAAAATCACGGTTCCGAACGTAGTCGGATACCTTAAAAAAATAAGTCCAAAAAATGATATATGTACAGTCAATATAAGTAAATACATGCAATATATGCGTAATAATCCACCAAACGAAATATGTAAATGTTCTTATTGCCAAGACCAATGGCGTATACGGACTACTTTTATGAGAGGGGGTACATTAAAAAAACGTAAGCGAATGCCCTGAGGCATAATCTTAATGCTAAAAATAAAAATCTGCTGCAGTATGGGAGGGGCTTAAACCCCTACCCCACCCTGGTATAAGCCACTGGTCAGGGCTATTTACCTTAACGAAAAGAAACAAAAATATATCAAAAAGAGATAGAATTATTATTACAGTATGAAGCTATATATAATAATTAATGACGTATTATATTTTATCTATTGTTTTTCTAGAGCAGAAAATGATACCCCTGGAAAGAGAGACGGCTTGTTTCTACTTCTTTTTACTTTTCAATATAACTTAAATGACAATTTCTTTATTTTAAATTCCCATTGAAAACCGTATAGTTAAAAAAACAATAAAACCAAAAAAATTCTAAATTAATCAGATAAGTACAAATTATTAGCTTATCTAAGAATTTTACCAATGAACTCTTAAGCACTGAGGTAGGTGCCCCCCAAAAAACCCTTGGAAAATTGAAAAATATACTGGAATAAAAATGAAAACCACGTAGAAAAATAATAGTGAAAAGGGCTGTCTTGTATGATGACAAATCTCTGAAGAACATATCAGAAGAAAATTGCGTATCGTTTTCAAAATGGATACAGAAACAATCCAGAGTTATAAATCCCTCTCCCTTTGGAGAAAGATTTTTAAAAATTTCAAATAACAGAGTAATATAATATAGAACCTTATATATAAGAATTGACATTCTCTCTCTCAAAGTAAGCATTTATTGAAAATTGAAAATGTATTAAAAATTAAATAAAAGAAATAAAATTAATATATAGTAGAATACATATTAATCTCCCTTAACACTTCCAAGTCTTCATAACATTTCCTTTGGGTCAGAGAAAAGAAAGTTATCTTTAAATGAAACAGTACATGAATATCGAAAATAATGCACAAAAATTGTGTCTCGAGTAGTTATTAAAGAGTATTTACTTTTTTAAAAATGGAACAGAGGTTTTTTTTATATATAAATCAGATTCCGATTTAACGAATTTCATGGTTTAGCAAATTTTTCTCTTTTCACGATTAAAATAAAGGCCAAACCCCCTATTTAACGAACAATAAACCCCGAATTAATAAATTATTCCGACAGCTAAAAAATTTTTTTTTACTGGTATGTATTAGAACAAATTGTTTTTTTTAAATGGCGTATTCTTTTTGTTCGGAACAGAAAAAAAGAAAGTATTGTTCTTGCAAGCAGCGAATTTCGACGGAAAAGGGTACAGACCATCATTAGACTTAGCAGATGCAAATGTCATACGTACATTGTTTACCCATCGTGCAAGTTTTTAACAGGACAGGAATTTCTTTTCTTATCTTATCCCACTCTACACAACGCAGGGGATATTTTAAGGTTTGGCTACATTTGTGATGGCAGACTGTCTGTGCAACTAGGGGCGGCTGTAGTGCAGGCCCCTGCCCGAGGCGACAAATTTTAAAGGCGACATTTGGATCGAATTAAAAAAAAATTGTTACAAAAAATTTGATATATTTTCTGAAATATTATTAGGCGTTAATTTGGTATTTCCTTTAACGTACTTAATTTCCTTAATTTATAATCTATATGTTTTATGCCCGTTTTCCTCTATGTTTAAATTTGTAGGGTTCGAGATGGGAGTAAATGTTAATTCATAAAATTTGATATGTTTACACATCTTTCACTAGTAACTTTCTCCCCATCCCACGGAGTGGGGTCACAACGGACATTCCTTTCACCTATACAGTGTTCGGTGTCAGCTATCCAAAAAGGAATAAGGTTAATAAGAGTTTTTGGTAGATAGAGCTACAGGAGATATTTTATTTTAGCTTTGAGAGTATAATTACTATAAGTTAAAATAAAGGCTTGTGTTCCCCACTCTCAGTAGACTCTTTTTCGAAGAAATTGGTCTGCAACAATGGGCGATTCCTTCGCTTACATTTAACTTATTTGAAATAACAGGTACTTAGGTTCTTAATTCTGAATTATTTTATATTTTTTAAGACTTAAAATAATATATATATTTACTATTATTATTATTATTATTATTCGCAAGAGTTATAATCAAGTTTTCTAAGAGTGTATGTATGTGAACAATTTATCTTTTACAATTATAATTTTTTTTTGCTTTGGTAAGAGAAGCGGCATTTTCTATTTTTGTCCGGGGTGGCAAAACTGCTAGAGCCGGCCCTGGTGCAACTGAAGTTGAGGAAATTGTTGATGTGTCGGAGCCAATGAATATAGATTCTGATGCTAAAATGGATATTGAAGCTCCTATCTAAACTGTTACATTTTCTAAAGCTTTGCATTTTTTTGAAACTGTGAAAGCATACCTTATGCAGCAGGATATAAATGACGCAGTATTTTCTTCTTTGCATAAAGTCGAAAAAGAACTCTTTCAAATTAGGAATAAAAAAAAAGAAACATCCTTTATATAGTCACAATATTTTAAAGTTTCCAATTAACTTTTGCGTAATAATTTTCTAATAATACTTTTAGCTATTGAATAAAAAGTGTGTAATTTTTATCTATGGATTTTTGTGTGTGTGTAGATGCTTATCCTAGAATTTCCAAAAAGTAGATGCAAAAGAATTTATTTTGTTTGGACCCGGATACAACGAATAACCCCGAATTAGCGAATAAATTGTTGGGTCCCGATGAATTCATTAAATCGAGGCCCGACTGTATTAAATATGTAGGGAAACTAATCCGTATTAAGGAAAACCGAATATTATCAATTCATCGGGAAATTTTAAAAAAATCATAGAATGTGGAGGTTTATACCATGTATTTACTCGAATCTAAGCCGCACTTTTTCCCCAATGTTAATTCTACTGAAGATCGGGTGCGGCTTAGAATCGAAGAAAAAAATTCGTTGGATGAGGCAATTAGAGCAATTACAGGTTCATGTATGTATTTAAAAGTTTATAATATTGGTAAAATGATTAATTACTCACTTCTTAGTTCTCATTTTAAATTTATTTTAATTTCGTAAAATATGATATCGATAAACTATTTTACACTATTTTTCCTTTTTCACAAAAACTTGTTGAGAATTTGGGATGTGGCTTAGAATCAATGGTGGCTTAGATTCAAATTAATATGGTGAAAAAAGGGGGTTTGTAAACTGTAAATATAGTCATCTTTAAAAATCATTAATTATAGTTTTTAATCCATGTTACGGAAGCATTTAACATAGTCAAAATGTTTTATTAATTTATCAAATTTTTTCATCATTAAAATAAAGTAAGCGAGAGATCATTGCAACAGAAAGTTTTTTTTCCTCTTTAAATAAATATATTCCCAAAGAAATATATACATATGAAATAATACTATTGCAGGACTCTATCTGAATTATTGTAGTTTATTTATATTGCTCTATCTATGTGTGGTTGCCATCATTTTCTAAAGTAAGAGTTATTCAAATTTTGTGTAAGTGATAAAAAAAAAAAGACAAATAAAACAAAATAAGAACGTGTCGGAAATTTTAAGAAGCTCGGAATAAATTTCTATTCTGAATTTTGTGTGTAATTAATTGTGTGCAGACCTTAAAGTCTAAGATCATGAGTCTTATATCTATAATTACTCAAAGCTTTTGAATCATCCATTAAGACTATCATTTGTAAATTATTTTTTTTACCAGCAATGATTTCGTCATTTGTTTTGTTTATACTAAATTAATGTTAATTCGTGTGTATGAATCTGATCACGAATGTCACCCAGAAAAAATAATATACATAAAACTTATCCAGCTATGATTACTTGTAAGTGCTATCAATTTTGTCTCGTTCAATATTCAATGAAAGAAACTCAATTAATTCTAAAATAACTTCACTTACCTTAGGCAGAAAACCCAGATACTGTACACAACAAAATTTTGTTTAAATGAATCTTGTCTATGACATCTTTGAAAGAAATAAATCATTCTTACACGATTATTGTATGTTTCTTAGGGACGAAGGTTTTTCAAAACTTTCAGATTTCAAGCGTGAAGCAGAGTTTATTTAAGTTAGACGTATATTTCCTCATCATAGCTGTTTAATTTCAAAAGTACATAGTTTTATTGCAATTGCATGGAAGAAAAAAAAGTCTTAAAAATGAGATAATTCGCAAATTAGATCTTTTACGGTGTTTTTTATATTGGAACTAATTAACTAATGTATATAAGAGTAGTATGCTTCAAAAACAAAAAAATCTTAATTATAATCGAATTAGATATAATATTTTATGTTTAATGAGTAGTTTTCTTTACCCCCTTCCCCCAAAAAAGTACATTTTGAACCAATAATTTTGACTTAAAATTATGAATAATTTAACTATTTTTATGACAAGGTATTGTACTAATTAAGTATTTTATGGACATAATATTTTTCTACAAATTCGGTACATCTTTTTTCTGCCATTATTTGTGGGTGAATTAGAGTGTGTTTATTAACATAGCACTTAAAACAACACGAAGGCTATTGGCAATGGTATTTCTGAACCACGATAACGCGCACCCTGCTCTCCCACACCAACGTAAGGACTTGGAGCATTGACGTCAGCCACTTTACACAACGGGTCTTCATTGACAGGACTCGAATCAGTGACTCGACAATAGCCACAAGTCCATGACTAGGCTGCAGTGACCACCCTATTATTTGAGGTAGGTCAATGACGCGTGTATAGTTTATTAATAGAAAAAAAAGTAAATGACTATTTACAAATATGTTATGAGAAACTTGAAACGCGCGCGCGTATAATGAAACTAGAGAACGACTCGGAAGGATTCAACTGAACTCTCTAATTGGAATAAGAATAAATCATTAAAGTACTTCAAAATACTGAAGTGAGAAAAAAAAATTTTTATGAAAAAAGAATCTATTTTTAAATTCAAATTTTTATCGTTATTGCCTAATTCATATTTTTATAACATGAAATGTTATAATTTAACAAATAATGAGCTTATAGAGAAAAATTATGATCTACTAATTTCAGTAAATAATTTCATATAATTTTGCAAAATTTTTTGCAAATAATTTTGCAAAAAGGAGGGTCAAATAATTTTATACATAAATTCACACACACACACACACAGCAGAAATGGAGCTTAATATATATGATATTTAAAAGAAAATATTTTGATTATAATTAATTTTAAAACTATTTTTAGTAGTCGAGGAATATCTCCAGTTAAATCTATCTCATTGTCATACTTTCAAAATTTAAAGAGAGTAGCTCACTTTTAAAAGTTTTCTCATGCTTAAAGGTTATAAACAAGGATTGCAATATCGGACCAAAAGTTCAATACCGGTATTCGGTATTTTTCTTAGATCTTAATACCGGTGGTAGAAATTTTAGAAAAAGAAAGAAAACACATGTGTTTCTTTGTTTTATATCTACCAGTTTTGTTAGAGTGTAAATATCACAAAAAATAAATATAAGACTATGTAACATAAATTATAAGAGTACATAAAGAATCACAAAAAAGGTAAAGGAACATCTTATTTATTTAAATCACAGTAAAGTGCAAATATCACTATTCAGTCTGTGGTACTATAACAAATTTTTGAAATGTCATCTTAAAAAACATAATGCATCATTTACACTATCATTAAGCCATGATCGTAATTTTGTGCAATAATTTCATCTAAATTATCTTTTTTTTCTTCAAAATAATCTAAAATCTCGGATGGTTTTTGGTCTGAAAGACTGAGCTTAAATTTGTATCTTCATCGCAATTAGACTCTTTCCTATTTAACAAATTTGTATAATGTTTAGTTTTTAAATGTGTATGGAGTCCACTTGTACTTCCTCTATTCACTTAATAACTCTTGAACATTTTTTACATTGTTCCCCACCATATTCTTTTCATCATGTAAGTTATGAAATCAAACCGAAGTATTATCAACTGATTTTTTTTATGATCTTTAACCCTTTATCGACCGCATTATAATTTACTGCAGTTTTTTTCATGTAATATTTTTTTAGATCACTACATTGAAAGTTATGGAATTTACTTAAACAAAATGCTCAACTTTGGGAAATTTAATTAGAACTAATTAATTAAAGGTATTCAACTGTAAAATTAATTATACATACTGTTCACTTAAAATAAATAGTCAAGTCGTTTTCTAAGGTCTTCATTAATATACAAAAAAAAGACACTTAAATGTTTACATTAACTATTTTTTCGGGACAAAAATGATAATCTTTACAATCCACTGAAAACGCCGTCAGCGGAAAACGCAATTTATGCTGTAAAACTATTCGCCTTCCCCGCTAGAATACTCACCATAGAACCCTTGTTGCCACATATCTTGAAAGAGTGGATTTCAAAGAATATTCCTGTTAAGTATCGTCGGAATATTCGTAAAAATGGTTATTCTATGTAAGTTTAAAGTGAGTGATACTTATAAGTACCGTCGGTAGATAAAGGGTTAAAGTTATTCTCATTCATTATTATGGACTATTATTTATGAGTAAATATAAATAATGAATCTGATAAAATATTTTGAACCCGAAAGTATGGTATGCAAATACAGTGTGAATAACAAACTCACCAATTAAAAAAAAATATATAGAAATATTACGCACTTTTTTCACAACATGAATATTAGGCTACGAATACTGAGTGTGTGTGCAGTATCGCTTTGAATTGTAATATAAGTTTTGGTCCTCATCCCTTGGCTGATTCACATACTTTCTCACCTCTTCCTTGTACGATGCAACTTTATATTCAGTCCAATTAATTTCGCCCGTTAGGGAGACATAAAAACAAAAACGTGTACTATTTTGCTTTGTTGGCGATCATTGAATATGTAGTGGAGACAATTTTGAAAAATTTCTAGTAAATACCGAAAAACGGTATTAAAACTTGTGAATACCAGTATTACAAAATTGTACAAATGGATCAAAATACCGGTATTGCAATCCCTAGTTATAATGTCTTTCAAATGTAATGGGTTTATATAAACCGCACGTTGCAAAATCCCTTAATGAAAGCATTTGATGAAGCTATGCATAGAAGATTATGAGCCTTTACATTTCATGAATAACAAATGCGAAATTTATATAAATTACCTCATAATAAAATAGCCTAAAAGTAATACAATTTCTTAGGTTAAGGCTTTAAATGTTCCTTTTTAAAATCTTTATTTAATTCTAATTTCGTGTCTGTGATTGACAGCAACTTTATGCTTTTTATTTAATGACATGATTTTGAATCACTTAAATTTACATCAGTTCATAAATCAACGAAACATCCTCTCCTTATCTGACTGGATATCAATTTGAAAAAAAAAGATAGGAGAAATATTTATTTTAAGGTCTGTGGAATTTTAAGACTTCTATCTATAAACAAGCGACGATAAAAAGAGATCATCTGGCAAGAAGGGAGTTGGTGTGAGTTAAAAACTAGTTAGAAGACACGTGGAATGCATATGAATATTAAACGTTTATAAGAGATTATACTAGCTCCAGAGATATCCGAAAAATTCTCTTTAAATAGTTAAATATTCCATGGTTGCTAGAAACAGGAAATCTTAGCCGTAGGCGTCGATTGACTGGTGATTAATCGCACTTTGGCGGTGAAAAATGAATTGTGGGATGTAACAAGTGATTATTAGCAAAACTGAGGCTTAGGAAATTCGAGCACTTTTGGTAGGGACTGTTTTTTAATGACATTAAATTAGCATCAGTGAAGCCTCATCGCTTCTGTTTTTTTATTAATACGACAAGCAAAGTAGTTATTGTGAACGATCATAACTTATAAAAGACAAATTGTTCGATCTGCTATAACAATTTATAACGCCCAACTCTGAGACAAAAATTATAGTAGAGTTTTAGTTTGATTTATACAGTCATTGCCAGTTTCATGAAATATTTCTAAAATATGTTTTAGGAAGATGACGGCTTAGATACAAATCTGAAATGAGTAAAGATAGTCTTAAAGTAATAATTCAGATTATCAAAGTAAAATAGCACGTACTGTAATTTTTTTTCTCCCTCCCTTAACAAAAATTTAGAATGTAAGCCATTCAGTATTTAAATTTATTTTATAACTTTTTAACAAACAATACATTGCGTGTTATTTGTTACGCAGAATATATGATGGATAACTTAATAATCTCTCTCTGGATATTTAAACATTATTTAGTGAAAAATTATTGTTCTACTTCAAGCTTTTCAAAGATTTTTGAAATTCGAATATATCTTTTTCTCGACTTACGACCATTCAAACTTATTTTTCGAATTTTTACATTAATTTCTTGCTATATTTTGTTCATCGCACGTACGACAAAGTGCACGTCACCTGTTTCTCGTATTAAATGCAATACGATACAATACAGTAATGCCCCAACTTACGTGATTTTCAAATATCGTCGATTCGTCTTTTGTTTGAGCATTTTTTTTTTTTTTTTTTTTCATCATTGAAACTCAGGCGGAATCAGTACCAGAGCCTGAGGAAGTGGGTAGTGTGATTGAAGTAGTTGTCGATCTAGCAAGGCAAATAAGTTTAGAGGTGGTTGGTGATGATGTTCAAGACCTGCTGGATTTCCACGATCGGGAACTAACAATTGAAGAGTTCACAGAGTGAGTGAATGAATTTTAACGTCGCACTGTTCAGCTACACGAGGGCTTTTGGCGACGGACCACGTAATCTTGAACCATGGTCAAGTGACGTGGACGACACCTGAGCTGGCACCCCCTCTCCTAACTACCACACCACACCAACGGGAGGACGTTTCAGCTCTCGACAGATTTAACGTGCATCGCTGCCCTACACGGCGGGTGAGGAGTTCACAGAAATGAATGAGCAAGAGATTGAAGATGAATCTTTTGACTCGGTTCAATCAGAAGATCGAATAACAGTTGAGAACCCGAAAAAGGATCGCTTCAATCGATAAAAAGTTACAAATTCTAGAAAATATAGACTCCAACGTAGAGCGCATTTTTTCAACAAAACAAATGGAAAAAATCATTAGCATGCAACGAGGAAGTTTTACCCGAGAGAAAAGAAATCTTGAACCGGAAGACTACTTATGTTTTTACGTAGCCTCCTTCTACCTCAAAATAACTTCGGTTTATGATTGTGTATTTGTGTGTTATCTATAAGATTTCATTCAACATTTTTATCCCCTAAACTATTTTCTTTCGTCTCCAGCCCCAATTAAAAACAATTTATTTGTATTCATATGGGAAATTATACACAGACTTACGCGGTTATCACTCAATCCCACCTGTCGCGTAAGTTCGGGGTATTACTGTAATTATATGTACATATAAAAATTATATTGCTTTTTACGTAAAAATTTCATAACCCTTTTGAATGAGAATAATGTCGAAAAATATAAACCCTTCTTATGACTAGTTCAATTCACAGTTTGTTAATCGAAATGGAATTGGTGATAAGTCGAAGAAATCCTGCGCTACTGTTGCGGATATGTGACGAAACCATTAAATGTTCTTGTGTTTTTGCTTTTAAAGCCTATTAAAATCATCATTTTACAGGCATTTATCCGTCTGGGAATTCTTATGAAATATTAAGAGAAATATAATATTGAAAATCATATAAATATATAAAATTAATATAAAGTAAATAAAAATATTTTTAAATGTCTAAGCCAGTGATTCCCAAAGTGGTCTATATGGATCCCTAGGGGTTTATGATGACCTGCAAGGGGTCCACGTTAGCGAAAAAATAATTTGGGGATTCATGAGGTGTAAAAAATGAGGGTCTACGATAGCTTAAACCAGATCTACCTATTTAACAGCTTTATTAACTAAATTTACTGGGGTTAGTTTGCAGTTACAAGGCGACAGCATAAATTTTATTAAAAAAGGACAATCATTTCAGTATTTCTTGTGTGTTTGCCAGAAACAAGCTAAAGGAATATAAAACTGGACATCGCAAATTTTAAGTTTCTCAATTTGTCACAGACAATCTGCCAGAAAAATGACGTTTTAACCTATGTTCAACATTTAAATGCCCTTTATTCTGATTTTGAAACTAGGTTTAAGAATGCTTTGACTATGGTAATATCACAGTAGGCAATGAATTCATGTTGTCACATAAAAAAAAAAAAGTGATTACAAAAGCAACTGATTTTAATAGCCCTAATGAAGATCTTAGAGTAAAGTTTAGAAACGAATGTCAGCAATTTTGGCTTTAAAAAGATATACCTGTTATTTATTCCGAATTATGGAATATCTCAAGAAAGTTTTTACTTGCTTTTACCAGAGAGGAGGAGTTTCAGCGCGCTTCCAATCTCCAAAATAAAAACAGAATGAAAAAAAGTGATTGGATACAACTAACCGAGGAGATTTAGAGTTAAACCTTAAAAGATTAAAGCCAAATGTATTGAAAATTTGTTCTTGAAGCAATAGATTCATCCCAACCGATAAAAACAATTGTTTTTTGCTCAGTTATTTTATGTAACAATTATTTCATATATTAATTAAATTTTAATTTAATTGATTCACATGTGTTAAGTTTAAACACTCTACTTAACTACAGTTAGAAACATAAAACTTTTAAAGTAAGTAGTGCTATCCCAGCTGTCAAAAAACATTTTAGTTGATAAGTTTGCAAAAATTTAATATTAGGTAAGTAGGGGTCTACACAAAACCAAAAAACATGGTAAGCGGTCTACGAGTCAAAAAAGTTTGAGAACCTATGGTCTAAGCTATACTTTTTGAAAAATGTTTTAAAATTACTAAGCATATATTAAATGTACTTTTGGATAATTCGTTGATATATCAACCAACCTTTAACTAAGCCATTGAAAGAGTTCGATATTCAGAAAGAAATCCCGTCAATTTAGAATTTAAAAATAAAGATCAAAATAAAAAAAAACAATTAGTGATTTAAAATGGTTTTTAAACAATTTGAAATGAACCTGAAATAAACAAAAATGTAGAATACAATTCAATTTAAAAGGAACTTATAGGGTGAATGAACAACAATTGAAAACAGGAAGAATGTTGCCAATTTCTCGCAACAACCACTTAAGAAAAATTTTAATTTGTAGTTATTATCTTTTATAGAAATCTTTTTACATTTTTAAAAAAAATTGGGGAAAAGTTTTATTATTTAGAGCTTATATGAGCATTGCGTAGTGAGTTTATAACTTAACATTAAGACGAGTGTCATATACGCAATTCTTTTCAATTTCCTTGTATTTAGCTATTTAGTAAAATCGACTAACAGTTTTAAGATCAAATATATATAGTTAAAATTCTCTACCAATATATATATAAAATATAAAGTTGTTTTTGTTTATTTGCCAATCAAGCAACATGACTTTACTCTGACATTTCATAGCTTCCGCTGAAATGCATCTCCATCCACAACTTCCTCTAACCATCAGATTCGATAAACTAATTGGTTAACGTATACGTAATTAACTCGTAAATCACAATGAAATTACACAGAGCGTTTACGAATTTGAGGTTTGCGAGCGCAGAGGGGGGGAGAAGCGAACATCTTCCACCCCTCCCATTATCCACCTGACTGCAACTGTCCACGAATTAATTTCACCTTCGAACGCGCATGGCAAGTTCAGAAATTACAGTATTCTCTTCCAAGTACAGGGCACGCGTGATTAATCGCTTGGTCCTCCCCCCCTGAAGGCAACCAAGTCTGTTGCCCAGGAAAATAACTGTTATCAATTTCGCCGTGTTTCGTCGGCATGCTTTTAGTGGGTGACTGACTGAGGCATTCCGGAGAAAATTCCTCTTTGGTGCCCATTCTAAAATTGTGGTACTTTCTGGAATTTTGGAATTTGTTTGTGGGACTGTGTCTCTTTTTGAATAGGTGTGGTAGTTTCTTGGGGCAAGTTTGGTTTTCATCTTTGAGTGTAGGCTGAGACAAAGGAAACAGTCTATTATATGAAAATTGCAGAAAATGTTTCTGAATCCCTCATATTTACTATCCAATTTTTGCCCCCAATAGACCACATTGCGGAAACTCATTATTTAAAGGTGTGTTCAGAAATTAAGGAAATGCTCGAAGCTTTCCACATCCTGAGGGTTATTTTAAAATGTTGTGGGTATACCGTAAATGAGGGGCTAGAGGTAGGTGTGTTGTATGAAGGGGGTAGTGAACTCGACAAATCTTCATAATATGGAAATTTCTGAAATGTGTCTCCAATACCTCTTCCTCGCCCCTTACCTACCCTGTTATTGTATACATTAACTAGAGTACGAAAACTAAGGACTACTAAAACTTATTCGTAAGAAAATTCTGTTTAATAGAATACTGCATAAAGAGGAAAACTAGTGCCTAAGCGGACAGTATACAATGATTTTAGGTATTTGAATCAAAGGTTAGAGTTAATGTAATTTAACTATTTTCAATAATAATTATAATTATAATTCATAAAATTTTTTAAAAAAAACAGGAGGAAAGTCTTTTTTAATTTTCGAATTTAGGTTATGTCTGGCTGCGGTAGCCTTGAAGTGAAGTTAACGGACTCGTCGTTGAAGGCCCGTCCAGTAGAGGGGGTTGTCGCACATCAAATATGCTATGACTCAAGCGTCTTCCCGTTGATGTAGCGCGGAAGATAGGGGAGGGACATACCAGCTCGGGTGTCGTCCTCGTCACTTGACCATAGTTGAAAATTACTAGGTCCATTCACCAATAGCCCTCGGGCAGCTTTATAGTGCGACGTAAATATAACTCTCATTCACACTCACATCGGTTATATCTGAAAGAAAATTTGAAAGGTATTAAAACATATACCGTTCCCCTTAAATTTATTTAAAAGTTAGAGAATGACACATAGTAATCTAGTAAAGCTTTGTCTATAAAAACGCATAAATTCTTTTCATATTCTTTTTCATATAAAAATGAAATGTATTAAAAATATTTTCAAAGCTGGAGGTAAGTCAAAATTTTATATGTATAAACTAATGGAGCATATTCAAAACAACGATTTGTTTTTGGAAAAAGTATCGGTTAAAATTGACTTTAAGTAAACAAAATCTCTATTGCTTTTACTATTTTTGTAAAAATTACAGTTCTGGTTGAAATGAAGCTTAACTTATTCATATACCTTTAAACCTTTTTCTTTTTCTTGGGTTAGTAAATGATTTAACAAAAAAAAAATGTGCAATAAGATATGTAACGAGCAGATGCTCCTAAAATCGATTTTTACTAATAATTAGGGTTCATTTAACCAATTATCTGTGATTGACGAGTATACTAGTCACGGAGAAGTTGCAGGGTTTTGTGTCATGACGAGTATAATCGTCATGGAGAAGTCGCAGGGTTTTGTGTCATGACGAGTATATTCGTCATGCGTTAAAAGTAGTGAGCCCACTGGCTATTTAAATAGTAATTTTTGAGAAAATTAAAATTCCAAATTTTAAGATGATTAGAAGATTTTGAGGCTAGAACGTTGTAAAACAAATAAAAATATAAAAAAATTAAGATTAACTCATGCACCCTCGTGTGCACCGGCTGAAACAGTGTATAAGTTCGCATGACAAATTTATTTATGTGCGATGATAATGTTTTTTAGATGTTATCCTAAAAGGGGCAATGGCAAAATTCGGAAAGTCGATTTATAATAGGGTTCCTTCTGGTATAAACAGCCATGGGACAAATGCGTGATGCCGACCAGGCGCTGAGCCCATTGATAGTTGATGACCTTAAGTTACCTTCCTATCGAGTGGTGTAAATGCCAATTGTTTGGTGTAACAGCCATGTGCTCAGATTAGAGTAATGGCCCAATGCCGCGCGTACTGTCCAGAGAACAGTTATTTTATTCTGATGGGAAAGGCAAAGATGCTGTCTGGTAAGAGGACTTGGATCAACCGACAGCCCCTCTCCAAAACTTCCATAGTGTCAAGACATGTAGAAAATACACTGCTGACCACACAAAATGCAGCACCCCGAAGGAAGCGTGCAAACCACACATGTGAAATTTACATTATGTGTTGGTGTCGATGAAATATGGAAATAGTTAGCATTATAGAGCAGACGCACATCCCGGGCAACCATAGCGCCACCCGCAAGTACTATTTAAGGAGAGAACAGGTTGCCGATTTCAAGTAAGGCAGTTTTTTTGTTTTTTTGTTGTTTCCGTAAGTTGTTTATTTATGCCTCATGGAAGACATGAAACAGTCTTTTGACCAAGTTTCTGAATTCGACAAGGAAGAATAGTAGCCCATAGGGATTGCGGATTATCCTTCAGAGAAATCGGTCAACGAGTAGGACGAAACCAAGCAACTTTGAGGTGGATCTGTTATCGCTAGATGCAGGAGGAAACGACGGAATAACGGGGCCGATCACACCCACCACGTTGCATCCTTGCCCTTGATAATAGGAGGATTGTGCGTATAGCAGTGATGGATTGCACAGCCACATCACGAACCATAGCACAACAGATTCAGTCTATTTCGCATCATTCGGTGTCCGCTAGTACTATTCGACGCTTTTTGCAGCAGAGTGGAATGTCCGCAAGGCGTCCATTGCTTCGTTTACCCTTGTCTGGAAACCACAGGCATTTACCCCACCAAAGGAGCGATGAACGGTAAACATAGACAACGGAATGGAACGACATTGTGTTAAATGCCGAATCGCGCTTCTGCCTGCAACATCCCGATGGTCGGATTCGAGTTTGGTGACACCGTGGTGAGAGGCTGCTGAACTGTTGAGTTATGCATCGCCACACTGGTCCTGCAACCGATATCATGGTTTTGGGTGGTATTGGATTTTACTGCCATATTGCTTGTATGCATTGCTGTTACACTGAACAGCCTGTGCTACATCACTGAGGTGTTGGATCCCGTGGTTCTCCCATACATTCAGCGCTTGTCATTAGTCGTATTCCAACAGGATAATGCGCAACCACACGTGGTACGCAATGCTCAAGAGTTCTTCTTTACTTCTCAGATTTAATTGTTTTCTTGGCCAGCTTGTTTTCCTGATCTATCACCAATCAAAAATGGGTGGTCCATGCTTGCACAACGACTGACCCGGGATGCACCATCCGCTGCTATACCAGATCAACTTTTGCAATATATGGAAGCCGCATCGACTGCTATACCCCAAGGATACATCCAAAGTATCTTTGCCGAAACATGTGGAAGCGGTTAAACCCAACAATGAGGGCTACACTAACTAGATTTTTTTTCATCATCTTCACGTCACAAAAGGTTGTTTTTTGATCTTTGTACAACATTTTACCTGTCAAATAAAGTTCGCTGTGATATCTCTGATCCTTCTTGGTGTTACATTTTGTGTGACCAGCAGTGTATTTTGTCAATAAAGAAGAATGTAAATCAGTGTGCGTTTAGGTCTCTCAGTACGGGAATTTTAACGGTCACTAAAATTCGTTGATATCCATAAACTTACAGTTGGAAGAACCGTCGGCCTCATGAACCCGTGACCAAGCTGCAACTACTTTATAGCTCCGCACACAGCCTCCCCCGTACAATAAGTATTAGTAATAAAATTGGCAATTTTATTGAATAAATCCACCATTTTGATCCAATACTATAACAGCGCCCTTTACTCTGAGATTGACGAGTATATGCGTCATCGCACGATTTCCATGACGCATATTTGCGCGCTCTCAAATGGGGGCGTCACAGCTAACTGGTTAATATATGATTTAAGCACATTCTCAGAAATTAGGCTATGCGAGGTGGGATTCGAACCCACGATCTTTGGATTAGAAGACCAACGCGCTATCCATTGCGCTGCAAGGACACAGTGGAAAAGTTTCCTTTCTGTATATGCTGCTGGACTATTATTTTTGTTTTTTATTTATTCATGTTTTAATTTAATTGATGAATTAATGTTTGGAAAAATATTAACTTCAAGTGTCATCCACTACACGTTTAAAAAATGTATTTGAACTTGAATGGATGATTAAAAAGTATTTATTTTATTAAAGATTGAAAATTTGAACAAGATTATATAGATAGAGAGTTAAGAGAGATAGTGAAAACAAGTAGTAGGAATTGAAAAAAATATTTAGTTTTTTAGTGTTAAACTTTTACCTTCATGGAATAACAACACACAATAACATCAATAACGAGCATATTTTTGACGTTATTTTTTTACTCATTTTAAAATTTCATAGTAAAATTTGTGGCATTTAAATGTTGTAAAATGCCTCATGTTTTGAGCATTCATTATTTAAGCAATTGTTTTCCATCAAAAAAACTAAAATAAGAAAAAACTTCGCGTCTTGCAAATATAAAAAAAACATTACAGGAATTGATTCAAAAACAAGAAAACAAACTGCACGTTGTTCCTGGACTTTGGTCATTTTTCTGTTAAGTGATTCATTTCCTAAAAGTGTACCATTCTGGGAAGCTTGAGTCACATCCTTTGTCATTAAATTGCATAACCTGATTCCCAATTTGTTTTTACACATGGATTGTTGTGGTATTTCATGATGAAATGAACTTCTGAATAATTCTTTTTATTTTGTTGGTAAATAACGGTGCTAAAAAGTACTTAAAAATAGCGATATTCAGTAACATCTATTGTCAAGGATAGTCTTTAAATTATTTTCTAAAGATGACATTCAATGGCATTCAGTTTAAACGCAGAAAAAATGAGAATTTTGCAAATATGTGTTATTTTAATTCTTTACGGTAATTACAACTCTGCTATTATGTCAATTTGTAGTATTTGAATCTAACATCTGATAATGAAATGATTTTCTAGATATTGATTCGAAGCGACGATGGATTTATAATTGACTTATTTCAATCAAATCTTACAAAATTTGGAAAAAATAAAAATAAAAAAAAATTATTCCCGTCCCCCTCTCAAAAATTAAGTGTGGGCGAAGTTCTTTAATTATATAAGGTTCGTAATACTACTTATATTATAGATTTCAGCATTGGCGTGGCGAGGGCTTTCGCCGCCTGGAGCCGACCGGAAATTTACCGCCTCTTATTCGCCAAAAAAATTAGTAAAAGTAAAAAAAAAGCAGCTTTAAATTTTTTTTATTAATTAAAAAAGCACCTTTTGTAGGTATTTTTCATAGCAAAATCTTTTATATAATTGTCAATATCAATATGTATGTCATGTTCCATTGCCAGAATAGCCAAATTTGTTATTCTTAACATGAACATACCGATATGAGATAATTTTTATTAATTTTAGCTTATAGAGAAGCTTCTCTTGCACTACTAAGGGCAGTTGTTAAAAAAATTCTCAACATTATGACAGTGTTTGGTAAGCCATCCTCAACTGTGAACTCAATAATATATTTTAATAAACCCAGAGAGCCGGAACTAATGAGTTCTTTTTTACATCCTGGGTCTGCTGCAGCTACGAAAGCTTGTAGACGTACGTGCTCAAGTTGAAATTCATCTTGAGGAGCTTGATCTTTGTCCATGCTCAATATCACTTCAGACCTTAAAAAAGCATGTTTTTGATCTAGATTCTGCAACTGTTGGCATATTTCTATATTTTCAGCAGTTTCTCTGTCTATTGCGGAAAACATTGTTCTCATCAAGTCCTCTTCGTGCGATACCTGAACATCTTTACTTCCGTCGCCAAACATATGCTTCCTCCTCATTCGTCTTGGGGGTTTTGCTTCTAATTCGGTCTGTAAAGCACGTATTTTTGTAGCACATTGATGCATATTTAGTCCCTCTGTTTGAGAATTATTTTGAGCATTGACTTCACACAGTGCCGGTTACCAGAAGCCTAAGTAAGATAAAAACGAATACGATTGCACAGCGATTAATAAACTTCCTGCATCTGAGCGTGTATTAAAGCTTTCACTCGTTTCCGTCAGTTTCGTCGCTTTTTGAAGCTTGAAATATTTTTTGAATTTAAATATCGTGGTGTTTGCCGCCGAATCTTTTCGTATGCTGCCCGGGGCAATGGGCCCCCTCTGCAACTTCCCCCCCGCTACGCCACTGGATTTCAGGTCACATTTTTAAGCATCGCTGTTTTTAAGAATTTTAATGAATATTGAAATTTATAGTTCATCAAAATGTGTCAAAAGCTGTACAAAATTTTATGAAATGAAGCAATGTTTACAAATTTGCTTCTGATCCAACAGGTCTTTTCGATTTTATGAAGATTGCTAGGAATGTTATAACAATAAAATCATTCATTTTTCGATAGATATCGAGTAAGGTTACAACAACTATTGAAGACTATACTATTGATGAAAATATGTTAATCGGGTGAAATAGTATTGTTTAGTGCGTATTGTCAAAAGAATCATGCATTTTATCGATAGAAATGTTCCAGGTATGCAATAAATTTTTGTACCTGGAAACAGCCTATGTGTTAGAAACTTAAGATGGAAATTGAATTGTTGGTTTTGATAATATTACTCTAGGCCAGGGTTTCTCAAACTGTGGGGATCGCCTCTGGGGGAGAGAGCATTACCCCCCCAGGTGGGGGTGCGAGCATTTCAAGAATATTATTTTATCAAGATATTATTTTTTTAAATATATTAATTTACTGAAAGGAAGCAAAACAAAATACATTCTAACATAATAAAAACAAAATATGCATTTGCTCCAATGTAACTCATTTATGAATGTATCATAATCACAATGCATTAGATGATTAATTTAGCAATACTACGTTAAGAATAAGTTTAATTATTACGAGCGACTCCCATGGGCTTGTTATTTATATTATATACAAAATTTTATACTTATCTTGATAATTTGTATGGCTTAAAATTAAAATTGTATTATAGTTTTAGAGTCTCAAAATATATCATTATTGAATTCCTTGCATTGTCATTGTATGAAAAAGGGGGGGGCGATGATAATTATGATTGAAAACTGGGGCGTAAATATTGAAAGTTTGAGAAGCAATGCTTGAAGCAACGCATACTTCATTTGAAAGGCTTAAAAGAATTCATAATTTATCCTTATTCTGGAATCCGAAATATGCCGAATCACTCTACGTATACTTTCCCAAAAGTCCGAACTGACTAAATGTGGAAACAAGATTAAAATTCGAAAATAATTACTAATGTAACCAATGATAACTCACAAGAGAAAACTTTAATTAGGATACGTTTTTCGAAGAATAACAGATATTACCTTCCAAACAACAGATGGCAAATTTAACATGAATAACAATATTACAGGTCTTTTACTCCAGAGATTATAGACTATCCTTGCTTTAACGTTTTTGCGGTTACTAAACACAAATCTAAATGATTGTATATTTTATATCGTTAACATAGTTAGCATTCGTCGCTACAGTGTCATACTCATCACGCGAACGGATAAAAAAAAAAAAGATAAGATTTACTCAAGATGTGACTCAACACGCGCACCTGCCTCTCGTTCTTTTTCATCCTTTCTGTTTATCTCTTCCAGCATCTTGTGGTTTGTGGCAATAATGCCTTAATTTTCCTGCTTTTTGTTTTCCACTCCAAAATTATACTCGTCCTTGATGCGTAGTGGTATTTTTTGTCGCGCGCTTTCAGGAGGGGGACGCGACGTGTGGGGATTGAAATAGGAAAGTCGTTTAGAGGATGGTATATTTAGGAATTCCCTTTATTATGGATTCGCGCTTTGTGGGTAATTTTGGGTTGTGGTTTTGTTTTTACTTTCCTATTCTTACCTCGTGGGCATTTGTTGTTTTCTTTTAAGTACAACGCTTGTATCAAAAGTTTTCTTAGGATTTTAAAAATTACTTCAAACTGTTAAAATAAATAAAGTTAATTTTTGTAAAAAAATATTTTTTATATTGCGTGTGCTATTTTTCCAACACATTTTTTTTTTTTTCTTTTTTAAGTGAAGAACTATTTATGTATTTTGCATCTCTTTTCTCTGCCAAAATGTAAGCAAAGGAAATATATTACATAAGAAGTATCGAATGTTTGAAAGAAGTCTTAACCAAAAGCTTCTCCGAGAAGGTTAACATATATATATCAGTGGCACACACAAGGGGGTTCCGGACCCCCTTTGTGTGCGCCAAGGTCGCCAAAGTGTGTGCCGAGGTCGAAAGCTCATCATTCTTGTATCATGCTCCTTTTGATTTTGTCGATTTTCGGAAACAAAACACAGTAAAAAAATTAATTTTTGAATAAATAATTAGCATTAATTAATAAAATTAATGATTAATAACAAGTAATTAATTAAATTTTACGTGCTATATATTTAGAATTATAATCAATCGGGAAAAATCAAAGGCTTTGGGAGGTCCGGACCCCCCTTGTGTGCGCCAATCAAAATACTAATTTCGGCGATGAATTGACTGGCGTGGTAACTGAGTGGTCAGGGTCGTGAACTCGTGGTAAGCCTTGTTCGAGTCCTGGTGCGACTAATGATTTGAAGTGTAGAAGGATTGATGCACGTTAATTTTATCGTCGCTCGAAAATTCTCGAGGTGGCGTGCTGTAGAAGTTTGGACGGGGCCGTGGGTAGCCTGGTAGTTTGAGCATTGGAGTCCAGACCGAAAGGTCTGGGTTCGATGCCCGATGCCACCAAATACCCTCCGAGTACATACGGAGCACGTGCTCGTTAAATCAGTGGGTCCGAAAGTCTTGTGGGCTGAATCGAGAGAGCAGGAGACTGGAGAATATTTCCCTCCCCTCCAGTCCCATGGCAAAATTGTGGAGGTGGAGATAGGTGGTGTCGCCATCGATCGTCCCTTCGGGAAATTTCGCCGAGAAAATTCGTACTGTCACCTGTATGGTGCTCAAGGCCTAGTCCAAAGACAGGCGTACTTCTAGCCCGTTGCCACGATGAATTTCGTGAGCCTCGTTCTGACTACGTCAGACAAGTGGCATTAGCCACAACAACAACAGAAGTTTGGACAGTGAAGTGCCCGTTCAGGTATCATCCTCAACTCTTAACGGAGGTTCAAAATTACGAGGTTCATCGCTAAATAAACTAGAAGAATAAGTACTTGTTACTAGATCATTTGGATGAGAGAGAACTTTAAACAATTTAAATGTATAAGGTATGTTTAGTATATGAGGTGATTTGACCATCAATACAGAAATAATGCATTGTTCAGTTCTTATAAATATCATTTGAACAACAACCAAAAAATATTTTTAAATTATTTCCAAGTTCTAAAGTTCGCTATTTTTATTGCATCACTTAGTAAAATTGCTCTATTAATTTTACTTCATCCATAAAGTTAATGCTCATTTCCCGAAGTCGGCGTATGCAACTAGTTAAGAAATTAAATTAGCTGCATTAAATGAGCTGAAATTTTCTCTTTTTCTATTTTTTGTGATACAATTTACTTAAATTAAAAGCTGCATAATTTTTATTTATTTCAGAGTTTGGTATTCGAATTCTAGACACATTACACAGTTAACCTAAGGAATAGTTCTGAAGTTCTAAAAGACCCTACAAAGAGAGTTGTTTCAAAACTTATATTTCTTGAAATTTAGCAATATGAGTATAAAATTCTGTTGAAATAATTTTTTAAAGTCTCTTATCATGTTTCGTTAAATTTACTAATTGTAAATGATATCAAGAAAAATAAGAGGTAGACCATAGTAGGAATCGGAATGTGAGCATGTAACTTAACTTTCTGTGAATGCTATGTAAGCCTATGTCATAAATTTTTCCAAAGTAATTAACTGATGTGATTGCATTATATATTATGCCTATATAATAAGAAATATTATAAAGTGTTTTTATTTAAAACACCAATTACAATATTAGAGGTAATATACTACATATATATATATTTTTCATACTTATTCAATTGTTTTTCGTATAAAAATAAATGTGCATGTATATATATATTCTTAAGAAACCATTTTAATCGAATCATAGATGTTGTCGCATTTCTAAAGAAAAAGTCTTTTAATTTGTGCGACATAACATAAAAAGAACGATTAAATTAAAATTTTAATAACAGCTCGCGTATTTTATTGTTATTTTTCCAATCTGCAGTCAGAATTAATTCCGTTCACATCACCCAACGAACCCAGATAAATTTCCCCATGCACGCTGGTCAACGAGGGAAAATCCCTTTCTCGATTTTCCCTCTCCTCAGACTGAATAACAGTCTGGCCGCTGTCAACCTTGACATTGAAAAACCCAGGTTCTTCCCGTCGATAGAGGGCTCTTCCCCCCGCTCCCTTTGAGCTGCCGTGGTTGCCATGACAACCCCATCTCAGGCTTGCGTCATTGCGTCACCATGACAACGCGGGGTCCCGGGACACGCGCGTGCTGCTGCGTTGCAGTATAGAAGTACGTATACTTAGAAATTTTAGCTTTATAAAATTGCAAGTAAAGGTACGCTCCAACGTCAGTCCAGCTACAACCGAAACCAGTTGGTTCGAACCGATAGAAATTGGATACATTTATTGGTGCATCTCCTCGCCGGTCGGTGCGCGCTCGGAATTGGAGAAGGTAAGCCTACTTTTGCAATTGCACAGGTAAGCAACGGGTTGCATAGGGGTGTGGGTACTAAAAATTTGATAGGAGGGAAAAAAAGCATGCAATATAGCAATTACTTTCTTAACTATCAGAGAGAAAGTTATTTAGTTTAATTTCTCTACTCAAGCAATGCTCCAGCACTTTAATTGTATATTGCAATTAATATTATTTGTGCACCTTCATTTATTTTGACGAGTTACATTAAATATGTGCTACGATTAGTATTGTGCTAAAATGTGCTTTCGCAATACAATGTATGTACTTTATTTTATTTCATGGAAATGAATGCATTAATAATTGAATTGAAAAAAGGAGTGCGGGGGGGGACTTCTGTTTTGTAGGGAAAAATTTATTCCAAATTATTTTTTAAATTTTTTCAATAAAAAAAAAAAAAAAACATTAAAATTGATTGTTGCAACATAACATAATTTCGGATGATTAATATATTTTTCAATTTGTTATTTAGCTTAGTAAAAATGCTTAACAAGATTTATTTTAGTGTTTAGTTTGCATAAATTACTGAACCTGCCTAAAAATTTATAAATTGTTATAGCATGGTAAGCTATATTATACACTCAAAATATCTCGCATGACAATTATTGCAATGCATTGTAAATTTCATAGCCAATTTCAATTTTTGTACACATCATCCAGAATAAAGATTTAGTTACAGATCATGCGGCACACACACACACACACACATATTATTTTAATAAAAATTTTGAATGCAGTTAAATAACACTCTTCTTACATGAGTTTTTTGTAATGTGAAAGAATAATATTTTTCACGCAAAACAATAATTATGTTTATATTTAAATTTTGTCACCGATATATCTAATACGGTTTTTACGTAACAAATTTTTTTTAAAAGCAAGGAATTTTTTGACGTTATTGTTAAGTGTGTTTTACTTTTACGAAGCACGTGACAAAAACTTGTTCCCTTCACATAGCGAAAATTGAATAAAAATAATGTAAATTTTATTTTAAATTAAAAACCATACATTTATATCGTAACTTTTTGTTTGCTACTGGCGGTAAAAACCAAAGCATAGCCGGGAATACCTTTGAAGAAGTTTTGTTATCAGTTTCGTTATTTAGGCAGACTAGAAGAGAAAGAAACTCTATCAAGCTTTGATCATCTACAAAATGAAAGTATTTCGCCAATGCGGCGACATTAAAGGAGAAGTTGGCTTACTTGGTTCGCTTCTCGATAAAGGGTTAGTTAGCTCCTTTAAAAAAAAAAAAAAAAACTTGGATGTGAATTTTTTTTTTCAATTTTCACTTTAACTGATAATTACCTCTCATTTTTTTAAAAAAATTTCAGTAACAAAGCCTATTTTTTTCCCCTTGCAACAGCACTGGTTCTTAGCATCTGAGAAGACTTTTGACAAACTATTCCCAGTTCCATATTTTTCAAAGTACTTTCTATAGTTGAATTTAAATACAGACGTTATTTATTTTAAATTTCGTCTTTATTAGCTAACGCTCAGAAAATATCTTTGCTACTTTTCACGTTTTTTCAGTCTATTAGTTCTAAGATATTTGTCTTTTCCTCTGAAAAATAACTTTAACTTATGCTATATTTTGAACATGGGGGGAATGCTTTGAGAATTCTTTAAAGTATTCGATGAAAAAGTGATAAGTGATAAAAAAAAATCATTATTTCATTTACAATGCAAAAAGAAAAAAAAACTAATCAACTTTGCAAACTTTCTCCATTAAACAACGACTCAGCTTTCTGGAAAGAAAACAAACAAAAAAAAATTAGTTATACGACTTATTACACTTAAAAGTACAATCTGTGTTGACGAATTCGACTCACCTTTAACAAAATTCTTTTCTAGGTTTGAAAACAGTTTAGCTAATCCAAGACATCTATAGGCTTGGAATAAGAATCTAACAGTAAAAGAAAAGGAAAAGGAGAAAAAAAATTAGGGAGAAAATTCGCTCGGTCCCCAGATTCTTATCGATTTATTTTGACCCTGAATCTGTTGGCTATGGTTTGGCGACGATGATGACGATTTTCCTGGCAACCCTGATGTGATTTACGCGGGTAGTGTGAAATTAAGAACACAAGTGTGTGTTTTTTTCTAAAAGGGTAAGTAAGATATTCTTTTTTTTAATTTAAATCTTTCTACTGAAAAATAAGAGAATTCTTATTATAGTGGCTTAAAAATAGAAATCAAGAAATACTAGTCAGACAAAAAATCGATGCACAGTCAAAAGATTTAAATTGACATGTATATCTCCTCAAATCAGATTTATTGTTGATTATGTAAATATATAATATGGTTCTCATCGAGTATTCAATTTTCTCTAGAACTAACTGGTATTTTACTTCTGAAAAGAATATGCAAAAAGCGAGATATTTTTCTCCGGTATGACTGTGTGTGTGTGTGTATTTTACTTTACTTTTTTTTTCCCAAAATAAAATTTTAATATTTCTTCATAATTATTCGAGGAAAATAAAATGAATTTTATTATTTACATTATTCTTGAATAGATTTACGTCTCCACTTTTTTCAAATTTATCGTGCAATGAATACATTACTGAAAAGTAATCCCAGTTACTTTCACTTCTACATCATTTGAAAATTTATTTTGCTGTATATAAAAACACATTGCATAAATAGCCAAGTAACATTATTTCGCAATATCATAACATTACTCAGCAGTTTGCGAATGAGTATTTCTCATTTAGTATATTTAAATTCATAAATTTCGTAATATTAGGACTGGGATGCAATATTTTTTTTTCAAAAAATCATCGTATTTTTGCTGTTTTATAATTTTTGAAAACAATTACGACTCTTAGCTGGATGAAAAGCATTATCGTTTTGTGCTAAATTTAAGACTGAGATTTTAATATAAATACATTAATTTCGTAAAATACAGAAATCCCTTAATTTTTGGATCCTTAATCCTCTATAAGGCATGTATGAAAAGATGCTCGTGTAAAATTTATCGCATATTAATTTATATAAAATAATATGCAAAAATTAAATAGAATTTAATTTTCATCAATTGTCACGAGATCAAATAAACTTTTTCCCACTCTTAATTAATAATTCGAATTATTTTTAGATAAGAAAAACATAATAGCAAATATACTATACAAAGTATCTGAATTTTTGTATTAATTTACTAAAGGAAATAATTAAAAAAAAAGAGTTTGAAGTTAAAACGTCAATATATAAAAAAGATAAAAATTTCACCTTGATGAGTTTTACAAATTGATTACGTTTCCATTCATTCCTTTTCTCCCCCCTCCTCCCTTTAATCATTCATTATGAATCGATATCAGATTAGTTACTTGTATGATTGTAATGTCACACAAATCACAATCAGTTCTTTCATTTGGTATAAATGTTTATGTTTCCATTGGCTTGTGTATCATACAAACCACTTTTTTTTAAAATAAAAAAAATTATCGTAACCTAGATTTTTTTTGTAAAGGGTGTTTTTTTTAGAGGTATAGAACTTTAAATTGCAATAAAACAACGATGTATTATTCGATTGACATGAATTTTTTTATTCGAAAGATAATCTTGTGGCATTACATTTTAAATATGATTTCTGGCATAGGACTGCCACGGCTGGCTCGGATGTAGTCCAATCTGGACGTCCAATTTTCGATGACTTTTTCCAACATTTGTGGCCGTATATCGGCAATAACACGGCGAATGTTGTCTTCCAAATGGTCAAGCGTTTGTGGCTTATCCGCATAGACCATTGACTTTACATAGCCCCACAGAAAATAGTCTAGCGGTGTTAAATCACAAGATCTTGTAGGCCAATTCACAGGTCCAAAACGTGAAATTAGGCGGTCACCAAACGTGTCTTTCAATAAATCGATTGTGGCACGAGCTGTGTGACATGTTGCGCCGTCTTGGTGGAACCACAGCTCCTGGACATCATGATTGTTCAATTCAGGAATGAAAAAGTTAGTAATCATGGCTCTATACCGATCACCATTGACTGTAACGTTGTGGCCTTCATCGTTTTCGAAGAATTCCACCAGCCCATAAAGCGCACCAACAGTCAGTTTTTCTAGATGTAACGGTGTTTCGACATACACTTGTGGATTAGCTTCTCTCCAAATGCGGTAGTTTTGTTTGTTGACGTAGCCATTCAACCAGAAGTGCGCTTCATCGCTAAACAAAATTCGCTTATGAAAATCGGGAACAACGGCAATCTCGTTTTGGGCCCATTCGACGAATCTACGCCTTGCTTGATCATATTTAAAATGTAATGCACAAGATTATCTTTCGAATAAAAAAAAATCATGTCAGTCGAATAATACATCGTTGTTTTATTGCAATTTAAAGTTCTATACCTCTAAAAAAACACCCTTTATTTGTAACATATACTATGGAAGAATCATTCCTTCTAAAACGATTTCATTATAAAACTATGCGTGATTTTTCAACAGATTGATCCCAGATTTACGTTGAAAAATATTCCGCTATTTTTCAAAATTCTATCAAATCAATGCTCTTCCTACACAACTCATAGAAATCATGTTTATGATTGATCACCAGTGACTTTACGAGAGATAACGATTCGGAATGCTATTTCTGAGAAAGAAAAATATAGGAATAAATTAAGGAAAGTCGGTAGCAATTTTAAATATCTTCTGAGTTCCTGATAGTAGCTGTGATAAACATACTCTTTTCTAATGTACATTTCAATGTATGAGGATCGTGGGTGGTTTTAATGATATAAAGATTGGAGAGAAACAGAAAACATCTCGTGTTTTTCTTTTATAATGCATCCTCTTAAAAAAAATTCTCATCTCATAAAAATGCACAGTTGGGTACATTGACTGACTGGTACGTTTTGTATTCATGCAAATATTTAATTCTTTAAAAAAATCAACAAACTTTTCTACTGATTTTTGATATTAAAAAATTTAAAATAAGGCAATAATATTTAACAATATTTGCTCTGTTTGATTTTTCGCTGTTGGTATATTTTCACCTACTCCGTCTGTTCTAACATAAACAATTAACACTGAATATTGATAACTGTTTTGTGCAGGAGGAATCAGGATATTGAACAGGTGAACAATAATTATTCCAAAAAGATCATCAACAATTATCAACAAAAAGAATATTTCCTTGTAACTAGGAAATACCTTTCCTTGTTTAACCGGACATACACTATTTAATTGGATGTACTATTTCAAGTGTTGATTAATTCTTTTGATGTTTTTATTTTTCTGAATAGTAAACGGGAAAGAAAAAAAAATCAGATTAAAAGAATTGTATTCGGTTCCCAATGCCACTTACCTGAAATTAAATTTCTCGAGCCTTCAAACAGTTCTGGAAGCATTTTAAAATCTTTTGAATGAATTCAAATGTATTGTGAGTTGGTGCACATAAATATCTATTTCTGTCCTATTTCCAGGTACGAAGCAATAAGAAAAACTTATACCTTATTTCAATCAAAAATGAATTATAGTTTAAACTTGATAATCCATTGCTTATATTATATTATCATCAATTTTAAAAAAAATCCAGGATTTTTAATCTTACATTTATGTAACAATGGGCACTGGATGATTTAATCCGTGTACTTAGTTATCTTCGTTTTCAGTCAAACAATTCATTTTCTCATGCCTGTAGAACCGTTGAAACTATATGCAATTTAAAAACAGTCAAATAGCATGTGCCACCCACGTAATCGAAACCTTTGGCTATAAAGCTGCCAACGGGTCCATTATTCACTATTAAACAGCTCGGAATAAATAGTTATTAAGTGCAAACTTATCATCGAGCTGCATCTTTTGGCAACCATTACAGAACAATAATTATCGCGGGATATATATTTCCAAATACCGTTTTTATACTTTGTACCACGTCTTCTATTCTGACTCGTTCGAATCCTACGCTTCTGAAAGTAATCGAGAACGGTATTTGAACTTCCTGGCAATTACAGTAAAAGATAAGACTTTGCATCACCTGTTGCTCAATACACTCCTCCTTCTGTGATTTTCGGCGTATTTAATTACCTTCCACCATTCCCCCTCAAGCATTCGAACTTTTTTTACCAATTTCTTCTCCCCCCTCCCCTTCATCTCTGACGTTACATCGCCTTTCTTTAATTTCCATTCAGAAGTTATTGTGCTGGGATCTTGAAGACATTAAAGGGCAGATAGGTTGGGGCGTGGTACTGCGTATTGATTGCCTATACATTTCTTTCTCTCTCTTATTTTTTCAATGTGTCGATAAGATATCTAGCGTAGGATTTGAAATGGTTGACAAGGGTGGGTGTATGCACCACCCCCATCAATACCAACCCTTGCGCGGTTAGATGCAGGCCGTCCCACGCTCGGAACGCATTTGAAATTTTAAGATTCGTGTTGATAGATTAAATGTGTCGAGCAGTTTTTTTCCCAATACTTATCGGAAATATTCAAATTGCTTTCGTGGGCTTGGGAACCAAGATAAATGGTTTAATGTTTGGTGTAAGTTAAATTAAAATATAATTAAGTAAACGTGTGAGACGAAGGAATTTTTATGTTGTGTGAAATTTCTGAATTAATTATTCCCTTAAAAAGACTTCAGATTGTGGATCATATAGGAAACTGGTAATCTGGAAGCCTGTCTGGAATTTTAAAGTCAAATTTTAATGGGTAGTTAAATTAAACATTTCTAACTCGTGCATACTGGAATAATGTGGGTGGCTAATTTGAAGTGAATTTTCCTCATCGATAATTAAATTATCGAAAAATATATAATGCTAATAATGTGTAAGATATTTGAAAAAAAAGTATTCAAGCGTCAATGTGTATTTCGTGTTATAAAATTTTTTTTAAAAAAATGTTCTCTTAAATTAAAAAAAACAGGTGACATTGAGTAATGAAACTGGTTTCTGATGTGTTTTAATTTTATAACTGAAACAAATAATTGTTTAAATAAAGATTTCCTTTTTTACAGTAAACTATTTATTTTTTGTATTTTTAAGGAATTATTTTTAACTGGATGAAAAGTTGCTGTTAAAAAATACGAAAATTTTTATTTCACACATTTTGATCATATAAATAATGAAACTGAACAGAAAAATTTACATTAGAATTATTATAAAAAAATATAAATGTCCCTGAAATAGTTTTGTGTTTATTTACTTCTTTCTAAATATAATCTATTTAATTTAAAGATTCAGTATTATAAAAAAATTAAAAATTGCACAAGAAACTGAAATTTATGTATCCATTCATTCTTAAAATAATAAAAATCTACCCGAGTTTTTGCTTATTTCTTGATTATAAGTCAATTAGCGGATATATATCCAAATTAGTCTTTAAAACTGAAAGTTAAAAGACATAGGCATATCATTTTCTAATACTCATAATAATAATAATGATAATAATAATACTCATAATAATAATAATAATAATAATACTCATAATAATAATAATAATAAGTTTATGGTAAAGATTTTTTTTTAATCTGGGAACTTGTGTGTGTTGCATTCATTTGATGTTATCTGAAATTTCAAAAAAGGTATTCCACAATTACTGTTAAGTTAACGCACATATATCGCGAAGTAAAAAGTGCTAGAATATTTTCCAATCTAAAAGCAGAGTTAATGTTTAATTTCAAAACTTTTTGCCCCAACTACGCTATTACATAAATCTTTAAATTTTGTTTTCCCTGTACCTGAAAAAAATTAAACCATTCAACAATAATCGATTAGATGCAACTGGGGCATTTCCTAGTACGCCTGCAGATCTATCGTGTGTGCTTTCTGCTTGTACAAATATTTTTCCGAAAGCATTCTAAGTCCGATACACAATTCTGGCTTCAAGGGAGTATCAGTGACGCAACTGTTTCTTAGCAACAGTTGCTGTTGCTAAACATGCAATCGCGTGTTCTGCTCGAGCAGTAATCAGCTCAATGAAATTTACTCACAGATAGAACTCTTTCTCCTCAATTTATAACTGCGATAGCGAATTGGTCTTGACTGCTTTACATGAGCGGTAAATTCAAGCTAATGAAAATCGATACGGGAGAAAAACATTTCGATTTTTTTTCCATATTCACAAGAATAATAATCGTAAAAGTCATTGCATTATTCATTTGTATAGTTGGGAAGGTTTTGGGATATAGGGTTTATCTCAGTTGGGTAATTTCGGGCTTCGCTTTTTTTTTCTTTTAAATTCATTTCTTCGATCGGCTTTTCTAGTTGTAAAGTATATTGTATTTTAATTTCCAATATAATAGTTAGAAGAGCAAGTCTCTTTGCTATGCTTTTGCGTGTTCACCATTATGTGGATGGATTTGAACGTCATTAAGTATCACGCAATTATAAACCGATCTCTTTTCAATAAGTACCCGGAAGCTTTCAAAATATTTTCGCTTGACTTATCAATAGGAAGAGTATTGATTGAGAGTAATGCTGACATAAACAATTAAATTTTTATAAATTAAAACTTACCTTAACATTAATTGTGCTTTATCATTTTTAATCAAAAAATCTCACTTAATTGCACCTGTATAAATGTTCATGACTTCTTAAAAATTATTCTAAATAAGCTAATTACAAAAGTCTATCTATATTCAATTTTAGATGGCAAAAGTATAAGTCAGTTTAAAAGAGGGCTGATATGCATTCTAATTTACAACAGAAAGGTAATATGAAGGTAGATGTCTACGTATAACTTATCAGTAGACATAATCAATAAATATTAGCTGGAACAAAATTATTACATTAAAAATAATTGGGTCTATATTTAGAATTCCTTAATGCACTACAAGCTACCTTTGTCTCTGCTATCGATTACTATAAGACATTAAAAAGAGAACTCGAGAAATTGATCAATAATATTAAAGATGACAGAGGAAACAGCAAATGTTATGCTGATTTATTTCACAATTTGTTACAAAAATATCATCAAGCTGCATTTAAATGAATTTTTCAAATCTCATTTGCTAGTATACTGTACAACAATAACAGGTGTATATAGTTTCCATAAATATATAAGAAAAAAAGTAAGAGTAATTTCATTCCGAACATTTCTTATATTCTCTTGGAATCAATTTTTTTTTAAAATTTAGATATATGCAAATTTAAATCGTTTATACATAAATATCAATCTGAGTTTCATTTTTGTTTCTTAATTTATTTTTTAAAAGACTGTCAGGATATCTAAAGTGTGAGCGAAAATATTGGAAATTATTAGCCTCTTCTGAAACAATATTATTGAGACGCACCAATATTGTATTTCGCCTAACGGAGATGTCTACTGAAACTTTCCCGAGTAAAAAGTTGAAGTTGTGTTCCCTCTCCATTGCATTTTCTAGACCTCTATTAATCATTGTATCTTTCTACAGTGCGTTAAAAATTGTAAGACTACAAACAAATTAGTGACTTTCTAAAGACGTATTATGTGAAAATTTTTAGAGCATGTATTTTAAATTGGTCATGAAGTACTTTCTGTACTAATTGCATCTTTAAAAATTAACTTAAATTTTATTAACATCACAACTCGTTTCTCTAAAAATTAAATAAAAGTTTATTTTAATAAATTATAAGACCTTCTTCTGAGAAAATTAGCATGTTATATACCAGTCAGAATCAACATAAAACGCATACGTTAAAATTTTGTGAAAGTATTACATGAAAAGCAAAGACGTGCAGGTTTTGCTTGTATTATACCCATAATTTATTTGAAGATGCTGCAGGGATATATAAAGAGTTATCTGAGTGAGAAGTGAAAAAAAAATTTATTTCAGGAAACTATATAGCAGTAAATATGAACGAAAATAGCTTTGTTAATGAAGCGTTCTAAAACTGTAATTCGCAATGTCATAATTAGAAAAGATGTTTCGAACCATTATAAAATGACGTGGAAGAAAAAGGGTTCTGACAGTACTGAATGATCGACAAATTTTTCAACTATTCGCTAAAAAGTATTTCAACTCGTAAAATTTTGAAACGTATCGGCTTAAAAACTTCGTGTTACAGTTAATAAGAATCTTGCATCACATAATAAAAAAAATTAACGAAGATAAGGAAAATACCAAAGTTATTGAAACATCATCGAAAAGGAAGACTAAATGGGCTAAAAATATAATGTCATGGAACTCTCTGTAGGAATAAATTGTATTGTCTGATGAAAACGAATTTAGCTGTGACTGTCCCAGTGGTTGCAAATACTATTGGAACAGCTTGAAGAGGGGATTGAAATAATATTTCCTTCGACAAACAGGAGGAGGATCAGTAATGATTTGGAGAAACTGCAATCGCATAAAAAATAGTACAGTATACAACGAATTTAGAGATTTGTAAGACTCGAAATCTACAACCACTGAAATTAAATAAACATGAATTTGAACATGTAACTCAATTTAAATACTTAGGCGCAATTATAAAAAAACAGTAATGACATAAAAATTGAAATTAAAAATAAAATCAAGATGCCTAAGAGATGTTATCACGGACTGGGAAACCGGTTTAAATCTAAATACATAAGTAGCAGAATAAAAATGCGGTTATACAAGGCTCTAGTAAGACCAATGGTTTTTTTTTATACGGCAGCAAAATGCCGGACAATTAACAAATAAAACGAACAGAAACTGATGAATTTTGAGAGAAAAATCTTAATAAAAAAATTTTGGTGCAGTTAGAGAAAGTAGAATCTGGAGAATACAACATAACCTTAAGCTTCAATCGAAATACAGAGAACCCAAAATAGCAAAGTGACCAAAGCTTCCCAAATAAGGTGGCTGTGACATGTATTCCCCTGCCCTACATGAAATAATGAAATCCTGTTATGAAAATCTTGTTAAGAAAATAACTTTCCAAACTCCAGAGAGAAAAAATGAAAAGAGGAAGACCGAAAGCAAGGAGGATGGATAAAGTAGAAAAGTGGTTGAAAGACTTTGGGAGTTAACCGATGGAAAAACATAGCATCAAATACACTGGTGTGCAAAAATTAAGGACGAAGTCGAAAAATTAGCATATCAGCTGAACGAAGAGGCAGAGCGGACAGAAAGACCAATCAGGAGATTAAGTAATGTGATGTACGGTAGCACATGCGCAGATATGCAGGTAGACGTAATGGCGGAGTGTCTGAGTAGTAGAAAGCATGTTGTCGGTGTAAGATCAGTATTTCTAGCAAAGAGATTGCACGCCGTATAGCAGTTAAAATCACACCGAGTTGTTGCCTCAGCGAGAAATGGCGAATAATCAATCTGTTAGACGACATCTGGATGCTTTTACCCGAGGTCGAATCATTGGGAAGTTGGAGGAAGGCCGCAGTGTGACAAGTGTGGCCGCAGAGTTCGGAATTGCTCACAGCATCGTTTCACGACTTTGGAGACAATTTCAAACTACAGGAACAGCTATCCGGGGGTTCAGTAGTGGTCGTCCACGAGGAACCACACCCGCAGATGACCGGTACATTGTCTTACAGACCAGAAGAAACAGGCGGCAGACAGCGGGAGAAATCGCTAGACACACGACACAGGCGACTGGACGACCGATATCGCGTTTTACCGTGGCCAGAAGACTGCACGGTGGTGGTCTGTTTGCACGACGCCCTGTACGGTGTGTACCTTTAACGCCTGCCCATCGGAGAAGGCGTTCTCTGTGGTGCCAGGAACACCGGAATGGGAGAGACAATGAATGGGGACGAGTACTCTTTACAGATGAGAGCAGATGAGTAGCGATTCTCATCGCATACTCATCTGGAGAGAGCGGGGAAGCCGCAATCATCCCTCGAACATCATTGAAAGGGACAGGTATGGAGGTCGCGGTGTTCTCGTTTGGGGAGGCATTATGCTTGGTAGTCGTACAGACCTTCACATCTTCGACGCAGGTTCAGTCAACGGGACCCGTTATTGTAACGAGATTCTTCTTCCATATGTGCGTCTTTTTAGAGGCGCTATGGGTCTGCAGTTCCTTTTCATGGACGACAATGCACCATGTCATCGCACAGTAGCTGCCGAACAGCTCTTAGAGAGTGAGAATATTGAACGTATGGATTGGCCGGCACGATCTCCGGATCTCAATCCCATCGAGCATGCATGGGATTTTCTAGGCAGACGCTTGGCAGCTCGTACCTTACCACCAGTAACGATTCGGGAGCTTCGATTGGCGCTGCAAGACGAATGGGCAGCAATGCCTCAACAACTCATTGACACCCTCATTCTCACCATGGGCAGACGCTGTGAAACCTGCCTAGCAGTCAGAGGAGATCATATCCCCTACTAAAGACCGGATGTTTCTTGCTGGACGCCCATCACAGGGATGTTTCGGCCTTCAGTCGCATTGCGCTCCATGCTACTTTTTCAATCAAGCTTTTTTTTTATCCCTCTGATTTCTCTTTTAGTAAGTGTTGCTTACATATTACACATGTCCTTACGTATTGGGGATCTTACGGTATTAAATGTGTTGATTTGGAAAGCTTTTGTACAAAGTTATATTGAAAAAACCGTCTCGTCCTTAATTTTTGCACACCAGTGTAGATCAAGATGATCTAAACTGACTGAGACAGCCCTGGCCGGTAGTGCTTCGAAAGAAGACTCGCACAATATCAAACTACGCTATCGGATCATCTGACACCGTTAGAAATTTTATGAAGCACTTCTATGTGGATATTTCAGCGAAATAATACTTACTGCGCATCTAATTCCACCCAGAAATGATTTTAAAAAGAAAGTCTATTGTTTCATCATGGCTAAATAGCTGTGGTGGCCTAATGGACTTAGGGTGGCTGGTGTGTCATGAGTTTGAGCCCCAGTGCCGCTGAATATAAGCAGTGTAGAAAGATCAATGCACGTTAAATTTGTCAAGGCTCAATATCCTCCCTTTGGCGTGGTATATTAGTTCGGAGAGTCAGCTTAAATATCTCCATCGTCAATTGACAAAGGTTCAGAATTACAAAATCCTTCGCCAATAGTCATTGTGTTGCTTTATAGTGCAACGTTAATAACTGCGTGTTTATTAACGTCGAACTCTAATGATAAGTAAGTGCACATGATGTCGCATGATAAGCGAGAACAGACACTTACTTATCATGATTTCAGACTTGAACTCTACGGAAAACCTTTGGAGTAAAATGTATCACAAATTTAAGCTAATAATACACAATTTTCACTTACCAATGAAATGGAAGTAGCGGTTGTAAAGGACCGGCGCTATATTTCTAAAATTGATTTTAACTGCGGGATCATTTAAAAAAAAACAATGTGGGACGTAATCAGGAAAAATGGAGGTTCAATACCATATCAAATTTTGTACTTTTTTTTTTTAGACAAATGGTTTTAAAATTTGATAAGAATGTATTTTTCATTTTTATATGTATTTCTGATAATTTTGTTAACTTAAATATTTTATTGTACTATTACACAAAGTTATTCAAACTTTAGGTGTTAAAATATATTTCATGTGTTTAAATCATAGGCTCTCGACGTGGGCAATAACACCCTCTTGTGGGGGTTTGAGAATTTCAGGGGGCAGTAAAAGACGTAGGTAAAAATACGGGGTGTTGAGATGATATGGAGGGGCATGGGCAGATCAACCAAATATAGTCTAAAGACTGAAAAACACGCTAATAATGTACTAACAAAAGTACACTTTAATACAGTTTCTTCACGTTGATTGTATGTATTTAAAATTTAAATACATACAATTAACATAAGGTAGGTTCATCTCAGTTAGAAGAACTAATAGAACTGACGACAAATGAGGAATTAAAAATTATATTCAAGGATGGCTACCAAGAATTTTGGCTACAGAAGTTGATTTCTCAACTGTACCCAGGATTATGGTTGATTGTTCAACATTTCTGAGAGCGTTCCCTTCTTCGTATTTAGCAGAATGTAAATTTAGTACTGTAGCACTAATAATAAACCAAAAAGAGAAAAGGCTCCATCTTACGATTGTTTTTAAGTAAGATATTAACATATTCAACCTTCTCATTAGTTAAGTTAAAAATTTTATGTCTTTAAATGTTAACAAAAATACTTTTCAAAGCACTCTGTGAGCAGTAGAGGAAAAATATTTTGTCCACTGCATTTCATTTCATATATTATCCAAGAATTAAAAATGTTTACCAGTAATTAACATGCGATTCTTTAAAGGTTGAAACTTTTAATATACTTAGAAAACAGTAGTTTATTATGGATTATATCATATCATTAAAACCCCTTCCAGTCCTTATAACAGGTATAAGCTTAAACTTTTATCCCTCTCTTTTAAATAAAGAAATTAAGTAGCGTTTCAATTCCAAAACAATATCCTATCTACGACTGAAATATATAATATTACACGGTTTAAATATATTCTTGTCAATGGCTATTTCAGATTTTCAAGTGAAAAAAAAATTGGGGGCTTTAAAAAAATATATTCTATTAGTTATAGAATATTTTTTAAAATGTAATTCTTGTTTTCGTCGTGTATGTACACTCTTATTTCTGTGGGATGGGAGGAGGTGATATCAAAATATTCACTAGAAAAGAGGGCACCAGTTCGAAAAGGTTGAGCAGTGCTTCTCGAACTTTCAATACTTGCAACCCAATATCCAATATATTTTCATCGCCCCCGTCCATACAATAACAAAAATTCAATAATACTATACTTTGATTTTAAACCTACAATATGACTGTAACCTCTTAAGTGCTGCCAGCGTGTTTAAATATCTCACTCAGCCAATGCGTTATTTGCCCTGGATGTATATATGTCTTTTCCAAAGTACGATCTTTTCTGAGAACTGCTATCCATAAAAAAATTATTCCGAAGGCATCTGGAATGCAATAAAATGACCTTGACAGTTTTTGCGAATTATTTAATTATTTCAGAGGATGTGCTCATTGACTCCTTTTCTACCCCCCCCCTAAAGCACCACATACTCTCGCCCACGTGTTAACCGGTGGTATTGGGGAGCGAATCACGGAATTTTTAATTGGCATTTTAGAGACTAATTATAAACCGTACAAATTATCAAGGTAAGTGTTAATTTTTTCTTATAATTTTATATATGACAAGGCCATGGGGTCACTGGTAATTATTAAACTTGTTCTTAACTTAGTATTGTTATAAATTAATCATAAAATACGTTGCGCAGTAATAAATTTATATTATATCAGTGTAAATGCGTATTTTATTTTTATTTGTCAGAATATATTTTGTCTACTTTCTGTAAATTAATATTTTTTTAAAAAAATAATCCTTTGTTTTCGACTTTTCAATATGCTCGTGCCCCCTTCGTAAGGTTATCACGCCCCTCCCCTAGGAGGACGCGCCGCATAGTTTGAGAAACACTGAATTAGAGCCTTGATTTATTTCATAATTCTTGATTTATTTTATAAGGCATCTTATTTTTTCATGAACAGTATTATCTACAATTAAATGCTAATTTCCTTTTAACTGATTTTACTTTATTTCTCCTATTATATAGTTTTAAAGTTGGAATATAATTTTGGAATTTAAAAAAAAAAGAATAACCTTTCAGAGAATAATACATATTTTATCAACCACTATACTTTCTCTTTCGAATCAATTCGAAACCAAAACAGAATATTAACACTCTGAGATACACATAATATTCATCCTCTCGATACAAAACTTAATCTTGTTTTACATGCAGCCCAATGAGATGCATTCAACGCTGCTAATCTCTTCTTAAATACTATTACTAATGCTTCTGAAAGAAACCTTACAGAGATCGGAAGTCAATTCACGTACAATTGGGTAAGAACCATAAACAACCCTGATAGACGTATAAAAGCAATAATTTGCATACGCTGAGACTCGGAATAGATGACTCTTAATTACAGGCATCAGCGCCTTATCGTTTCTTTTATCCCTTCCGGAAAGGTTGATAGACTGCAGGGCCCTTCGAACTTTTTCTTGTGTCGGAATGTCGATTCGTCCACGTATCATTTACTAATTAATTTCTGACTCTGACTTCGATTAGGATCGTGTCGTATTCTCATAGTCGTAGCTGCTGGCACTGATTATACAGATGAGTCGATATTTCAAAGGTTGGGGAGTTTCTGTATAGACGTATAGAAAAATTTAGAGGATGTAATTTTAGTGCACTAAGATGAAAAATTGAATCATTCTACAGTTTTCAGTAAAAGTATTGAGTATTCTACAGTTTTAAAGTAATTTTTATGATGAATATGTCGTCTTAAAATTCCCAATTGTGAGTTTGTGCTAGAGCTATGTCTTAAATTCTAATTATATCACAAATTTTCTTCATATCAAATTCGGCTTAAGCAATAAGGGATAACATAGCAAAAATGACATCATTTCTGTTCAGAAGTTAAACTATAGAATCAATTTTAAAAAATACTGAAAGCATCAGAAAATATTCCCCAATACCTATCTTTCACCCAATTAGCAATTAAAATGCAATGAATAATTTGAACAGAAACCCTTCGAGGCAAAAAGCGTTTATTCGGGTATAAAGTATAAATAATAATCTAAATATTTAAAAATTATGAGAGTACCTTACTTATAGTCATGATGTTAAAATTAACTGCCATTTAACTTTTTATTGGCACGCTCTACTTGACTTTTCAAGTGAAACCAGTGGTTTTTTTATGTATTTCAGTGCATGATTTTCTGAATTTCAAAATAAAATACAGAATCAATTTCTGCAATATAACGTAAGGTTTCCAAACTTCTTTATGATCTTCGACCACTTGAGTCCTAACTTTAAATATGTGGGCTCCTTTTATTAGCATATCCAATATTTCTCAATGAAATACATACATTGATGTGTAAAAGTTAAGGATCCAGGAACATTTTCAGTAGTTTTTAAAAAAAATCCGCGAACCTATTCAAGAGAAATTTATGAAAATATTTCTAAGTGTATCTAAAAAGGTGATGATAAAAATGAGTTGTATTCACTATGTTCATGATTTATGCTCATAAAAGCATGACATCCGAAAAAGTCGTAGCAAGATTGGCAAATGGGGATGATTTGATATGGGGTATGATTGCCTCTGAGATAGTAATACAGCTTAATGAACTTTTTTTTTTTGAGATCCTGGGACAATAAACCCCACTTCCCTAATAAGGCACTTCTAGCTCTGTAAATATTCTTGAGAATTGAAGTGGAGCATCTCGGCCATACTTTAAGGCAGTGCTTCTTAAACTTTCAATGTTTGCGACCCAAAATTCAATCGTAATTTTCATCACCCCCCCCCCTCCTTCCATACAATCATAATGCATTGAATTCAATAATAATAATAAACCTTGCTACATAAACCTATAAAAGCTACAATACGACTTAAGCCTCTTAAGTTCCTCCAGCGTATATAAACGTCTCACTTAGCCAGTGCGTCAATTGCCCAGGACATATCATATTTCGGAGAGACGTGTATATATATATCCTATACACTCTCTGCTGTCCATAAAACTATTCTGAAGGCTTTGAAATGCAATAAAATGACCTTATCGGGTTTTTGCGAAGGATTTACTTATTTCAGAGGATGTATTTATTCCTTTTCTCCCCCCTCCAAATACACTACATATGCGAGCCTACGTGGAAACGGTGACATTTGGAAGCAAATTCCGTAACTTTTAATCAGCTGTTAAATGATTAATTATAAACCGTTTAAATTATGAAGATAAGTGCTGAATCTTGTGTATAATCGTATTCATGACAATTCCATGGGGTCACGGGTAATTATTAAACTTGTTCTTAACTTAGTATTGTTAAATTAATGATCAAATACACTGTGCAGTACTGATACACTTATAAGTGTATAATATCGGCGTAAATGTGTTTCATTTTTTATTATGTCTAGAATGTATTATCGTTTGTTTACTTTCAGTAAATTAAAAAATTTTAAAAATTATCTTTTTTTCTCGACTTTTCAATATGCTCGCGCCCCCCTTGCAAGGTTATCATGCCCTCTTAGGGGACGCGCCCCACAGTTTGAGAAACGCTGCTTTAAGGAGATTTGGCTGGGCACTTCCTTCTCTGAATATTCTCAGTCTCGAGATATTCGTTGGACAGCCAAACGCCGAGTGGACGAGCATTTCATTCATGAATATGAACTTGAGGTGAATTGCCCCCTAGAAAAGTCTCCCACAAAACTGTCAAGATCACATCCCTATACATTAAGGCTGTGCTCCGCAACCTTTTTATCGCTGCGGACCGGTCAACGTTTGATAATTTTACCGCGGCCCGTTTATTGGTGGGAAACGTTGATTGTTTATATTTTAGATTGTTTTGATTTAACAATTTTAATTTAATTACATTTAAATTTGCCTTCAGAATAAAATATAGTTACACCAAAAATGAATAAAAGTGATTTAACGTGGAATCTTAAGTGATTTCCGTGTAAAATTGCGCAAATCCGAGAAAAATGCACCATTTTAAATAAAATGGCAATAGTTTAATGTTCTTTAGGCGGCCGGGCACCATTTGATCGACGGACCGGGGGTTGCGGATCACTGCATTAAGGCAATTAAGGCGCTATCTTGAAAGACAAGCAGCTCTGTGCAACCGGTCAACCTCTCGCAGACCTAGACTATAACATTATTAACTCTATTGTAGTCTGTTTATACGATGCTGGTAGAATAATACTGGATCTCTCAGGTTCTGTTCGTATGTGAAAGCGTGAATAATCAGTGCCCTTACTGAATCTCTTTTTGCTTTGTGAAGAAAACACAAACCCACTGCTCCCCGTGTCCAAAGATATTTTTCTGCACCACGTCAGGGGATTTATCCTGTGACCTGGAATGAGAGGGAAGCAGATTATTGTTATCTTGACACGTAGGCCTGCCTCATTAAGCCTTCGGTAAGCAATATACCTCGAAACTGAGGTATCAGAAGTAATGGAGATTTTATTCGTGAGTTGAGTATCTGTCATCTCTCGCCCTGCTGCGCCTTGCAGTTAAAGCCAAATAGTGACTATCCTGGTTTACGCAGGCTCTTGAACACCCTGTAAATAACATTCTGAAACTGATTTCAAAACCTAGAAATCGTATTTCGGGACGCATTGAGCTTTCTCACAGCCTCAACTTGAGTTTAACTTCCCTTCATTCTCGTAACTGTTCTCCTTCGAAATTCATCATTTAAACGTTGTCCCTGTGCCATTGTTTGCAAAGAGTTTAAAAAATAATCATAAAACTTCAGAAACGCGAATAAAACTAAAACCGCACTGAGGTAGCATTTGAAATACCCATCTTATCAGTTCTCATAAGCAACTCAAACTCAGTGGCGCAACAACCCATGAGGGTCAGTGCCTACTGTGCCCATCCCAGTATACGTGACCATTGGGCGCTGAGGTACATGAGCAGATGTCCCGATCAGGTTATCGGTCTGAAGCGAGACTCCCAGTGTTTAAGTCCCCAAGTAAGCTTGGTACTCATTTATCGACCCACTAGGAATGAAAGGCTGAGATCGGTTTTCATAACTTGAATTGAATAAAAAAAGAGGGACGTTGGATTCGATTGAATAACTAAGTGAAGTATCTAAGTATCTTTGTGAATTTACGTATTTCTTTTGAAAACGGTTAAGTGGTTTTTAAAGAATCTGCGAAAATGTGTTTGTATATTTTAACTTTTGCACAAGAGTGTACTTATTCGTAGGACATTAGAAACCAGTAATTATTACCAGTGCATTCGCATTAAATCAGCTTGGAAATTATCTTTGATAATAAATTTAAATGAATTGTATATTATTAGATTACATATAGAATAACTTTTCTGTGTGTGTGTGTTACATGAAAGGAAAGGCAACCTTATAAGTAGCTTTTAATTAATAGATTTTTCTATATACCATTAACAAGGCGTGAAGAAAATGAAATAAATACCTATTTTATTCGTAATGTAAAACTTCGATTTAAATCAATATTAGGTCTTCCTTAGCTACTTTCCACCTCAATATGTATTAAGTAAAGGTAAAATATTTCTCATTTTAGTATAGTATTCTGCTTTTCTTGATTTTATATAATATTTATAATTCAGCTCTCCAATAAAGTTGGAAATCAGTTTAGATGGAATGTATTGATTGAATTAAGCTTACTTTAACACGAATCCCTGCAAATGGCTAATTCGATCTTATGCAAATGATGTGATGTTTCAAAAGTGCATGTTAGCACAGTGAGGTGAATGATCTCTAAAGGTACAAACGACATGAAACAGCTGGTACGATTTCCTGTTGAATACTGAATTGCTTATAAGTCGCACGCGCATCAACTCTAAATAATCGATTACCTCAATAATAATTCAACAATAGCATGATAGAGTTAAAATGAGTTTCATTCCACACTAAATGACGGATTACACTGGTCTACCAATCAAACTCTAGTATTATCTAAACTTAATAGGTAATGCTTAGGTTGCAGTAATAAATGTACACATATAAATGTTATTGCAACTAGATGCGAAAAATATTTGTGTATTGATTTCAAGTTGCACTCGCCTTATTTTTCGGTACATTGAAATATATACAAATGGTAACTTATCTCACTGCTAATAATGAATTTCAATTTTGTGTTTATGTTGTTTGTTTCCATCATAGCACGTGCACACACGTACTCATACAATTTTATCTGTAGCTCAACAGAGATATTTAAATGCATCGTATCAATTTGGATATACGTCGAAACAAAATATAATCAGTTTTAATTGATTATTAATATGTAAAAATTTAGCGTTAAAAGTCCCATCATGGTCAATAAGCAATTATTTCCACTATGAGAGCAATCGAGGTTGTGCGGCGTGCTTAACCTACTCGTATAGTCTTAACACAGCAAGGAATTGAAAGCTCACATAGTAGGTCACTGGTTATCGTTGTCCAATAGTGGTTCAAAAGTACAAGATACATCACCAATTAAGTATATAACCCTCAAGCGCTGAGGCACTTTTTCACGTACATGTGTTAGGTAAGGGATTTACGAACCCCGAGGTATCCCAAGTGATCATTCTTGTCTTCCAATGTGTTTATTATCTTTGTTAAAGCGGATAACAGACGCAAGTCATGGATTTGAGATTTGGTGCCACTCTATAGATTCGTCGTGTAGAGGGGCTGATGCATGTTAAATCAGTCGATGGTCAGTTCTCCCACAAGGCGTGAAGTGGACGTTTGGAGAGGGAGGTGCCAGTTAAGTGTCTTCCTCGCTACTTGACTGTAGTTCAAAATAACGCAGTCAATCGCCAATAACCATGCTTCGTAAAATGACGTTAATAAATACACAGTCAATCAATCAATTTGCCTTAGATCTAAACTACAACAATTTACACGATGTATTTGATTACTATTAAATTAACAGATATCTACTGAAAATCAATTTAGTTGCTGTCACTGGCGCAAAATTAGCTAAAAATGCTACAACTGATGATTCTTGATTCTTGCTGCATTCTAAATACTAGAATTCAAAAGCAAGATTTTCTTATTGTCAGTTTAAATGCTTCACTTAAATTTTGTTTTTGATATCGTCTTATTTTCTCTTCTACCAAGAAAAGTAAAAAACATTTGTTGAGCTTCTTTAAAAATTTTGCAATGATGGATTAAGTTGATGAGTTAAGTAAGAAAGATTTCATAAAGATTGCGCATATATATTTTGAATCTTTATTTAGTCGGGTTATAGAATTTACTGATTATGTTCTGAGTAATTAATACATAATATATATGTTAAAATGAATGTGTGCTGAGCATCAGAGAAGAGAAATATTTAGTTTACCTAACCTAATTTTTTTCTTTTTCTAATAAATTCTAATTAAATAATTTCGTAATTCAATGTTGTTTTCATCTTGGTTTTTTCACTAGAAGAATATTTTTAATTGTATCTCTCTCTCTTCCAATTTTTTTCTTAACTGCATCACAGTCGAACTAAAATTTTACTTTAATTATTAAATAAATTTCAAAATTGCAGTTGGGGAAAATATCCAAAAATTTTTACATATATATAAAAGTTGGGATGTTATCTAAATAATTTCGAATCATCTGTACTTATTCCAAAGGTTAATTTTATTTGAAGTTTTTTTTTCTCATATTCATAGATAATATCCCAAAAGAAATTTTGAAAATCCTTTCACTTTTCGTAAAATTTTCATAGTAGATCGTGACCAAAAAATTCTACATTTACTTCAAAACAAGTCAATCTTCAAAACTATTCATCTAATTCGTGATAGCTTTGCAACTCCTTCGTTCCGCTATTAATTCATTTCACATGCCCAAATCATCGTCGCAATCGTCCAGTATCTTTATTTTCTTTTCCCCCTTGCTGCCTGTACCTTTCGATCCCTTCCAAAAAGTCCCCGGGGGCTTCAGGGCGAAAGGCGGCGTCCCCAAAGGTGTCATCACAAGGGCAAAGACCTAACCTCGATGAATGAATGGGTATCGATGAAGAAGACTGAAATACTAATGATGCCTAGTCACAACGGGCAGATGTGACCTCAACACAGAGAATCAGAAGCGCCTGTCCCCCGGCTGTTTTTATTACTAGCTTGTCTGTGTACACTGCCAGAGATTTCTTTTTTCCCCCTTTAAATATATTCTTTTCTTTCAATGCTTGTAATGAAACCCGAACGAGACAAGAGGGGAAATAAAAGAAAAAAAAACACTCAAAGATTCATCAGAGATGTGTCGTTACGAGCTTATTGCTGAGTTAAAAGCTTGATCAGTAGATGACTTTTCAATGTTCTGTGCTTTGGAAGAATTTTTTTTTCATTGAGGTGGATGCTATTTGCGATAGCGAATTCTTGATGTTGTCGTCAAAAAGCAGTTCGTAAACATACATGAACTTGAATTTTTTTTAAATGTATCTTTAAAACGTTGCAAGTGCAATTTTGTAATATTTTTGTTTCTTCTATCTTTAATTTTTTTTTAATTTTAAAATAAAAATAATTAATACGCAAAGGATGGGAAACATTATTGGCATCAGCTTAAGCTCATGCTAGAAATGCATGATATTGGATAAAAGAAGACGAGAGATTTTAAAATTTTGGTACAAACCACACACACACAGAAACTAGCAATAAAATTACTTCATTGTTAGAAATTCGTTTTGTTTTTTTATTTCCAAATTAATGTCTAAAGCAATGATCACCACGCAAATCTAAAAACGATTCGTTTGGATATTTCCGAAGTTAATGGAACTATGCAAAATATTTTGTGTTAAACATTGTTTTATTAGATACATTACTACGCGCGTAAATATTACAGATAGCATTATATAATTTTTGTAACATTATGTAATAGTAATATATATATAATATTGCACGTAATAAAAGAACGTGCAGTATTACTTTTTATGTTAAGTAGCACATGTTACATCTTCCTTTTTTTTTTTGAAGAGGAAGAAAGAATACTTTTTTTATTACTTTTTTAAAAAAAAAAACTTTCTTCTACAGAATAACTTGCGGTCAAGAAAATTTATCTTAAAATCAAATTTAATTTTTTTTTAAGCTTGAATATTATTTTATCTACGTTTTTTTGCTTATGTATTAGCATTAATTCCTCAATATGGGCCTAAATTCATCATTTACGAGAAAAATAATGCATAAATCAATGAGTTATTTTCAAGTAATCGATATCTTTTGAATAATAAACCTCAACAGAAAATTTACATTGTCATCCACACACACACACACACACAAAACGAATATCATTCAACTTTTTCTAGCTTCCTATTTAAAACGAAATAAATTTTCAAATACACAAACACACATATGTATATTGATCGTAGAATTACTAAAAATGCTTTTTAAAGTGCACTACTATCTTTTTAAACATATGAATTAATATAGTAGATATTTCTAAAAATTGCATAAAAATATTAAACTATTATATTGAACTACAAATAATTTTGTTATAAATTCATAAGTGTTTAAATTTCGCATGGTTTCCATTGTTAATTGGGAATTATTGTATTTCTTCGCTTAAATGTTGTTTCACAATTAGAATAGGAAGAACAAAAATTACTCATGTAATCCTGTAAATTTTAGTAATCTAATCTATCCCATAAATCTTAGTAAAACTATTTTGATGGAAACATCATCAAACTCTGTAGCATCTGTAACTAATTAGTAATTCTATTAGTTTGTTTTGCTTAATGAAAAACTATTTAATTTGATTAATCAAGAATTTACAGAATTTTCGTTTCACTTTTCTAGTAATAAAATTCTAATTTATTAGTGCTACATATTTCTGTATGAGTTTATAATTCTAACTGTAAGATACTTAATTCTTGTGAATGGGTTAGCGTTTGAACTATCCATATTTTTGTCACCTCGAGAAATTCGAATGAAATCGCAACGGAAGAAAAACATTTTTACAGGGTTTCATTGAAAAAAAATTTCCCTAAAGGGGAAGGAGAGGATGAATTATATAATTGTGTAAAGTAAAAATGTAATACAAATTATAAAATTTCTTATTCCCCCCTCCCTTTTTTTGTTACATTATTGAAGTAATTTATGTAAAGCATAATTAACATCAAAGTCGATTGAGAAAAAATGTTCGACTTCACTAAGAACTTTATAGCAAATCTCCTTGCAGTTTTCTTTCAATTTTTTTCTGTTATATATAACGATTGCATACCTCTTCAATTATCTGTGAAATTACTTTGCATTTTGGGAATTGCAAAAGAAATCAGAAACTTTTCTATTACTCTTTATGTAATTTCAGAATGTGCTTTTCATTACACTTCAAAATTGTTTTGGACAGTGGCGCACACAGGAATTTTTCAGAAGGGGGGGGGGTCCGGGGTCGAAAGTTCACCATTCTTGTATAATGCTCCGTTTGATTTTGTCGATTTTCGGGAACAAAACACAGTAAAAAACTAGTTTTTGAATAAATAATTAGCATTAATTAATAAAATTAATCATTAATAGCAAGTAATTAGTTAAATTTCACGTACTATATACTTAGAATTATAATCAATCGGAAAAAAATCAAGGGCTTGGGGGGTCCGGACTCCAGGACCCCCCTTGTGTGCGCCACTGGTATTGGATCATATTTCTTACTATGCTATTTCATTTAAACATAAATAAAAAAAATCATTGATTTTAAAAGAGAATTTTTATTTTTATATCTGTCATTTGACTATAACTCACTCGAAAAATAAGGAGATATCTCTCATCAGTGCTGGTTTATCCATTGGGTGCTTGGGGCGGGCGCTCAGGGGGCCCAGAGTGGCCCAGAAGGACCCGGATAACCTGGACTTAAACCAGATTTTCTGGTTATAAATTTCAATCCTCCAATGCCAAGGGGGCCTGTAGATCTTCTGCACCCAGGGTCCGGAATGAGCTCAAATCGGCACTTTCTCTCAGTTAAAGAGGAAATTAGGTAACTACATCAGAAATTTAGCAATTTTTTAAAATCTATTTACCTAAAATTACCGTTGTGATAATGTTATTAGGATGATTCCATTATGAGAACAGAATGGTTCTTCATAACTGTATTTAGTACCAAAAATTTTTAAGCAATTAATTTTCGATTCACGAAAAAAGTTACCATTAAGTTACATATAACAAAAGTCATAATGCTAAAAAATTCATTTCAATCAACTAAAACTTTTTTAGAGCAGCTTTATGCAACTTAACATTATTGGCACGTTTTTAATAAATTCTCGTACAATTTGCATATTTATTAACGAAGACTCAGTAATACTATCGGGATGAATTGCACATTGTTTAATGAGATTCATTTGTCAAAAAATGGTCCCAATCACATCAATCTATTCTTGGTATGTGTAGTACTTCGTGCAAAATCGCAGATGTTTCACAACTATTTGCAATGAAACCGCTGGCTCCAAAGTTGATGGAACATGCTAATCTCATCTAAGCCCAAATGAAACAACAATGTCAGTTAAATAAAGCCGTTGCTGCCCTGTTTTCACTGCAGGAGTCATTATTAAATTACATTGTAACAGATCACTCACTCTTTTCTCAATGTCTGCTCAGCCTTCGAAACACAGGTTATTCGAATCTTATTTATTTATTTATTTCCAACTCTGCCTTTTCTTTTTCTTTTCCCCAAAAGAAAATGATAAATGGCCGCTCAGCTTGACAGGTGACAAAAAAGGCGTTCGTGTTGCCACCAAGACGGGCTCAGAGAAAAGAAAAAACGAGGAAATGTTTTATTTCAATTTTTCACTTTGAGAGAGGGAATATTTTTTTTTTCCTTCTCTCATTCGAGTTTCAATGGTTGTTCTTGAATCATTTTTTTTATTAAGCCTTTGCAATAATTGTAACTTAACTAAGCTAATTATTAGTCCTGCGTGTAATAAAATTGGATGATTTTAATGTCTTAATAATACAGTTGAGAAGTATAAAGTTATCGATTGTGAAATGAAGTTCTCTTTCGAAAGAAGATCTGTTTCGTATTTTTGTGCTGCAATTTGATAGTTCCTATAGTTGTGCGATATGTTTAATTAGATTCTTTTAAAATCAGTTTACATTTTAAAATATATTCAACATATATATTAAAAAAATATTTTACGGAAAGTACATTTTCTTTAAAATATATTCCATGCCCTCCCCCCACCTCTGTTTAGCATAGGAATTTTCTCTAAATTTTTGCTCTTTACACGTAATTCTTATGTTTTACAAGCAATGGACTCAATTCATGGGGGTGACATGATAAAGACAAATACGTATTCTCCATTGAATTTAAAACAGACACCAAACTAATTGTAATTGTTGCTCTGTTTGTCAAATTACAAATTTTGTAATTGGGTTTTTCGAACATGTATTTCTTTAAAATGCATTTTGTGTATTATTTGCGTTATTATTGTTGACAAATATGTACTTTTTACGAGAAAGTTTTTACAAAGAACAAAAGTTGTCAACAACGAAGCTCATGAACTGATTAGCTGCAAACACATGATAGCTTTTATCGCATGACCATGACGTCACATGTGTTTTTATACTAATTGGTTAAAACACGTGGCTATCGTTATCACATGAATTTGACGTCACATGAATTGAGCTCATTCATGACGGTCACGTGATAAATCAAATCCCGTGCACTCTATTGAATTCAAAGTTGCCTTTGGTCTTGTATTTGTTATTTTACTTGTAAAATTTAGATAAAACATTAAATTTGATAAATGTGTGGGAAAAGATGTTCAAATATTAAAATTTATCAAAAAGTTTTTAAAAATTGAAAAAAAAATTCTTATATGTGTTTTTTATATCAAGTATAATCTATTCACCCATGTGAATTTTTGTTTTTGACGAAGATGTATTTTTTTAAGTGAAATTTCCGTAAAAAGCAAAAGTTAGCAGCACTGAAGAGCATGAAATGACTGGATGGGAACACGTAATTATAGTTATGTGACTATTACGACCCATGAATTAAGCCCATTCATTAAAATCAGAGAGAAAAATAATCTGTGAAGGATGGAAATTTCTTTTTAAATTTAATTTTTATATTAATGTTATGTGTGTATGCCTGTATAAAAATTTTTTTTTAATGAGTTCGAAATATATATATATATGTGGACACACATATATGTACCCATTTTCGTCTTGAATAATAAAAAGATATTGTCGACAAGATATGAGATATAGGTGAAGCATACGTAATACATAAGTAAAACAGTTCGTGTCGAGTGAACGTCAAATAAATTATTTAAATCATGACAATTGTTTTACCTTCTCTCTCTCACTTTTTTAAATATATTTTTCAAATTTCATTAGGAAAGAATTCAGTATTGTATAAAAACAATACAGCTGAATCTCGAAAGAAAAACTTTATGTAAACACGCCAGTGCGAATAATACATTAGATTGTTCTACAATAGTCATAAAACTATTCTGACGATTTTAGTGATGGAACACTTGTTTAACTAGTCTTAACGCTCTTGCTTTCGATGTGGCTAATTAGAGGGAACTATTAGCTTTGCTGATTTCGAAACTCAGTTCTTATCTGTCGAAGAAAAAAAAATTTCTGATCTAAATCCAGTTTACCTATTCTAGACTCCATCGCAATAACACACGTTTACGAAAGTAAAAAAACCTCCCTCCTTCTCAACCCCCCCTTCCGACTCTAAAATTAAACACGTCGTATTCGATGTATATTTACGTTCGTTTGGGAAAGAATAGAAGCAGGGATGCAATTAAGAAACCACACACAAAAGAAATAAAGTGTAGATGAATGCCGCCAACATTTATCGCCATTTGGTCCGAGAGCGAGTTACATTCGTCAACCCATCACTGGTTGTTGTGTAGGGGAAAAAATGCGCCAACCTCAGCTCCGGCGCCAAAAAACAATGCTTACGCGGCGTTGACGAAAATTTCGCCAAAAATAAAAGTTAAAACAATGGTGTAAGTTTCTTCTCATGGTTCGGCCTGTAGAACTTAAACGACAGTATCATTGAAGTTGCTTGTCTTTTTTTTATTTTTCCTGAGGCGTTTTTTTTTTAAAAATATTTTTATTTATTTTTTTTATTTAAACTTTCTCTCTTTTATACTGGCACAGAGCCGAAAAGTTCGCTGAACGCGCGTTTAACTCTTTTAACGAAGTAGTATGTTTTCGTGACAAATTACAAAAAAAAAAAAAAAAGCAGAAAAGACACAACAGACACAAAGTAAAATAATGGTTGAACACACGGTAGTTTTCAGTCACTTCACAGTGTATTGAATTTTTTTTCTTTATAGCTTTTTAGTGCCTCTTCTAAGATGCTGACCGCCCGTGTCTAAACTTCAAAAAGCCCGCGTCTTCACTTCCAAAAAAAAAAAAAAAAAAATTAACTATTAATATTCTAAATAAGGTTTTGAAATGTCTGAGGATAAAATCCTCTGATTTAATTTAATTCCGTGTAAATATTTCAAGCCTTTGAAATAATTACCCACAACGTTTTCGTTATAGTAACAATTATTTGAGATATTAATTTACATTACCAAAAACCCCTTTCAGGCGTAGTATTCAAAATATAAATAAATAAACTTAAAAAAAAAGTTTGCTTTATACGTATAATTGCTCTATATCAAAATGTTTCGGAATCAAAATTAATTTTTTTATGCATTGGAATACATGTGTAATTTATTACTATTTTATAAGAAATCTAGTTATTTATTTTATTTGTAAATATTATCTAAAAATAAATTTGGCGTGAAATACATTATTTAACAACGAGGTCTTTTTTTTTTACGGACACTAGATTTCTGGATAATTAGGATTGTTATAAAGTCCGCTTTGTTGTAGTCTTTTTTTTGTTCCTGTTATTTCTGGACACTGTTCAAGTACATTCTTTTTTACACCATCCATGGTCGACCCTAATGATATCATTAAAAAAATGCATAGTATTTAAGCACCTCGCAAAGGTCAACAAATGCACACAAAAAAAGCTTGATGCATCTCTGAATAGACATAGGGCTTCAAAGCATTCAGAAACTCTCAATTCTTTTAAGGCTGTCTTCGGTAAAAGTGCGAGAGCTCTAACTAAACGCGAAGCATATTTTCAGACAGAAAAATGATCCAATTTCCATGGAAATTTACAATATTATAACTCGTACCTCTGTTAACAATATAGTGTTTTTAAAAATATTTCAAAAAATATTCCGTGAATACTTTCTTTTTTGTTTTAATACGTGAAGGCAAAGCCCATTTAACATTACGGTATAGGATAAAAAATGCAAAACACATTTTATGCCAGAAAAAATGAATCAACTCGGTTAAAAATGGGGAAGTATGATAAAAAAAATGCTGCTCTCTAAAGGATAATGAAGCCAGAATATCATTAATTTTTCATTTCTTTTATATCTGAAAAAATGTTCCAAATTCGGGTCCTATTCTTTAACATTAACCGAAAACAGCATTAACACTCTTGAATATATCTTATGTTCTTCCAGAATTTTTTTTTATCCGACTAAGTTCGGAACCATGTTTTTGAAAAAGAGTGTAAAAGAGTGTATTTATTGATATTTAATGCCATCTGAATTAGAATATGCATATAACATTGTTTTAAGAATATTATTACAATAAAAATCATTTAAATGCAATTTTTTGGCAAATAAAAAAATAAGGAAGAGGTGGCATATTTTCAAAATATTCCCTTTTCATAAGAAAATGCATCTATATAATAATAAATTTTTCTCTGTATGTGTTTAGGACTTCTACACAAGACTTGAATTAGGATTTTGAAAGTGTATTAATTAGAAGGGGATTTATCTGAATTTTAATGTATCAGAAGAGAAAGATTTTATTAAGAAAAAAAAAAGATTTTTTCGATTGATAATAATTTTGGGAATGTTAATTTTTCAAAATTCCTAGTTCTCAAGAAGTCTAGAGAAGTCCTAGCCATATATAGACAAAATTTTATTATAATAAATGCATTTTTATGAAAGGGGAATATTTTGAAGATGTGTTACTTTTTCCTCATTTTTTGCCAAAAAATTTCACTTAAAAATTATCATAGTAATATTTTAAAACAATTTTATATATGTATATTCTTATTGAAATGACATTAAATAGTATATATATAATGTTCTTTTATACGCTTTTTCAAAAACACAATTCCGAACGTAGTCGGTTACCGAAATTTTGAAAGCTCATGCATCGATATTAAACTAAACAGTTAAATCTACCGACGGTTTCATTAAAATATTTAGGCACTTGAATTTTGAAATGTTTATTTAATCATCTTAATATTATTACATAGTTAAAAATATAAAAATTACAATGCTTTTTTGAGATTTTCGATACGTTGAGAAAACACCCTCTTTAATCTTTTTGTTGACGAGAAATGGAATTATTGATAGTCTTAGAAAGAATTAAAAACGCAGAACCTTAAAAACTTATTTCGGTAGTTCATATAATCATTGAAGATTTAACCTGCGACGTACTAATACATAAAAATATGAATTTTTTTTAAAAAAGAAAATAGAGAGAGACGGAGCCAGAGCGAACCAAATTGGGAATTAGCAGTATGCTTATTGCTAATCAGATCACTCTTAATTTTTTTTTTGAAAACGCGTATTCGCTTTTAATTAAATTGTGTAATCCTTTCACAGAATTTACTTTGAACATTCTTCATTGATTCGTCATCATAATCCGACACAAATTCATTTCTAAAGTTAAACACTCAGGGATGGTTCGTATTCTAAGAAATTGAATGTGAAATTTCGAGAATTAAAACATTTAATTTTATGTACATCAGAACTTCTGTAATTTAAGTTAATTGGGACTGAGCCTATACCTCGAGTTATCGAAATAATTAGACTATCTAAATTCTGGAATATTTTAATAAATTAATAAACGATAATGTTTTTACTATATTGTGAGCTGAGCTTTACTTTACCGAAGTAATATAACAAACTAAACCGGTGAAGTGCGGTTGTTGCATTAAACTGCTTCAGAATGTTTCTTCTATAAAATTTGAGAATTTTTAATCTTTTTACTTTATTAGCTTAGATTTCTGAAGACTCGGAACTATCTAAAATGTACTATATTCGTAAATTATATTAGACACACGTCAGCAGTAGCGCACACAGGAATTTTTCAAGGGGGGTCCGGGGTCGAAAGTTCACTATTCTTGTATCATGCTCCTTTTGATTTTGTCGATATTCGGGAACAAAACACAGTAAAAAACTACTTATTGAATAAATAATTAGCATTAGTTAATAAAATGAATTATTATAATAACAAATACTTAATTAAATTTTGCGTACTATAAACTTAGAACTATAACCAATCGGAAAAAAATCAAGGGCTTTGGGGGGTCCGGACCCCCCCCCCTTGTGTGCGCCACTGCACGCCAGCCTTCTTAACGATGAACTACAGGTTAAAAACTTCTTCAAAGTATATACAAGTTCTTTTATGAAATCCAAAAATATATTGTATTTTCCTTAAGAATGTATACGAATACTAAAGTTTTGTAGCATTTGTTCACAGTTGCACGGTATTCTAAATCTAGTTAAATTTGTTATTCTTTAATCCAGATATTTTGAGAATACTGGTTCAAAATTTCGTAAACATTTAATGCGAACTTACGAAAGAGTTTGAATAGTAAAGCTTAAAACAAACCCTTAATAGCGGCAAGCATTTTCCTTTTTTTTTTTTTTTTTTTTTTTTTTTTAAATTCTTAGTAAGTCAGTTTATTGAGCATTTTATGAATTCTGAAATTGTGTTAATAATTATAAGAAATAAAACACACACACATTTTTTTCATCTATGAATGAAAACCTCTACTATATATATTTTCCCCCTTGATCGAATCAAACATTTCTATTACTGAAGTAATTGATTTAAGGATTTGATGTTGCAGAAAAACTTCCGTCATTTTCAACTTGAACATTTGTTTGCCGTTGGTTGTAAACTCGCATTCGTTATCACTTTCCACATCTCTTCTCTCTTACTCCTTTCTCCTCTCCTTATTTTCTCACGTCACTCTCATTTGATTTCGTCATGACGCGTCATCAACTTGTTCCTACTTCTAGCTTCATATGGAGTGGAAAAATAAGTTCTGGGATTTTTCGAGGTAAATTTACTAATAGCTGTAGGCTTGCTCTATTAATGAAATGAATGACATTTAAAAAAAACCTTTCAACTTTCCTTTTTTGATAGCAATGCTATGTTTTTCTTGCAAATCAAGTTTTTTTAAAAAATATGTTGTTGATATTTAGCTTCAAAATAGATAAATATAATTTTTTTGTATTAAAATTGTTGCTATTTTAATTTTATGTTAATTCATTTATGATTTCTTTGTCATTACTTGTTCATTTATATCTTCCACTTGTTGTTTCAATATTTTTATCAAATTCCCATCAACTATTATGTATATATACTAATTTAGGAAATATACATATAATATTATACTTTTTGTCTTGCATTTAAATATGTTCAAATGGTTGGCCCCCAAATTATTCTATTACTTAATGCAGTGCGTCTCAAACTTTCAATATTGGTAACCCAATTTTCAATCAGAATTTTCATTGCACCACTCCCCCCTACAATAACAATGTATTGAATTCTATAATAATCTTTGACGCTATAAAGCTTGTGATACGACCCTAATTATAAACTGTACAAATTTTCAATGTTAGTATTAAATTGTGTGCATGCTATTTTTTAAGTCACAGGATAGGTATTATGTTACTTTTCATACTTCAGAATGTATTTTGTTTTGCTTCCTTTCAGTAAAAAAAAAATTAATGCATTTTTTAAAAAAATAATTCTTTATTTTCGACTGCGATATGCTTGCAAACCCCCTATAGCCCCTACGTAGGGTTATAACGCCCTCTTAGGGAGGGAGGCACCCCACAGTTTGAGAAACGCTGACTTAGTAATTACAGCATTTTGTAGCTTACACAGAACATTTAATACTATCTATATATACAAAGGAGAAAAGCGACTCACTCACTGACTAATCACGATATCTCCGGAACTATTAAACCTACAGATTTAAAATTTGATATGCAGGTTCCCTTCATGGAGTAGACATCAGCTAAGAACGGATTCTGCAAAGATCGAACCCCAAGGGGCGTTATAGGTAATTATTTCAATTATTAAACTATTCGATGTACAGTCTTGAGAAACTTGGTACACAGATTTCTTTCATAAAGTAGAGATTCCCTACATAATGATTTTTACGAAAATAGGCGTTGAGGGCGCTTAAGGGGCGTTATGCATAATTATTTCCATTTTTAAACTATAGACGTACAGTCTTGAAATTTGGTAAGCGGATTCCTTTCATAGAGTAGAGATCGGCTACAAAATGGGTTTTGTCAAAATTGACCTCCAAGTGGCGTTGTGGAGAATTAAAGGGCGTTATAGGTAATTATCTCCTTTTTTAAACTGTTAGACGTAAAATCTTGAAATTGAGTAAGCAGATTCCATTCATTGAGTAGAGATCCGCTATAAGATGGGTTTCGTGAAAATCGCTTCCTAAGTGGCGTTGCGCGGGCTTAAGAGGCGTTAAAGATAATTATTTCTATTTTTTAACTAATAGATTTACAGTCTTAAAATTTGGTAAGCGGATTCCTTTCATGGTGTAGAGATCCGCTACAAAATAGTTTTGGGGAAAATTGATCCCCATGGGTCACTGAGGGGGATTAAGGGGCGTAATAGATAAATATTTCCGCTTTTCAACTAATAGACCCACCTGCTTGAAAATTAGAAGGTATGTTCCGTTCGTGGAATAGAGTTCCTTTTACAAAGAGTTTTGCGAAAACGGACCCCCAAAGGAGTGGAGTTGCGAGGGATTAAGGCGTGTTATAGAAAAATTCCTGTTTTTGAATTTAACCCATTTACTTGAAATTTGTTGGGCACGTTTCTTTATTTGAATAGAGTTCCATTAAGAATGGATTTTACGGAAATCAACTCCAGGGGGGAGCGGGGAGAGTTATTGGGGCATATCGATAGACAAAATTCCCGTTTTCGAACTGCTAAAACTATAATAATAAAATTTGATTTGCATGCTTCTTTTGTTGAATTGAAATCCGCTAAGAATGCTCTCAACCAGGTATTAATGATAACAATTCCGTTTTTGTTCTGTTAGATTTTGACTTGAAATTTGGCACGCATGTTTATTTTATGGAGTAGAGATCCACTGAAAGTTGCTTTGGTGGAAATCCACTTGATTATTAGGTTAAGTGAGCGCAAAAAATCTTTCTGCTTCTATTTTAGATATAAATAGAAATTAGATATTATGATTTATGTTCTTTTTATATCAAGGGGCGAGAGTGTAACAGCTATAAATATATTTTTCAACACAATCGAATTCTTAATGCTAGATATCAATAATTCATATATGTAAACGGTACACATTTACACAACATTGTGAAATACCCAGTGAAGCGGGTGGGTAACGGCTAGTATATACATATTTACGACTTGAACTGTTGAAGCAAAGCAACTGTTTCTTTAGACTTTCTAAACTTTTTTAATTTGATCATTTTTACTCTAGAGCTAGAAGTTAGCTGATCTTCAACTACCCTCGTAGTTTAAAGTAATAATTGGTTTAATTCTAGAATTATATTGAATTCGATGTTCCACACTTATTAAATTTATATTCAGTGAAATTAAAATATTTTAAGGTTACGTTTTGCATGATACTCGAAAGCTAATATTATTAAAATTGTTCAGTGTGTTATTTTAGACTGTTAAAAAAGTGCATAGTATATTCTTACACTACGACTTTGAGCGCTGCGGGTATCATTATCCGAACAATTCCTTTAAATTCTCTAATTACAAGAAAATTTGTCTTTTTTCAGTGATCATTTGTTAGGATATATTTTTAACTTTTAAAGTGGCATGTTCGCAACATTCATAGCTAATGTAAAGTAAGCCAAGTTAGAGTCTGTGGAAAACACCTCAGTAAATCATTTCGGATCGGAAAACGAGTATTTAGCAACACACTTAAGTGAATGATGGGAGTAAAAACAATCCAAATCCTTTGTTTGCAGTTCGTTCTTATTCAAAAAGGAGAGATGCTAAAAGCATCTTCCCTGCTGGATTCTTTCAAAACCATCTATGTGTATTTTAAGTAAGTTTTTTTCTGTTGTGTGTGATTGGTTCATTTGTATTTCTCTGGTTTCTTTAGGGGGAAAATACTCAAATAATGCGTAAAAGTGATGCAAAACATTAAAACTCCTTAAACTTTTGTTTTTTTATTGAAGATATAAGTGCATGGGTTGGATTCATGTCTTTCATCTGTATTAATTGTTAATTATTTCTTAACGCTAAACATGCAATTCCGTGTATAATTCAAAATATTTTTTTAGAAAAATTACTCCTGAATGAATATTTTGTGCTACTTATAGCTTATTCTACAATTTTGTGATAAAAGTGGGATACTTTTATAAAGGACGCACAATGTTATATTTTCTGGTGTATGCGACGTTCCTTTGTACACAAAACGAATTGACTAATTTGAGATCCATTTCTAAAGTGAAAAAAAATACGCCAGAAAGTAAGATACATAATACATATAAATTCAGTGACATAAAGCTACGTTCAAATAGGAAAAAATAAATCGATAGAGCAGGCGATTTTATGGGGAGAAATCCTATCTAAGTCTTATTATTTTTTATCTCAAGTAATTTTTTTAATAATAAATATTAAATGCTTTTTTTTATCTATTCTCGTATAATCCACTTAAATTGAACGTATACGGTGAAAATTTGAACAAAATATAGAATATAAAATTAGTCCGTACTGCATAACTTAATACTTTTTAAATATGCATTATAGATTAGAACTGATTCGGGTATATACGTTCAGTCGATTGATAAAATTGATACAGAAAATAATCAAATTAGAAATACCATATTAAGTTACTGTTCGAAATTTGTGACACTCGGGAATTAAATTCTACACAGGAATTCTATAAATCATTTTCTCTTAGTAAAAAAAAAAAAATATTTTGCTCTCAATCGCAGTAAAAGACCTCAAACCTGGAGGAGATATTCCAAGACAAATTATCACACCCAAATCGATAATTACTCTTTCACAAAAATTTGTATGATTACCGTTTCCTGTGATAAATATTTCACGATCTTTTTCCACAGCAAAACTCGTGAATCACGTGCACGTGATCCACCCACCCGTCACGATAGTGGCCACTCATTGAAAATTACGAGGGGGCTGTCATTTCTCTCGCTAATTGCAAGACGTTCTTAATCAGAACCGTGAGAAGTTGGAGGTTGTGGCTCATATGTAAATCATAGAGTGTGTCCGCAGCTCATGGTCATTAAATAAGGCGTAGGTGTTTCTTTTTCTGTGTTCACGAGGTCTTGCAACGGGCCACGCGCTAAATATACTTTACTGGTTAATTAATCATGGTTATTGATTCATTAACGCCAGTGGCGTTGCGGACTGCGGAGAAATTATTAGAGTTCGTGCTTGCGACATTTGAGGTTTCACAACAAATGTCTTCTGGTAAAAAAACAACAACCTTATTTTTCTGTAAGAGTAGCATGAGTATCAAAGTCATAATGGGTTAAGCAATTTCGCTTCTAAATTAAGTGTAAAAATACACATATCTAAACATTATTTATTTTAAAAAATGTCATCTTCTAAAAATGTTTGTATCGAAGAAGATTAAGAGGATTCAGTGCGACTCATGTGCAAAAAAAAAAAGGTCAAAAATTTAAATAAATTTTTTAGCTTTAATTTTTTTTAAAAAAATAATTTTTTAAAATATCAAAATTTGAAAGCTCCGAGTCAAAATAATCAAGAGTTATGATAATTTTTATGTTCGCTTTTATTCATATTCCGATGGCAAATAAAAATTTCAACCAGTTTACCTCGGAAAGAAAAAATAACTAGTTTTTTTTTTTTTTTTTTTTTGGACTCTAGATAGACTCCTTGTGTGCCGACAAGTATAACACAAGGCTTACAAACGTAAGTCAATACACAAGACAATGGAGATTACATGTAGAATATATAGGCACAAATGGGAACCAAAAGGGGAAATACAGAAACCTTGGGACCTTGGGAAATACAGAAACAACAAATACAGAATTAAATACAAGAATGCTCACATACAGACTGAGAAAACCAATAATAAAATTATACAATGAGGAAGATAAGAAAAAATAAAAAAAAATGTTCAAAAAACAAAAACATAAAGCATACATACATACACATACAAATATATATACACACATATACACAAGTATATTCACGTACAGAAAATGTTAACAAACACACAAAATGTAGAATCTAATTAATACAGGGAAAAAAATGCTATTAATGAATGCACAAAAAAATGTAAAAGATGAATTTCCATCAACAAAAGCAGATAAAGGAAGAGGCCACTCTATATTGTTCTTTTGTAGGCACTTCATGAGTGTACATCTTTCCGAAGAGAAATTAGTACAAGCAAGAAACAGATGCTTGGCATTTTGGATTGTGTCACTGGAGCAAGAACACTGATCAGTAAGCGACAAATTGAAGCGCTTTAAATATGCTTTAAAGTTTCCATGCCCAGTTAGAAACTGGGTAAGTTTAAAATTAGGGTGAAAGTGCTTAGCCTTTAAACGGCTCTGAATAGAAGGAAAGAATTCCTTGGTGAGATGCGCATTAATAGAAATTTGATACAAGTTATTCCACTCGGAGATATAATCTTTTCTTTAAAAACTTTCTTATGATATGATTTTGGAATGCTCATAGGAACCAGATCTCTTAATTTTATCGCTTCATTTTTTAAGGAATTTTCAATAAGCACCCATAAAAAGTAATTCATATCAATCAGGATAAGAGAACCCATAACCAACTTTTGTTATAAATAGTTTGACGAACTTGTAAATCAGATTTCATGTGTATAGAAAGAGTAGCACAATTTAAAATCCCTTCATAATTTTTAAAATTTTTCTTAAAAAAAATTAAAAGGTTAGGTTAGCATCTTGTAGCATTTTGAACCCCAAAATTGTTTAAGTAATTCATATACATGGGTTACAAGCAAAAAAAAGTAAAAACTCTTATATCAAAGTTTTTTTTATATGAATTGTACCATGTCCTCTTAATGTATTATCACATTCCATTATTAAGGAGCTAACTATATATATTACAGTTTTACATTTGTCGTTATGAAAATGAAAAAATAATCGGTCATCAGAGATTATGCTTGAAATGCTGAACTGATTAGGTAATTTTGAAATATTATTTGAATTTCTCTCTGCAAACAATAGAAATATTTTACTAAATGATTCACATATAATGAAATCCTTTGATTATCTTTTAGTCAATAGTTTATCCACCGATTCAATAGGTTATATAGACTTATATTCCGTACACTTCCTTTGAAGCTTGCCCTTGATCGATAAGTAGATTATTTTCTTATTTAACTTTGTGAACTCTCAATCACTTCTTTCAGAATCAATGTGAGGACGTCTTTTATTTTTTTCTAAATTTATATTTGTAATTTTTCATAATAATCATACTGTATAATTTTCTACATAAGAACTATCAAATATATAAAATTCAGCACCATGAATAAAGTCTTCCAATTATATCATTCACTTTTTTACAAGTATTGTGTGCATCAAATAATTGGCAGAAAAACGTCTCTGAAAAGCGTTGAAATGATGACCGAAATAACATTAAAGAAGGGGGGAAAAAACAGCGAACGTGCCAACGTTTCTTAAGTTCATTTGAATGATACGGGATATCCGTAATGCGACACTCGTCTAGTGGTGATCATACTCGTATTGAAGAAATAAATTAAGTGCAAACATCGTAAAATGTGATATACGCTTATAAAAGCAAATTGATAAGAGTATTCCTATGCTTCTTTATCAGTTTTAATTAAAATTCTCATTAAGATTTCAAAATTGGCATTCCTGTTTTGAGTACTTGTGGCAGATCGATCAGGATGAAACTAGTTTAACATGGATACATTCGCCAATAAATAAGACTATGATTGATTGTGGATGAATGGCCGTCGATTAACTTGCTATTTTTCTTCTGTGTGTGTGTGTCCTCAGTTAAAGATATATGAAGAAGAAAAAAGACCAGCATGTGTATCAAACAGTTATAGACTTCCTCATTTGATGATATTAAATCCACATTCAAGGGTAAATATTTTTCAATATTTACTGTTGTTTGAACACCACCTGTGGGTTTCCGACACGTATTTTCTGCCCTTACCAAAAGAATGTAACTCAGCGCATCGTTTTCTTGTCCTGGAGCAATTTTAAAACGAGATGCAGCCCTTCTACATTTTTATTTCCTGGTTGGGCGCTCGCTTAAACGTTCACCTCAATCACACAATTAATACATGGCAGCAATTGTCTTCATTTTTATTTGCCTAGCAGATGTTTTCACATAAACCTCAGCACGAGACTGCCTGCTATCAAAGGGTTGTCGATTATGAATCTCAGCACACGCGCGCGTTGAGTGGAACTGTGAAAACACTCAGCCCCTGGGACACCTTTTTATTTTTCTTTATTTATATTCATTTCACTATCTTTCTGTGCTGCAGAAGTACAGGTGTGAAAAGTCCCTGACCCATTTAAATAGGCAAAGCAGAAAAATCATCCCTTTTCTTAAAAGCGAATGGAGAAAAAGCAAAGCTCAAAGAAATAAAAAGAAATGAGCAGAAAGTAGCTCAATTAAATCTAATTCTTTTCATCGCTCGACGAAATGAGAAAATGAGTACTCTTTCTCTCTGGGTGCGGGCGTTGCTTGCACTTAAGGGTTGGAAACAATCCGTGCCCTTCTGACCAGGATAGCTTTAAATCATTGTGCTGTTGTTAAAGTTTTTTCTTCGAATGAGCTTTATACCCAGTGGAATTATCCATTCTTTAATCGGAATGGTCAGTTTTTTCTTGAATGCTATTAGTATCTGCATTGATTCACTAAATGTTAATTGTCTTCCCGCTGTATTTTCTTTTTTTCTAATGAAATACTTTAAAGTCATTAAGTATTAATTAAAGTATGAAAATCTTACTTTCTTCTCAACTCTTTTTATTCGACGAATATTCGTGTCAGTGGTCATAGCCAAGTGGTCATATACGCGAGCTTGTGTCGAATCGTGGGCTCGAGTCCTGGTACAAATGAGGATCCGCGTATAGAAGGTTAATGCATGTGGCGTCTGTAGAGGTTCCAAATTCTCACGATGGCGTGGTGAGGAAGTTTGTAGAGTGTCGTCTTCGTCAATACATTGAGGCTTAAACGTACGAGATCCGTCACCAATAGCCCTTGTGGTGTTTTGTAGTGTCGAACAATTGATGAATATTCTACATTTTTACATAGCTATCCTTTAAGTTTTTCGTACTAATTTTGACACGTACTAATGTCTATCCGGTCTTCAAGTATTATTTTTTTGTTGATGTTGATAGACTAGAAGCTTATATCTGTGATCAAATAATTTCTCGCATACTTTCAATACAACAAAATTATTAGCTTCATGAAGTCCTTAGAGAAAATCTTTGTAATCTACATTCTAAAATGGACAATCTCAGTGTTACACAAACTGTTTTCTTCAGGCTCCCCCTCCCTCTTTCGATATTACGTACAAAACGTAGAAATGTTTTATTTGGCCGAAAGGAAAGTTGAATGAATTCAAAATCTTTAAAGTATTTGTTTCATTTTATTTATTTATTATTTTTTTTTTTTTTTTTTGAAATCATTGTTCTTAACAATTATCAGATCAATTCTTATTGAAATTTTTAAAATTACATATGCACATCTTAGGTGTGTTAAAGTCAGTGACGTACACAAGGGTAGAGTTTGGGGGTTTAACCACCCCTCTCTATAGACCAATAAATTTTTAATTTTCACCATAAATTACCCCTAGATCACTGGCGTTGCTAGCTCTGAGAGGGCCCTGTAGCAAAATACCTTCGGGGCCTTTTTTTTTAATTATTAGAGCCCTGTTAGTGGGACTCTAGTTACATATGTTGGGGCCCTGTAATTTGAGGGTCCTGTATCATTGATACCGCAGTAGCTACGCCCCTGCCCTAGATGCTTATGTCTATATGTTTTTAGAATGTGTTTCCTCCCCATCCTCCCATAAAAGACCTCTGTACGCTACTGGTTAAAGAAAATTTACAGTTACACGATAACATGGAGTTAATTTTATGATGACAATGACGTGTTAATGTTAACATTTCCAATAATCTCACAAAGGGATTTACAATAAGATAAACTATTTTTGTTACTAGAAAATTAGTAATTATCCCCTTAACTTTTTCCTAATAGGCAATTTTCTGAAATTTGTGCTCTTGACATCTCTCGAAAGCTGTTGCTTCAGAAAGTATTTCTTAAATTTTAATATCAGAGGTAGATTTTAAGGATTTGTAATAAGTGAATATTTAGAAAGCGTTCGAATATTGTATCCGAGATAGTTAATTTCTAAGGGGGTAGGAAGACCAGGTATTCATTTTTTAAAACATCGATTCAATTACCATGACACTGAATTCCATTTAAGACTATCGTATTGGTTAGAAAAAGTTGCTGCTTGTTGAATCTAACCAGCTTTCAAAGTGTTTAATTAATGGTAAAATGTTAAAAACTTCAAAGGGGAGGAGTTAAAGAAGGAGTTAGATCCTAATCACCTGATAATGTTTCAAACTCAATGATAAATAATCCATTTTGCTTTATCAGTGAATAGTTAAATCAAGACAATCCTGACTCAATATAGTAATAATAATTATAGATTCAGAACTGAATTAAGAACAATATTCTTTAAGAAACAAAAATTCAAATTATCCTGAAACAATTAACATTTCGTGTGCTAATTATAAAGGAATTAAAATTTAATTGCAATGTGACCTTTGCAGATAAATAAAATAACAACGAAGTGTACATCATATTAACAAAATCACGTGGAGAAAAAAGATAAATTACCTTTTTGAATAATGTTCTGTTTATGCATGCATGCAAAGTATATTTAAGCAACATCTATCGTTTTAAACATAAATCAAATCGTTATTTAATGGTAAAAGGATTACATTTCTACGTGAAGAAGTATTTCAGCTTCCAATCCCACACTAAAATTTGACCTATACTTTTATTTTCCATGAAATCTAAGATTATATTTTTCAATCAGTGCCGTAACGTACACCCCCCACATCGAGGGAGGGGGCAAGATTCTATGGGTCCCAAAGCTTGACTGACGCCAAGTACGTATCCTTTGTAAGATCCGACTTGGGGTCCCAAACTTGACTTTGTAGGGGGGAGGGGCAAAATATTCTCCGTTAAGCCACTGTTTTCAATTAATGAATAGCTTTTGATGTAGCACAAATTAAAAAATAGAAACCTTACTTAAGTTAATGTTGATTTAAAAAATGTTGCTGTTATATATATAAATATCAAAAAAATTCGTTTATCTTCTATTGTTCAAGTTAGACCACATTTCTTCTACTTTTTATTTTTAAAATCAACATATTTGTGTACTTAAAATATAGTATTTTAGATGCAGCATTTGAGTTTTTGTAAAGTTAAATAGGGTCACATTTCTTTTTCAAACCCAGCCAAAAATATGGTTACGTAGATTTCAATGCAATTATTTACAATTTTAATGTTTTTATTAGTTTAATTTTAAAAAAAATACAGCTTTAAATTTTGAAAATTATGTTCAAACTGGATTCTCAAATATAAATTGGTATTTCAAAACTATGAAATCCGTCGTCTATAATCCTCGTGCAGGGTTAATAATCAATCAATCAATCTAATCTAAATTATGCTTTGTTCTTGTTCATCGCTTTGTCAAAATAAACTATTTTTATCAATGTGATTATTTTTAATTAATTTACTGAAATGAAGGTATCATACATGCATTTTTGTAATGAGCTTAATATTTTTAGTTATCCAAAATAAACAACTCACTAACTTTTTCACTGATAGTACAGTCAGTCACAATTCAATTTACGCAGTATAAATATCGCTTCTGAAAATTGAAACCTAAAAAGGTTTTATACCAAAATCTTAACAGATAACATTTGCAGTTATGCATAAAAATAGCTTCAGCTTCAGTTGGTAAATAGTAGTATCTTGTTATTGACTGTAGTACATAAAATATGAAAATAAAAAACTGAGATTGATAAAAGGCGATGCTATTCTGTCAGCCTTGTTATCTTCCTGTGAGTCATCGTTTCTAATCATAAACCGGTATGGAAAAAAAAGAAGAAATATGTTAAGCATGTTATATATGAATGATTAGATATTAGATTTATACGAGTTGTCCGAGCCAATCGGTTTTATGCAACAGATGGACAGTAACTAATTAACTCCAATTTAAAAAACTCGTCCCAAATTCAGTAGAAGAAATTTCTGAATACTCTTTATATACAAAAAAGTATTTTTAGTTCTGCATTTCTCTATGTTTTGTATGATTTTCAGTGAAAAAAAAATTAAGCAGTTTGCTTCTTTGTAAATTTTCCTTAACTCTGCCTTCTCAATCATTTTTCGAGTGGTATGGGTATCGGATCGTGGCTTGCCTTGTCACGAGTTCGAGCCCAGTACCACTAAAGACACACCGTGTAGGGCAGCGATGCACGTTCAATCTGTCGAGAACTGAAACGTCCACTCATTGGTGTGGTGTGGTGTGGTAGTTGGGAGAGGGGGTTCCAGCTCAGGTGTCGTGCACGTCACTTGACCATGGTTCAAAATTGTGTGGTCCGTCGCCAAAAGCCCTCGTGTAGCTGAACAGTGCGACATTAATATTCAATCAATCAATCTCAATCATTTTTAATAGAAATTATGTGAGAAATATAAAAGATTTGAAAATGTAAAAAATATCAATTGTGCGTTATTCGGAATTTTAAGAGTAATTTCTTTTTGCAAACATATTTATATTGATGCATAGATTCAGCGAGATTGATTGATTGAATATTAACGTCGCACTGTTCAGCTACACGAGGGCTTTTGGCGACGGACCACGTAATTTTGAACCATGGTCAAGTGACGTGGACGACACCTGAGCTGGCACCCCCTCTCCTAACTACCACACACCAACGGGAGGACGTTTCAGCTCTCGACAGATTTAACGTGCATCGCTGCCCTACACGGCGGGTCTTTAGTGGTACTGGGCTCGAACCTGTGACAAAGCAAGCCACAGTCCGATACCTATACCACTCGGCTACCGCGGCCTAGATTCAGCGAGAAGAATATATACGTTGTATTTTAATCTATTTCCTTTTTGTCATTCAAATAATCCAATCCTTATCTCATCCAAATTCTCTTAAATATTTTTCTGACAAGATTTGTATTGCATAGAAAAAATATTTTTCTCTAAATCGTTTGTGTAGTAAATATAAAATTCAAATAAGTTTGAGTTTTTATTTTTCAAATTCATGAAGATATCATCTAATTTTATTTGGATTTTGAAATTATTTTTAATAATTTAGCAGTAAAAATAGTCGATGATCTTTACATACAAGTATTTTTTAAATTTGTAGTATGAATTATAAAATGAAATTATATTACATTTTTTTAAACTAGAAATTATATTTAAAAATAACTTGACGCCGTCGAGATGTTTGTAAATCCTATCGCCATTAGATAAGATTTTTTTTCGAAAAAGAGGAGTGCTTTTTGTTTGCAAACTTGGCAATAGATGGGAAAGAAATTTTGAAAACATCTATTTTTGCTTGTTTTCGAATAAAAACTACCGTTTTGTATGTGATTTCCATGGAAACTATATTTAAGAATATCGTGTTGAAATATTAGATAAGAAATATCAGTCAATTCCAATAAAGATTATTCTTTATTTTTATAAATATACATTGGATGAGCATATTATAATGAATTATAAGAGCACTACATGGGAGATAATAAATAACTTAATTGCAAATTATAAATATTCAGTGAATTTTTTCTCTGAGTTTAAATTTATTTTCATATTAGAGCAAAATTGTTAAAATTCTATGATTTTAAAAAACGTCTAACGTTAAAATTGTATAGTAATGTTAAGCTAAAAAATTACCAAATTTCTAAGCTGTGATTATAATGTTTTTTTCATTACAATAATATGTTATCTCAATTAAATGATATTTTAATTAAAATTTTAAAACTATTACAATAATGATAACTTTGCCTTAATCTTTTCTTAAACAAATCTCAAACTCAAACTCGGTGGCGCAACAGTCCATGAGGGCCAGGGCCTACTGTGCCCATCCCATTATACGTAACCATTGCATCTTCATGTATTTCCGTTTTAGAAGAAAACTGTTAGTCTGTGGTGTGTTGATTAAAAGGAGGAAAAGGACGCACACACACATCACTCTCTGTATATATATGTTTTGGAAGAGTATATTGTGTTTCAATAAAAATGTTCATTATCTTTGAATACAATATTTTTGATATATGCAAAGGAATAATATGGGAGACAATATTTATAATTAGAATTTGAAAATTAAAAAAACAAATTTAAGTTTATCATACAGGAATCTTTTTAAAAACAATATTTTCTGAAAATCTCCTTAAACTTCATCTTTATATAAATTTTCTTTTATTTTAAAAATCAATAATTCCCAATATGCTTGCAGTATGAAAAGTAGGATTATACGCTATTAGGTTTGCCCATAAGGATTAGCCACCATCGAAAATATGTGCGTGTGCCATATTGTGTATTAAATTTAATTACAGTCACGCGTGCATGTCGATCCTAATGTTTATTTTTCTTAAGGAAAGAGTTATGATGATAATAATAATATAAAATCAAGATATTAAGTAATTAAAATTTATTTTGTTAGAATAAGTATTAATTGTTACCTTTAGTTTTCATGCATTTAACTTTGGTTTAATAATTAAATAAGTAAAACAAATTTTTATAGCCCATTTTCATTGTACTATGAACAAGGAAATAAAAAGATGTGTTTTTGAAACATTTGAATGATCAACTTAAAACAGAATTTTCACACAGTGATCCAATACTTATTCTTCAGTTAGAGAAAAATAATTTTATAGATATATTGCCTTCGCAGTACCAACTAATTTAAAAAAAGGTAGAAAATGTACTTATATACTAAAAATCTCCCTAGAACGGTATGAAGCAAACTAAACTATCAACGTAACTGTTCGTTAATTCCAGACATTAATTCCTACATATGAATCGACTTGAATACGAAGTATTACTAGAAAGAATAGTGCTGAAAAATAAAAAATAAAATGCAATTTTTGAATTATTAAATGGATAATCAACATAAAAAAAAAAATTAGTATCCTGAGCCATACAGAAGGTAAATTGTATTTCCTTCTGTTCTTTTTAGTGAGTAATTTTTGAACCCCTAAAAGCAGTTCAGATTATATAATATTTTAGTAAGTGTATGAAAAACGATATATATATATCGTTTTTTATATATATATATATATATATATATATATATATATATATACATGCAGAAATAGGATTTATCAATAAAAAGGGTAATTGTTTTGGGTGTCTTTGTCCTCTAATTGTTTATCTCTGAAACCTAGCTCCGTCAGTTTGAAAATTAACGACCAATTTTCTGGAGCTATTTACTGATACAATTAACGGACGTATCTGAAAATTAATTTATCACATAATTTATTGATGCAGCACCAAAAAATTTATCACAGATCATACCATGCATACCATGGGTTGTTGATTTCAGTCTTAAACTAATGGTCTCAAATATTTTTTAGTGCTAAAGATCTATTCTATGAAGACAATTGTTTCAAGAAATAGCAAAATTGATTTTCTAAGATAACTTGAGCATAACTTATTTCTGTTCTAGTATTACGATTATTTAATGAAGTGAAAAAACAAAACAATTTATCATGTATGGTATTCATCATATCTCGTACAATGCAGACCTATTTCTAAGCTAGGAACCAATTGCGACTTGTATCTCGGAAAGTGGAAATCTCTGCAGATTAACTCAAAATTTTAAAAACGTGACTGCACTAAATTCATGTGACGTCATAGTCACATGATAACTAAGCCACGTGTTTTCGGCCAATCAATTCATAAATTAATGCGCCGACATAATTATATCATAAATATAATCACGCATTTCCAGCCAATTAGTTCATGTGCTTCAATGTAGCCAACTTTTGCTCTTTGCAGGAATTTTCTTTTAGAAAGTACATATTTGTCAACGATATAATAATGCACAGTTAAACAAAATGCACTTAATTTAAAAGTATTCGTATAATGTATTTTTTTTTAATTTTGAAAACTGTTTGAAGAATTTTAACACGAGAACTGTTTACCAAATCATCAAATTTTAAATTTTATCTAAACTTTACCAGTTGAAAAGCTAGTATGTCAATTTTTTATCAATGGGAAATACGTGATTGCCGTTATCATGTGACCATCATGAATTTAGTCCATTTTATGCACGTCTGTAACTATGTGTAATAAATGATATTACTTTTTTTTTTATCTATAAGGAATAATTATTTTTTTCTTCTCTTTACATGTACTTGCACACACAATTCTATTTTCTGTTCATTTTCTAAAACTCAGTTACTACATATTATTTGTATGCAACGCGAAATAAGTTCCAACTCGGAATGTTAACTTTCAAAGTAGTCGTTTAAGGTATCCGACTACGTTCGGAACCGTGATTTTGCAAAAGCGTGTAAATGAATAATATTTATGAGATACTTAGTGTCACTTAGATTAGAAAATGTATATAAAATTGTTTTAAGTATATTATTACAATAAAAAATTATTTATGTACAATATTTTGACAAAAAATGAACATAAAATGACGCATTTTCAAAATATTCTCCTTTTGTGAAAAATGCTTCTATTATAATAATATTATGCCTGTATATAGCTCAGATCTATCTACAGAGGCTCAAGTAGAATTTTTGAAATATATAACTTAGAAGTGGGTTTATCTCTATATTTTACGACAACAGAGGGGAGCAATTTTAAGAAAAAATGCCGATAATTATTTCAATTGGTGGTAACTCTGAAAATAATGTGAGTTTTTTTTAAAAAAATAGTTCAGACTTTCTGGAGAAATCTTTACTTTATATAAACAAAATATTATTATTTTAGAAGCATTTTTTTATAAAAGGAGAACATTTTGTGTGAAAAAAGGTTATTCTAAGTTAATTTTTTGCCAAAATATTATATTAAAATATATTTTTTTTGCAAAATGTCCTTAAAACAATTTTATACATGTATTCTAATCTAAGTGATACTAAATATCATGAAAATTATCCATTTATGCTCTTTTTAAAATCATGGTTCCGAACGTAATCGGATACCTTAAGGCTGTCTTCTCGCAAAGTAAAAGAATAGGACCCATTCGGAATACTTTTTCATATAAAAAAGTATTGTAACATTAATATTACATTCTGGTTTCTCTTATCTTACAGAATCCCTTCAGGCAATAAGTAACTTTTCTTCAAGGATATTTAAAGTAAGATTTCTTTTTTGTATGTTCCTGAAGTACAAAAACTGTAACAATGATCATTGGTTAGCTCTCCTCCCTGTGACTGATAGCCTCAATATATTATCAAGTAATGTACAGCTTGGGAAAGCTTTAGGAGGAGGACAAGGTACAGGAGAGAGAGAATCAACCCCTTTACAAGGCGTCTGGAGACAAGTCCCTGCTCCCCTTTTGCCGACAATTGGATGTCTTCCTTCCCTGCTTTCAGCTTGTAAATCTTTTCAACAATTGTCAATGACTGAAGAATAGTCCTCTCCCCTTCTTTTCATTATCAGTTTATGACATTGTAGGCGTGATAACGACTTGTTTATGCAAAGGCGCCTTCATTACCTTCTGTGCGAGTATTAGCCATGTTTTTTGAATTCCATTCAATGCAGCCAAGAGAAAGGCCGCTTTTCACATGACTGTCTTTTTAAGGCAGACTATCTGGAGACGTGATATCTTTATTGCCGATTTCGGAAGTGTTTAAAGGTAGGCGAGAAATCACAATGCGGGTGGGGTCAAGGGGTGTGTGTGTTTAAAACAAGTAAAAATATCTACAGCAGATTTTTTCAATATTAAGAATATCTTTTTAAACTTAATGTTGCATCGAAATAAATGTCAGAATAACAGTTTGATCAAAAATTTAATTTAATCTCGTATCATACGTCAGAATTTTGTACATTTGAAAATTTGTAAATAATATTATCAGATTTAGTAATTCATAATGCGCTATTATGTATATTAGTATACTATCTATAACCGATGAATTATGGGCAAAAGTAAATTTTTTTGCTGGGTTCATGAGCTTTCTTTTTAAGATGAAGAAAATTGTATTTTTCTCTTAAAAAGATTAAACTTCAGAACAGTCCATAATTGTACTTTAAAATTGGGTTATAGTCAAAGGTTTAGTAGCCTGTTAACCAATACATTTCGGTTATAGATAGATATAAACGTGTTTCGAAAAACAGTACAGTATAAAAATCATATGCAAAGTTTGAAATGTAGCATATCAAAAATCCAATAGACTCAATTCATGTGACGTCATAGTCACATGATAATGATAACCACATGTTTTTAGCCGATTAGTTCAAAAACTCGTGTGACGTCGCAGTACCACGATAAAATCAATCATGTGTTTCTAGCTAATCAGTTCGTGCATTTCATTGTTGCCAACTTTTGCTCTTTGCAGAAGCTTTCTTTTAAAAAGTACATAATTGTCAACAATAATAACGCACATGGGTATAAAAAATGCATTTTATTTAAAAGTACGTGCGTAAAGTAAGATTTTTTTTATTAATTTTAAAATATTTTTGATGAATTTTTTTTTAACATTTGAACTTCTTTGCCAAATAATTAAACTTAAAATTTTAAGTACAATTAACATGTGACCGTGAGGAACTGAGCTCTTTAGTAAAATTTAGCCACTCAAATATGGCATTGGCATTAATAAATTAGTATAAACCAATATCTTCAAAAGCATTAACATTTTTTTTTCTGTGGGGTAAGGGGAATAGTACTAATTATTTGGAATTTAGACTTCTTTCTTAAAAAAAAAAAAAAAGGAATTTAAACAAATTAAATGAAAAAAAGGAAATAATGAAATTACTTAAATTGTTCAGTGAACTAAACTTTGTCAGTAAATTGTTTTAAATATTGTGCATCTAATAGAATTAAAACATCTTTTACGAACTGAAGTAATTGTATTCTGATATTATTTTAAAATTTTTGTCCATGGAAAGTACTAAGTACATTTTAGGTTTTAGATTTTTCTACATTAATTTTTTCTTAAAAAGACAATTTTAGTAGAATGTTCAATTGTTTTCTATAATGGTATATTGAAACATTACATTTGGGTGCAAAAATATCCTTTTAAAATGAAATTTCTCTCTCAAAACTTTGAACAGATGAAAATGGCTATCGGATACGGACAGTAAGCATTTTTAACCCGATAACTAGTGTGATGTCTTATTTAACTATTAAGCTATAATCTAAAACATATTCTAAAAGTATTTTTGAAATAATTGTTTATATATGCACATAAAAAAAATACTAAAAACATTAAAATGCATTCAGGAAATATATAAAATTTTTATGTTTAAAATATTTAAGTTTTTGTTAATTGATCTACGAAACATGTGGCATGTTTTGAGATGGGAAAAGGTCAAAATCAGCCCTGACATTATTATCTTGAACACCTGTCCTTGAACTCGTCTCTGTTTTTCCTACTCCTTCTATAAAATATCAAGCAAATTTTTTTTAAAAATTTTTCCAAGAAATATTGAAAGCCTCTAATTAATAATGATTTTTTTTCTTTCGGAGGTATATCCACTTCGTTTCTAATAAAGTTTAAGACTTTTATTTATACATTTAAAATTTTTATATAGCTAAAAAAAGTACAATAATAAGCCTGAATTATTAATTTTTCGAAAATTCTATGTATTTGCACATTTATTCTTTTGCGTATCAAAGATCTCTTTGTTTGTGTTATATATTATTAATTCATTGCATATGCTTTACTCTTTACAGAATTGAAAACCATTAATAATTAGGTGTTTTGGAGAGAAAAAAACGAGATAATAATAATAAAAAAGAATTTTTAATTTTTTTTGTAACGAAATTAGTAGTTTATTGATAGTTAATGATGCATTTCTACCATGACTTCAGAGTAATTAAATTTAAACGAAAACATGTAAAAAAAAAGTAATTGGTCAATTTAAAAATATGAACACTACTATTCAATTTGGAAAATATTGAATCGCCCAAGTACTATTGTTGGTTTAAAAACAATTTAGGTTGTTTTGTGTGATCACCATCTCTTTATTTATTTCTGTCGGTTCATAAAAAACATTTTTTTAACCTCGAGACATATTTCTGTTCTCACGAAATATGTTCACGTTTCTGTATCATTCAAAAATTACATGTATCACTTTTCATCACTAAAATCGATCAAATACATAAATTCTAAATGATAGCGAGATAGATAACCGTTATTTAAGTCGCGTCGGCTCTTGAAACTTTTCCCCAACCCATTCCTTCCTAGGCCGAACTTTTTCACCCATCGTCAGATGGCGCTGCGGCCTGTCCGACTAGAGACAAACTTCTTGGCTTGCGACTTCCCCATTCCAGCCCCCACCCCCACATAGGCGGGCGGGTAGCCTTGCGAGATGCCCGGGGGGGTAGGAGGAGATGCATCACGCACCATGAAAGCAGCCAATGGATTCGCACACCTTTGAGGGGGTGGAGTCCGAGGCTACTGGATCGTCTCAAACTCCTTCAGTTTTTTGACGGCCAGACTTAGAAAGGCTACCTGTTGTTATTGTTACTCTTTAGAGCGGGGGAACTTGTTGCTCCTTAGTTTCGCGCGGTGCACGTGACGGCTTTCGGGTGAGTGATTTTTTTTCCTTTTAATTATGCTTTTATATCTGAGGCCTGGTATAAATTCGAATATCGAAGGAAATGTAACGCTATGGATTACACATATGGTACAATTACTACATTTTTGATTTCTAATATTTTTGTTTCCTTGTGAGTGTTTGGCCTATGCCTCTGAGATAGCCCCCTCAAATGCTTTTAGTTGGTTGCCCTACCTAAACGTGCAGAGTTAGGCCATTGGACTAAAAGAATGCTGTTTGAATTTGATATTTTTAGATTTTTCATTCATTTCTCGAAGGTTTTTAAGTTACAAATCAATGGCTGACTTTTTGAGTTTGAAATTCCAGTCCTCATTTTTATTCTACCCTGAAGTTAGATAATTTGGAGTATTTATTCTTCTCATATTTTTTTGTAAATATGAATTTGTTTTTTAGCAATTTGAATTTTTTTTTGACTGCGCATGAATCAACATAGAACATGAACTTGAATTTAGAACTTGAGGTGTCCCTAGATTCTCTAGCGATATATAATAAAATGGTAAATAAAATTACTTTTTATGTATTCTGTGCTTTAAATTTCTAGAATAATGATACGTAATAGTTCGTTCAGGTGCTTGCCGGAGCTCTTAATCTATCCCATTTCTTTGTTTTAATCCTTAGTATCAATTAAGAAATAAAAAATAGAAGGGATTATGCATGTTCTATATAATGTTCAGACAAAACTATTATTTTATGTAGAAACTAATTTAAATTAAGTAAAATCTTAATTAATAACAGTGTCTTCTCTTCTGAAAATGCTTCTGCAGATTCTCTAATTCTTTTACTTTTAATAAATCAAGCTCATAAATAAAAAACGTTTATTTATCAATAAAAATTGACAGCTTTCTTTCCTTTAAATCTTTTCCATTTATAAAACGCGAACATTCGTAAAATTGTGCAACAGATTAAATCTTTTTAATACTCATAATCTATTCCATAACTTGCTTAAATCATTTAAGTCTCAAAAGTCAATATTATTCTAGTATTTTTCCTTCAATCGAAAATTCTAAATGGTTTCCAGTTAAGAACATACACTACTTTATTATAGGTTTTATACATGCCGTGGATTTAATAATAGTAATAATAAAATATCAGTTTTTCGGCTTAGTGAAAATTCAATGTTTGTAATGCACATCTTATATAAATCCTTAATGCTTCAATATCAATAAGTAATATATACCGTGAGTACTATAACTACTGTGGTTTTGTTTCTATTAAATGAATCTTTTAGCGTGTTCTAAATCTTATAGAAAAGTAATCCTTAGTATTTGGACAATGTTTGTTTAAATTATGGATTTGCCAGTAAAAATGCATGGTAAGCATAAAAAAGAGGTAATGAAAATTATAATAATTACTAGACATCAAAAGCTAAATGAGTAGATATTTTGTTAGATTTCAGAAAAAAAATATTCTCTTGGCCAAATTACTTTAAACAATTAGATAGTTTGCAATTTTTTCATTTTATTTACATAAGCTTGTATGTAAAAGTGGTATTTCGTGTAAATGAGGAAAGAAAAAAAAATCACGCATATCAAATCTTTCTAATCCTTTTTTCAGAGTGCATCCCCTGTCTTGCATATTTTTACAAAGTCTGAAAAAATACTTTTCTTGCATTCTAATGAGTGAATCGCTCTCATCATATTTGAGAACCTTAATTTTCTAATTATTTATACTTTTTGTAATTCAAGTAAATGAAACTAATCAATAGTATTTAGACGGATCCATTGGTATAACCATTAACAGAGAGTTACTTTAAAAACAAACACGTTATAATTTAATTGAAATTCGTATTTCATTAATTATAAACGTTCATTTTTAAAATTTAGATTTGAGTGAAAAAATTCTAAAGCTATCTATTCAGAATTGGAAAGAAAAAAACATGAGGTGTTCTAATAAATATATTAAACTTAACTGAACTAAGGTAATCTTAATGTACTTTGTAAGTATAAGAGAGAGAGAGGAGTGTTATATATGTGCATACTCTCTCTCTCTCTCTCTCTCTGAAATTATACCAATAAACATCTTTTTACCACATTTCAGTTTTGCAATTCAAGTAGTAAATACACAAATGTTACTTTTCACTCGTAATCATTTAACAGTAGCAAACTACCTAAAAAAAATCTGCTTTAAACTAATATGCTGTACTGCTAAAATTTTTAAAGTTAATTTATGATAATGGTTATATATAAATAACAAAGTATTTGAAATACACAAAAAGAGTAACTTTTTGAATCAACTAATTTTTTCCACTCCTAAGAATATTTCTTTTTATTTTTTAAGCTTTCTCATCAACAAATAAGTTATTTTAATACTTAATATATCAAAACTTATACGCATTTTTCCAAATCAAAAACTGAAAGCAGTTTCTATGCGAAAAATCTGTAGCTTCTGTAAGGCATGTTCAGAAAATAATTTGTTCAATTGGAAAACTTTAAAGTAACGCACGTTAATTCTTAACTTGCGGTCTGTTTGGAATTGGCAGAAAATAAATTGCGTGGCTTAAGATGTTAAGGTTTATCACAACAAAGATCTGATTTTCCTAATAAAAATTCTTATGCTGGGCTTGGTACGCATATTTGTGGTTTGAACTCTTGTTGACCGACAGAAGCTGGGGCGCATCTTTTGTGCCCTATGTAATCCAAGTCAAACCACACATCGCAAGGTCGAATGCAAGGCCGTTTCTTGAAATTTCATTGTTTACACAAACCACAACACTGTTTAAAAATAATGATAAATGAGTAGATTCGTGAGTAATTTGTACCAAAGATGTTTGAAGTATCATTATGATTTTATGATTACTTAATAAAATATTTGTAATTGAGGGATGTAAAAATTCTTTTTCTCTTCCTTAAATTAAGTGCAATCATTTTTACATCCGAGCATTTCAATAACTGTTGCGGATTGTAACTTCCACTTTAAACTTTTCAAATATGAAACAAAAGCTGGTAAAATGCCTTATAGTCAACGCCTTAATTTTAAGAAAAATGTTATTTGATCCAAGGAATATATATAGTTAGGGTTAAATTGATGGTTCGTACAAAAAAAAAGTCTAATAGCATTAATAAAAAATACTATATACTCCAATATAACTTTTAAATTGAAGAAAATTATGAAGTTCTCACTGTAAATTCAAGCATTAAAAATTAAAATTAGCTTGTTGTGCGGATCAAATTCGAAAATGAGCTTAGCGCCACTAAATCTCATATAATTCATCTAGATAAATGTAGTTCCCATATATATATTTGAAAACTGAGTCCTCTTGATTTATAGAAAATAGTATTGTTTCATTTTTGGTAATACAATCGATATGCTATTGGGTAGAGCAAAAACAACCGTTTCGAAACCTTTATTTTGTAATTTATAGGCATTTAGCTTATAAGAAATGAAAATGGTGCAATATAGAAACAGAATCATCATTTAAATTATCTTTTTAATGTACAAATTTTAAAAAGATGCGCGTTTATGAACTAAAAAGAAATGAAATAAGACATATTTGTTAATTTTAAAAGTATGAGTCACGGAACTGATTTCTTTTGTGAATTTCCCTCCAGTTGACGTGAAGAATTAAATTAATATTTCTGTAAATATATTTTTTTTTATCCTCCTACTTTTTTTGATTTCTGGATATCTAAATTGAGTACAAAAGACGGAAAAAGAATTAACCGGAAGAAAAAGTCACGTGGGAAAGATTAATAGAACATTCCGCTTCTTTGTACTCAATAAGTTCCCAGAATCCAAAGGAATGTTAAATATTTCTCTTATTCACAAAGCTGACAAGTGCCACTTTCCTTATCAATCGATCACATGAAAATTGTAAAGTCATGTATTTACGGAAATGCCCACAGATGCAAGTCGATTTTTGAGGAATTATCAACCCCTTATATATATATATATATATATATATATATATATATATATATATATATATATATATATATATATATATATATATATATATATATGGGAAAGGGGAAATGTTCTCACAAAATGAAGAATGCACTATCCATTGTCCTTGGAGAAAGAATCCTACTGTCCGTAGGAGGAAACATTTGCAAATAGGAGTCAACAGGAATAAAGACCACACACATATCCTTTGTTAAATGACGTTTATCAACTTTTTTTTTTTAAAGTTCTTGGTGAATATTGTGCAGGGGAATATTTACTTAAAATGTTTTGTGTGCATTGCCAATACGAAATACCTCAGTTTCTTTTCATAGTAATGGAATGGACTTTCAAAAAAAAAATGATGAGGCACAGCTGTCCTGTGTTTTACTCAGGGAGGTCTTAAGGCATGGGCTAACTGGGCCCGGGGCCTTGACCTCGGTGGGGGCTTAGTTTCATTCCAACTCTGTCTTAATAAGATCATGATCCAGATAATTTTAATGGTCAGATATTATTCCCGTACATATATATATTCTCCAATAGACAGGGAATGTCAAACTGCATGTTACCTGGCAAAAGTGGTAAGACTGTATTATGTGATGTGACCGTTGTCCTTGTCCAGGCCTAAGCCTAATACCATAAACAATCATTCAACTCATTCAGTCGAAATGCGGCCATCGGTCGAGCCGGTTTGTGCCTAGGTTTTTTGAGATTGTGAGCCGCGCACATTTGCCTCAAATTACCCTTTGAGTTAGTATTTGACAATGCATGCTATATACTGTCTACTTTTGAGATCTCGAGTAAGGCCTACTCTTGTATAGAGGCCCAGGGTCTCAAAGAGTCCTAAGACGTCCCTGGTTTTACTTGCAGTTTATTAATGCATGGAGAAAGGATAAAAATATGTATAAAAGTTTTTTTAAAAAAGTAATTTACTTGAATAAAATAAAAACATGCAGAGAAATTTTTATGCTTGTTGTGTACAGAACAGAAACATTGTGATCATTGTGATATTCTTTTTAATCTGAAAAATGCTGCAGTTTTCATATTGAAATATATTTTCTGTTTTAAGGGAGATAATTTGAAATTATATAGAATTGTGATTCATATAATAAAGAAAAAAGTGATGAGTTTAAATAGCTTTCCCTTTTGTGTAAAATGGATCGTTAGTTTTTTCTAGTGATATTTCCCTCTTTTGTTTTGTAATATTGAATATCAAAATTTCATCATCTGAATTTGTATTTTTAGTTCTTATAATCGATCCTCTAAATATTTTCAGTATTCAATCAAAATTTTTCTTAAGTTTTGAAAAGTTAAATGAAAATCCTCCCCTCTCCGCGTTTTGAAATGTTTTGTGACAAAAAACGTTTGGTAAAATTCTAAATATTTCTCTGTGATACATTTAAAAGTAGTTACACTTTACTTTCAAATCTTTCTCCGTTTTATTAGAACTAAATTAAAATATAGTTTTTAAACTTTCTAGATTTCTTCCTTCGATGTATTTTATATTTATCAACTGCAACAATTGTGTATAACTTAATATGCATTCAATACTTAAAACTACTACTTAAAACTAATTCATGCTTAAAAAGTATAAATTGTTTATAAGTGGTGTTCATTTTTTTTCACTGTTTAAGTTATGAATAGTGGACTGATTTGTAGCTAATTTATTTTTCTTTCATGTTCACTGCAATGAAGTTTTATAGTAAGTAACATCCTTTTTGTGTGTGTGATACGAATCAAAAGAAAAGAATATGAATGATAATAAGGACGTAAACGAGACCGTATCATTGTAATGTTTTACAACTAAAATTAAATCTGTTGCAATTGAATCCATTTCATTTGCATTTGTTACATCTCTCGGCATCTAATCTCATGTAAATTCGCAAAGTTGGTTCATAGAAACAACTCGGAAATCCTTAGAGCAAACGTGAGAAAAAGGGCATACAGGTCAAAACTGTCCTGAGGGGTGTAATTACCGAGTTGGGGGTGGCAAAGCTTCTCATTCAAGAATGAAGTAAAAGAGGGGTCATGTACAATGCAAAACATTTTCTCGGAACCCCTTTATTCTGTGCGCTCAAACGCTTGTTCACACCACGCCCAACAGTTTATTTTGTAGAAAAAAGGGCGAGGGGTTTTGATAGTTTTTGCATTCCAGCCCCCGAGAATGACACAGGTGGAAGTGATCTTATCACAATTACCAGTAAGGGGAAAAAGAAGTCGTTCAAGACGCCGCTTACTTGACTGATGACCGATAGTTTAAATAGGTGCCGCTAAATAGATGCAGTCTATTTCCAGGTAAATGTAAGGATTTTACGAAGAAAACTATTCCGCAAGAGAAGTGACAGTTGAAAAGGAGTTCAATGTATCTTCTGCAAGTTTTTACCAGAGTAACTAGGAAATATAGAACCACTACTGCGAATTTCGTTAAATATCTGCGTAGAAGTTGGTGATTGTACTGGAATTTTGACACACATTCGTAAAAATAAATAAATCGAATCATTTAGGATTTTGCAAGTTAGAAATGATTTTGACACAATGCCTTTAAGAACCTGCACAGGATATTATCTCGAGATTAAAAAAAAGCATGTACTATTTGGATTAACTATGCTGGATTTATAAAGTAATGAAGTGCGGAAAGAATTTTAGTTTCATATATGTTGATATTGGAGAAAAGAATATAATTTTCATACTTTTTTACAGTATTATTTCCTTTTAATATACCCTGTATTAGAATTAGTATTTCTTCCGTCTTACATTAATTATTTCATTCGAAATATTATTTATGGTGACTTTAATATGATAGACGTAGCAATAATGAGGTATCAATTTTGATTCATCTCGTGAGGAAAAAAAATAACTACCCCGATTTCGGTGCAATTCACCGGATTAATTTTACTTATTAAAAGTAAAATTTCTGTGTGCCTTAGGACAGAACAAAAGACTGATTTCATGTTTGCGGTTTTTAAAATTTGAGTATGACACCAAAAATATGAATTTATAAGTTTGCACCTAGTAATATTCAACATACAGATGTAATAAGTACTCCGATTATCGTATTCTTGTTATTATCTTTATGCTATCAATCAATTATAAAACCCAACATGAATCTTAATTAACAATCTCAAAAAAGGCAGTAACTTACGCAAGAAAATAGTTGTTACCCGCGAGTTTATTGTGATTGTTACCCGAAAGTAGATTTTCGTGAGAATATGAAATCGTAGGAAGTTATAAAATTAGTTAAATTTATTGAAATTTTTGATTTTACAAAATTAAAATTTATCATTTTTATCATCAGTTAAATTACGCATTTAATAATGCATTCTTTAATACAATGAGTGCTGATGTAACTGAATATTCACCGATTTCAACCACTTTCGACCTTGTGGCATACGAAAATTAAATTTAATATGTGTTTTTGAATATTTGCATCGTTTTCAAGCTAAAACCACCAACTATCCTTTTTTTTTCTTCAAAGTACAAAAGAATAGTTGTTTTTTATTACAGCTTTTTTTTATTGCTACTTCAAAAATGCTTCCTATTATTATTATTTTTTAAATCGACTTCCACTTTATGAATGATTAAAATAAATTTACTCCTCCAAGCTCTCACATTTGCATATAACCCTAACAAGGCTCTGTTTTTATAAACACCCAAAACACAGCTTTTACGACGTACGCGGTGAAATTATGAATTTTCATGCACAGAAGTCGTGCGCGCGAGGTTGTACGAACCCCTTTTATGAAGAGAGAATCCGTGACTATATGAATGTCTGTATTCTTCTATCTCCTCTCATCATTAAATTCTGAACCTCTTTTTGCAAGAAAACATTGATGACCCGGTCACAAAGAGTAGCCGCCTGGAATTTTCCCCCACCCCTTTTTTTATCCTAACCCTCTCACCCCTTTAACTTGCCGTAAATTTTGATTTCGTTTTTATGATGCACTCTCCTATTTTGTATTTGCAATTAATTGACTCTTCTATAAGAAATCGTAAGAGTTAGAGATTACCTTTTTTATACCATTGTTGGGTGCTTGGTTTCCGTTCCATTAGTTCACGATGTTTTTTGTAGGTGGAATAATTAGCTCTGTCGGAGTCTCACCGCTAAGGAAAACCAATTTTCGAAAAGATAACACTGATAAGAACATTGAAGTTCTTAAGGCTTAATTTCAAGTTTTATTTCGTATCTTTGAAACATAAACTTTGTGAGACGGTCCATAATGGGATCTTAAAGTTTTCATTCCAAACAGAATTTTATGAGATTTCCTTCCTTTTGAACCCAAACTGGCTTCCTGGGTGCCTTTTTTTTGTTTATATATTTGTTCATAATTCAGTATGGGATAGACTAAACTATATTTCTGATAAAAAGGGGTGAAAGAAACTTCAACTAGTCTTTTGCCTTCCAAACTACATCCACAATCAAAACGAAACTTCCTTTTTTAAATTAGATTTCGTTTGATGCAGCTTCCCGCCTCCCATTAGACAGCTCGACATTTTCGTCAAAAATTAACTTTTTCAAAAAACCAGAATGAATTTCAATTTATTTTAGAAGCATTGTTGGGCCTAGTAAGAAATATTAAAAGGAAGTTAAAAATGAAAGTTATTTAAATCGTCATTTCTGACGATAATAATTGATAGGACAAGCTTTTTTATTTAAATCAAACGTAGAAAATATTTGTAAGAAAGTATATCGTAATGAAACAAACAAATGAGAGATTGCTAAATATCACTTGAGCTTAAGAAAAGTTGAGCCAAATTTATGAGACATTATGATCCTGAACTTTTTGATATTCATTATTATTAATTCATGAAAAAGAATTTACTGTTTTCAGAGATAAAAATGAAAATAATCGAAACGTAATGGTTTCTCTAATTAAATATTTGAATCTTTTAACTTGAGAAAAGTTATGCTTAAAAATATTTTCGATATAATGGCAGAACTGTTTTCAAGTTCAGGCCCTTCTAAATATGAAATAATAGGAACAGAGATTAAAATGACTTGTTCAGATACTTATTAAAATATTAAGGACAAACTAAGCTCAGAAATTCGTTGTTTTTCCTTTATTTCTGAATTTGTGGAAATACTTATTTGTGAATTGCGCTAATTACAAGGCAAAATATAAAATAATAGGGCTTGCTTCAGAGATCCTCTCGGAATCTCTAGGAACCATTGATATTGGATTTAATTCAATATAAAAATATTTAAAAATATCATGCAGCAAATAGACAAAGTGTCTTTTTTGAATTTAGCAGACATGTTTAGTTTTACTTATATAACAACTGCCAGGTCTATATTTATTTTTAATAAAAGTATTCATATTCTTTACAGTAAATCTTTGGATAAAATAACTTGAATGCCTGTTTTAATCTTGCTAGTCCTATATAAAGAATTTTTAAAAATTAAATTTCATGACAAGCAGTTTAATCTCTGAATATATGTACATATATTATGTGTTTTAATATACTCGAGATGAAAGATACTAAAAATTTGGGTACTAAAAAGATAGTTTAAAAGTTACATGTAAAAAGATGAATGCTGCAGAATCTATAAACATGGGTATATATTTATTCACGTATTAATATAATTGTTTTTTAAAGCCGAACAAATGATGACCCACGCATCGCTAAGATGCAGGGCAAAGCCAAGACAAGGAGAGAACTAATTGTGTAAAATTCCACTTTGTCCATGCGGTCGGAGACGTTATCGTACGTGCTAGTCGTATTTTATGTCAGTCTAAGTCTCTACAACTTAATTTATCGCCACGTTTCTAATAAATTAAGTAGCTTTTTTTTATGGCTGGATTGCTTCTTTTAAAAATCAGCATTTCGGTCACATTATTTTAAAAGCTTCAGATTTTATGGATAACAGGAAGGTTTGAGAAGAAAATTTTGTAGATTTTTTTTTCTATTCAACTGAACAAGTATATCTTTTAAATGATGCAATATTGAAAATTTTGTTTCCAAGCAAGGTGTTCTGTGTATTTTTTGTTTCGACGTTTTCTATATCTTTATTTCAAAATTATTTGTTGAATAATATGTTGAAGTATCTCCTTTTTAAGGTCTTTGAATAATTTTCATACATTTATGAAATTAACTCCTTCCTCAATCGTCGTAAATTTTTAAAGACCATAGGAACATTTATTACGAATATCCGAAAGCTTCAGTATATTCGTAAAGACGTAGTACAGTTCCTTTGACGATATTTCTAAAAATCATTTTAGAATAACAGTTCTAAATGCATTTAATACGTTATCTTTACAGTTATGGAAGTAATAAGTAAATTATTCTGCAGAGAGCTGAATCTGAATCTTGCGCTTAGTACCTGAAAAAACTGTTTTTCAGCTGCTATATTGCTATGAAAATGTAATACTTTTATTCAAATGTATTCTTAATATTCATATTGCTGCAAACCTTTTAAATTTTTTTACGATTTAAGGATTTTATTTCTACAAGGGCTATAACTGTTTGTTTCCTTTATGTATAACATTCCAAACTTGCTTAATTTTGTGAAAAATTTATGGAAAGTTTGAACAAGTTATAAGAAATCTAAGTAGAGATCCTATACATACAAATTATGCGAAACTTTTCTACTTTTTATTCCTTCTCCTCCAAATACATTTCATATTTAATCCAGTTAAATTGGAAATCTACTGTTTTTGTGATTTACAAAATTCTATTTTCTACTAGAACATTTATCTTTTTCCATTTTAATTTTGTGTCTGCTTATCCTTATATAGAGCATGAATATCTCTTTCCAGTAATTTCAAATTTAACTTTCATTTTTTTTAAAGAAATTGTTCATTTAAATCTCCTCTTTCTTGTTCTGAAATGTTTTGTTTTACGGATTTGAAAATAATAAATATATTTAGAGAGAGAAATAACAGAAAGTAATTACTTTTCATTCATACATTCTCATTCGATTCAACCTACTACATTTGAAAGTGCCCTTTCCATGCATTACATTTAAATATTTATTAATTCCTTAATTATTTTAAATTAACTCAATTAGAATCCCTTTCTTAACACGTTTCATTAAGCATAAAAGAGTTCTGAACTGCTTTGAAACACGAGTCTTCTAGAGAATCGTCGTTCTTTCCTGATTGTTTTGGCACACGCTTGATTTGTCGCCTAGTTCTGAAGCAAAAGAATCAAGCCACATGTTTTCGGTTAACAAACACATTTAGAACACTCTTGTTGAAGTGAAAATGTTTGGAGCAGTTGTGGAAAAAACATTTGAAAGAGCAGTTGCATTGCACTCTTTAATATTCGATGGGAAACAATGTATAAAGACTTAGTGAATGTTATTTGCTTTTTAATTGAACCTTATAATCTTTTACATTACAAAGATAAATCCAAAAACTACACGTGTTTAGAAATATGATCATAGAAACAGAAGCTAAAATAAGCTGTAATGGATTTGAGAAATGATTCGCATGTAAATTATAACAAATTAACAATAATTCCAGTATCTCTTCATTGATTCAAATTTTTCACTATGTAGTGAATAACATGAAATATTTCTTGAAAAAACTTATAAAAATACAATGTATTGCGTCAAGAAGCATACATATAATGCAGTTTTATTTGATAGTAAAATCCCTTTAAAAAAACAATTATTACAGTGTGTTGAAGAAATATCTCAATGAGTATGCTTATTAGATATTTAAAAACTCGGAAGAGGAAATCGGTGGCTAAATATTAGTTTTAGACCGTCACCGGAAAAAGTCGAATTAGTCGGACTGTGTTGCCCGACCCCTGGAGAGCTTGTAAATCATTTTCGAAAAAAGAATCAATTCTCGGGTCCGCGCCCAGTAATGTTCCACATGTTGCACATTTCCATCGAAACATGTTTCTATTCTAAACACTGCGGGTGTTACATTTTTATTTCCTCGCACTGTATTTTTCATTGCTAATTGGATTGGGGGAAGTATTTTAGGGGAGAGTAGTGTTTTCCGGTTCGATAAGAGATAAGAGTGCGCGTACCACGGTTTGAAAACCACGGAATTTACTTTTTTTGCATGTCATCGCCAAATTTTGTCTGTTATTTTTTCGTCCATGTTGATGGGTTTAAGGTATCCGACTATGTTCGGAACCGTGATTTTCAAAAGCGTATAAATGGATAATTTTCATGATATTTAGTGTCACTTAAATTAGAATATATGCATAAAATTGTTTTAAGGACATTTTGAAAAAAAAATTTATTTTAAAATAATATTTTGGCAAAAAATTAGAATAATCTTTTTTCTAAATGTTCTCCTTTTGTGAAAAATACTTCTATTAGAATAATATTTTGCCTGCATATAGCCCAGACCTCTGTTCAGAGGCTTAGCTAGAATTTTTGAAATATATAACTTAGAAGTGGGTTTATATATTCATATTTTACGACAACAGAGAGGAGCAATTTTAAGAAAAAAACGCGAATAATTTTTTCAATTGGCGGTAACCCTGAAAATAATTGAATTTTTCAAAAATTGTAGTTGAGCCTCTGAAGAGAGGCCTGAGCTATATACAGGCAAAATATTATTATAATAGAACCATTTTTCACAAAAGAACATTTGGAAAAAAGATTATTCTAAGTTAATTTTTTGCCAAAATATTACATTTAAATAAATTTTTGTTGTCAAAATGTGTGTCCTTAAAACAATTTTATGCATGTATTCTAATCTGAGTGACACTAAATATCATGAAAATTATCCATTTATGCGCTTTTTTAAAATCACGGTTCCGAACATAGTCGGATACCTTAATGGAGCGCCCGATCTCTGCACGAGATCTAAATCTCCTATCACAACACTTGGGGGATAGCATTTGTATCTTATAATGTTATTTAGCTCAGTTAAAATTAAGTTCAATTTAAAGCAAAGTATATACTGTCTATATCTGGTTGCACTTTTACTTGTGGTTATATAATACTCCCCCCTTGTATATAGCTTGCCATTTCATTATTTAATGCGCCTAATCAGGAAAATCGATTTTATTAACTCCGTACTAATCTTGCATGCTGAAATATGAGTATTAACCAAATTTAGTTCATCCTTTTCCCCTCTTTTAATAGATCGTTTCGCTTATAAGTCGAGATATGTAAGTTGCTTTTTTTTCTCATTACAATACATTAGATGGGCACATTACGAAGGATTTAAAAAAAGATTTCTTTATGAAGAAAAAAAAAATATGAGTGTTCAATTAAGTAAACTAAGCATACTTTTTGCGATAGAAAATATCCTGTTAATTTTTCACATGAGTTTTTTTAATGCATTCGAGATTTTGCCATTTTTAATGGGAAAAATGCAATCCATAGCGTCTTATTTTTCTATTAATTAAATCCTCCACTTAGTTGCCTTTTTGATCAAAATTTTAATTTCAGAGGTACTAAGGTGAAATGCCGGTTTATTCCTTGGGCGCTTGGTGTGGGCCCCCAGGGACCCGAGACTCATGACAGGCCCAGAAAGACCCGGATAAGCTGGACTTATTCAGATTTTCTGGTTATAAATTTCGATCCTCCAGAGCCAAGGGGGCTTGTAGATCTTCTGTGCCTAGGGCCCGAAATGAGCTTAAATCGGCACTGCTAAGGTTGTTGAACATAAGTGGATCCAAATGTAGTTAACCCTTAATGATGTTGCTAAATGTGTACGATTCCCTAAAAGAACTATTCTTTGCAAAATTCCTCAATTAAAGCTCAGTGTCTGGGTGTTGTGAAGAAGCTTTAATTACATATTTTACTCATCTAGGAATCTTAATTGGACGAAGTATTTTTTAGTTTTTGGAGTGATAACTTCTTTAGGCGTGTTTTGCTGAAGAGTGAATCTAAGTTAAACGTCAGATTCGGGTGCGTTACGCCAGTCGGATTTATTCGGCTCCTGTCAGCAATCGTGCTTGGGTCGGCGACGCGCGCTTAGTCTTGAATTAAAAAAAAATTAAGCGCATGGTTTTTTTTTCAGTAAAAATTTCTTGCATCCTTTTTCCGTGAAGTTTTATTTTCTTTATTTAAATATTACTGTCAGTTTTACCCACGTTCCACTTAACTCCAGCAAGTGAACGAGAGAAAGCAAGCGAAAATAATGGGTCAGAAAAAAAAAAGAGATTATTCTTATGCAGCAGATTGAAGATAAGAAGAAACGTAACATGGGATCTATTTTTTGATTCAGTAGAAAGAGCATTTAAGCACGACAATGTGCCAAAAGAATTAAAATACGAAATTTTAAGAAAGTTAATCGGCGAGAAAGTTACCAATACATTTTGGTTTACATTAGGGATAACAACTAAGAGATTACGAGAAAATAAAAGCATTTATAATGAAAAAGTACGAACCCTCTCCTTTTATTTGCGTGAAGAATTTTAAGAAAAGTAAACGGCTCTCAGGGGCGTAGCTACCGCCGTATCAGCCGTATCAATGATACGGGGCCCCAACATGTGTTACTACATTCCCTCTAACAGGGCTCCCATATCTAAAAAAGGGTCCCGAAGGAATTTTGATACAGGGCCCCCTCAGAGCTAGCTACGCCAGTGCTCAGGGCGTAAGTTTTCCTAGCCTTATTTTAGTTATATAAGTTGCATAAACGGTAGTTACGCATCACACATCGCAACGATATTAGCTACATTCTATGAAAGGAAGCATATGGTTGCCAATTCAGCGCGAATGACACATGGGAAACCAGTGTTGCCATTTTGGCGTGTTATCTTGAACTTTGGCATTGGTGCGAAAGTACGTAAGTGCCATATAAACATATATATTTTATAAATATAAACTACATAATTGATTTACATATAAATATTTTTAAATAATTAGAATAATTAACATTTAAGTAGTATATACTCATATGTGAATATATAAGGATGCATAATTATTTAAACATTGTCCTTTATAGAAAATGAATGAAATAAACAAGTCCACTGATGAACGGGCACGGAAAAGAGAACTACTTAACGCCCGCATGCGAAAATGTAAAAGAAAACGTATTACATCCGAACAATTGGATTCTCTTACGCAGAATAAATCTGAAGTTTTCACTCCTATAGTGAAGTTTTCACTCCTATAGTGTAGTCATAGACACATATTTTTTATGGCAACTTTATAATTCTTCATCTAAATCATTTGTTTCCTTTTGATATATAAAAATATTTCTTTCACTCACGGTATAAATTAGTATTAGTTTGAAGCAGAGAGAGTTTATTATTTTTATTGGGCTACTTAAAGAGTTAGACGGCAGTAGAATTATTAAAACCGCAACCTATGATTGCATAGCAAAAAGTTGAATTCCCTCTCGATATACGGACTTCTCAATTAAAAAAATATTCCCCAACTGCAAGTTAGACTTTTTCTTAATTTAAAGGCGATTGAATGGAAAAGAAATTCTAATTAATTGAAATACCAAGACCGTTAAAACGCACTTTTTAACGCACTTTAAAACGCACCCTCAGGGCACCCAAATAGAATGACAAATGTCTCATTTAAGAAAACGATACGAAAATTTCGAGGGATTATGTAACAAAACTAATGGAAGTATCTAAATCTCACTTATCTTATTTTCTTGTGATCACAGATTCTTTGTTTGCATACGAATTCAAAGGTGACAGTTTAAGAATAGCAGTTGGTTTCTGGCTATGAGTTTAGATTCAAACCATTGAAATCTAAGATAAATTTCCCTTCAAAAGCCAAACATTTCGGACATCAAGGCAACGTTGCAGCAAATCATGAAATCCTCTTCCATGTAAAAATTCTTCAAGATAACTCCGCAAGAAAGAGCCCAGTTCGTCAACCCGACGATCTTCTATCTAAGATATGCGTCCCCTCGCATGTATCGAGCTTCTTGGTACGAATTTAACTTCATGTCCGATGATAACTCTCGGATTAAACTGGGCCGTTTGTGGCGACCTCCATGCCAAGAGCAGGTGAGGGGCACCTCAACGTGCATCACGTATTCCCGACAGCATTCGAAGCAGAATTGCATCGCCGAAATGATTCTCGTTTTTCACTCACGGGCATTGCGAAAACGCCAAGATATCACTCTCTGCAGAGAAATTTCAACGTTTGCTCGAGAATTAATAGGTGACGTGCTTCGGTTTGGAAGCGGAAAAATTTCTAAAAGTAGTTTTTCTCTCTTCCAGCTCTGAGTTGTATTTTTACTTCAACTTCTCTAATGTTCTCATTGGGATGCCTGCCTTTTTCTCCTTTTTATTTGAATATAAATCATTGAGTTATGAAGAAGGTAAAAAAATTAATTTAGTACTGAGAATTATTTTAACACTTACAACGTCTTTCACACTTTTTTATATTGTTCATAAATAAAAAGAGAGAGCCACCATTGATTTTCATGCGTTTAAATTTAATTTTCTGACGTTTATACGGCCTCGTGGATACAGATAAACTCGCCTTTAAGTTTAAGGAGTATCTTTTAATAAATTTATTTCTGTGTAATATTGTGGCTTACTGAAACAGTAAATAATACTTAATATACTTCATAATGAATAATTTATAGCAGACGTGTTTTTTAATTAAGTATGTTATTGAAATTGTCACGAACTCTCGCCCTCTGAAGTGTTAATAGTTCACCAAAGGATGAAATATATTCTTAAAATATACACTTTATTATGATTATCTAATCACTATCTAAATTCGACGTAAGCTATGGGAGTACGTCAGAGGTTAAACAGTAATTTAAATATCTAAAATATAAATCTTACCGTGAATAGCAGATCCTCAGCAACAATATGAGTCCTAGAAAGTCCTGTCGGATCCTTCCAAATTGAATCATGGCAATTTCCACCATTTACTTCTCTTAACTTCTTGGGCTCAGTATTACAACAATCACCAGCCTCCTAACTTTCCTCTTGCCGTGTAGGGCAGCGATGCACGTTAAATCTGTCGAGAGCTGAAATGTCCTCCCGTTGGTGTGGTGTGGTAGTTAGGAGAGGGGGGGTGCCAGCTCAGGTGTCGTCCACATCACTTGACCATGGTTCAAAATTACGTGGTCCGTCGCCAAAAGCCCTCGTGTAGCTGAACAGTGCGACGTAAATATGAAATCAAATCAAATCTAACTTTCCTCTTCTCTTGACTTAAAATAATATTTTTCATTAACACAAATCACTGTTCATTTACAGAAAAGAGGTTTTATGATCATATAACGTCCGCGAAAGAATATTCCCCAGAGGATTAGTAAGGATCGCGAATAGAACAGCTACAAGATAAATTGCAATTTTTTCTTTTTTTATTAATACTAATTAAAATTTCCTTTTGTTAACGATGTACTTTTAGCAAAGATTCGATCATTTAAGTTTATAATAAATAGACGAAAATTTACATTTATTACTCGTTTATTATTATGTGTAAGATTCATTTGTGGGTCGATAAATGAGAACCAAGCTTTCTTGGGGACCAAACACTGGACACTTCACTGAAACACTTCGCTTCAGACTGACCACCTGATCGGGGTGAATGAGTTAGTTAATATTAACGTCGCACTGTTCAGCTACACGAGGGCTTTTCACCACCTGATCGGGACATCTGCTCATGCACCTCAGCGCCTAATGATCACGTATACTGGGATAGGTATAGTAGGCCCTGGCCCTCATGGGCTGTTTCGCCACTGAGTTTGAGTTTCATTTATGAGATCCCATGCCTTCTAAAGAAAAGGTTTAAAAGTGTCTACTCGATTGAAAAACAGGATTCGTTTTCTACTTTTTACATTTTTGGTCGAATATTTATTCCAAAAGATACAATTCCGCAATTGATCAATCTGCTAAATAATCCAGCTTAAGTTTTTGAAATATAAAGGAGAATGTTGATGCTCCGAAAGTAATTTAGTGAATTAGAGAAGTAGGTATTTTATAAAATTTGGTAAATTTACCCGAACACATATAATTTTAAAACTTTTTATCCCTAAAATTATATTAACTTTCTTTTTAAAAATGAAATTTTTTTTTAAAATAATGACCCTTTGCATTCTTATATGTAAGATGGAACAACTTGTCATTATTCGAACTGAAAGGATTACATATTGACTAATCCGCGGTAAATATGTACTTATTAGGAAGCATTAATATGGAATTAAAACTCAATGTTTAGTTATTAATTGCTTCATATCACAATACTATTTAGTTATATACTCTTAATTTATACAATAAATAATATCTTTTTGTATTATATTTTAAAGCTTAAAATAGCCGCAGTCGCATAGGTGTCACGATCTCTTCACCTGAATTGTCGAGGAGTGAGTTTTAGTCCAGATGTCACTGAAGATGCTACGTGTAGAGGGGCTGATTCCCATTTAATCTACCGTGGTTTAAAGTCCTCCTGTTTACGTAGTGTTTAGTTTGGGGAAGAGGATACCAGGTCAAATGTCATCCTCGTCACTTGATTTTTTTAAGAACATTTATAGCCCCGTGCACCACAGAGTATCACACAGAGGCTTACATAGACGTAAGTGTGAAGCACACATCACAAAGAAAAGAATTACAACACAAACATCCATGCCTTACCCGGGATTCAAACCCAGCCCCTACGGCACCGCAGTCAGCGTCACTGACCACTATAACCGGATGGGCGACCGTCACTTGATTGTGGTTCAAAATTACGAAGTTTATCGGCAAAAGCCATCGTATTGCTTTAGAGAAATGTGATTCTTTGACTTTCAATCACCGCAGCCTTATGTATCAGCCTGACATCGCGGATCCTCAAAATTTTAGCACTCATTCCTGACTTCCAACACATGACTGAGTGATTTAAAGGTTTTTCAATATTCCGAAGACAGGCTTTGCTACGCACACATACAGACTTTTTTTTAAGAAAACGGTAAACATCTAATTATATATTACAAAATACTAACTTCAATTAAATAATGTCACGTTGTAGTAATGGATATGCAGTTGCAAACAATAAAGAAAAACTGAGCTAATATTTTTCATCGAAATAAATGTTCTATTAGTTTTTTCTTTATGGGCAATTAAGTGATCTTGTCTAAGATAGCACGTATTTCAAACTTTTACCACAAAGTCTTTAAGAGTCTGTAAAAGAGGAAACACTTAATATTAAATGAGACCTTCGCGGACCCCTAGAGAGGCGCTGAGGACCTCCGGGGGTCTGTGGAATACAGTTTAAGAACCGATGCTTTAGAGCAGATATTTCCAAACTTTTTTTTGTCTCGTAGACCCCTTGCCATGTTTTTTGGTTCAGGGTAGACCCCTACTTACCTAACATTGAATTTTTGCAAATTTATCAACTTAAATTTCTTTTTGACAGCTGAAACTATTTATTTTAAAAGAATTAAATTTCTAGCTGTAGTGTTATAGGGTATAAAACTTTAGAAGCACATGTTAATGAATTAAATTTAAATTAATACATAAATTAACTGAATAACAAACAAGTGCTTTTAATGAGAGGGATGAATCTGGTGTTTCAATATCAAATTTTCAACATTTAATATCAATCTAGTCAGGTAGTAATGTGACTATATGAGTCCATAATCTACTGTGGTATTACTATGAAAAAAGCAATCTCAAACCTTGGTTCAAAATTTGAGTATAGGGCATTTACATGCTGTTTAAATGTTAAAATGTCCTGATTAATTATTTGTGACAAATTGCGCGACGTCCAATGTTTTATTTCTTTAGCTTAATTCTGGAAAGAAATGCTGAAATTGTCCTTACCTTAATAAAATTTATGCTGTCACCTAGCAACCACAAACTAACCTCACTAAGTTAAAAAAATAAATTAGTTAAAAATTGGTTAAATCTGGTTTCTATTAAATCAATTTTTTTAAGATTTAAGTCACGACCTGGTTTAATCAGAGCCACTATCATAGACCCCCATTTACACCTCATGGAACCCCAAATTATTTTTTCGCCGGCGTGGACCCCTTACAGGTCGTCATAGATCCCTGGGGGGTCTATATAGACCACTTTGGGAATCACTGCTTTAGAGTGTCGTTAGTATATAAACACTAACTAATATTATAGTTAAAATATCTTGTAATTTACCTAATGATTTAAATTGCCATTACACCCTTAATGTTTCGGAGCCATATTCTTGTTTCAATATTTTTTCCATTATTAATTTCGGTAGATTTTTTTATCTTTCATTTTTTGAAATTTTCATGCGAGATATGTTGAAAGCAATTTATATGTTTAAAAAATCTCTTGCTTTCACTAATATCATCGGTATTTTCGGTATTTTTATATTTAAGTTTGCGATACAGTCGATTGGAATTGTTCCGAATGCGTGCATTTCCAATGCTGCCCCGTAAGAAGTTACGCTTTGGTCTTATCTGTTTGTATACCTTTCGCTTATCTTCTGGAATCTTCTCTGCTCATGAGAAAAGTAAACATCCATTTCAACTGCAATTATAATTCCCATCACTCCTTTTTCCTAGTCTTCTAGTCACTTAAGAAAGAGACGTCTGATTTCGGAACAACACGGTGAAAAACGTAGACTGAATACTTGTAACCTATTTGGGCCCTCTGAAAAAAAGAGAGATTAATACTACAGTGACGTCACTGTCAAGGCCAGGTGCAAAGCCACTCTAGTAACCTTTTCACGTTCTCTCATCGAAAATTTGTGGTCGTAGTATATTTATCAGAGCGAACCATCCTTATCTAACTCACCAGCGTGTCTAGAAGCAAAAAGAGAAGTCTATATTTAAGGACATGGTAGTTCAAAAGAATTTTTGTTCTGCAATATTTTTGGAAGAATTTTCAGTATCTCGGTTTTCCTTTTTTTAGAAATTTTTTTTATTGTTACTGTTATCATAAAAAAATTTTTGGGTTCTTCAGATCTCGCGCATCTGAATGTCTGGTGGGTGTTGAAATCGGGTGTTCAGTTTTTCACGCAGAATTCCACAGCGTTTGAATCCGGCTTGTGTTTGCAAATATCCTGATTATAGGTTTTCACCTTGTCGCGCAAAGTTCAGATCTGTGTTTTCCACTATTTTTCTTTAAGATAACTTGAATTTTTTATAAATTTGAAGAAAGGGTTTCTTTATCCCAGCGTAGATTTTTTTTTTTTTTTTTTTTGATAATGCTTGAGAATATTTGATACTTTTAAAATTATTCAGTTTTAATTTTCAGGAAGTTCTTAAAAGTTTTCCCCCTATATTTCATTCCTTTTTAAAAACGTATTGCAGGATGTCAATTACGTAAAAGTTGCTTAAAATGCAATATATAATAAATAAATATAATATATTCTTAATAATACTTCAGGCAATACAAATTGAAATCTTACATTTTTGTCGTTATCAAAAAAACATTGTAAGCGCTCTTTGATTTTCAATATCCTCCACAATTAGAAAGAAAGGATAGACACTAAATCTGTCGAGAGCTCAAACGTCTTCCCGTTGGTGTGATGTGGTTGTTAGGTGAGGGGGTGCCAGCTCAGATGTCGTCCTCGTCACTTCACCCTGGTTCAAAATTACGAGGTCCGTCAACAAAAGCCATCGTGTAGCTGAACAGTGCAACATTAATATTCACTCACTTGCCACCGAAGACCCGCCGTGTAGAGGAGCTGATGCTTACTAAACCTGTCGTGGTTCAAAGTCTTCACGTTGTCTTTGTGTAGAAGTTAGGAGAAAAAGGTGCCAATTTAGGTGTCGTCTTTGTTACTTGACCGTCGTTTTAAAATATTGAGTTCTGTTTCTTTTTTTCCTGCGTCGTTTATAAGTACTCACTCACTTGTATAATCCATTTAATAGCTGTTAAGTGTAAGTGAAATAAAGACTCTTTTCTTATTAAAAAGTAAAATAAGCCATTTATTCATAAGAGAAGTACTAAGCCACATTCATTTAACTTTTTTTTTGTTAAATATAATGAATTTTTGTGCATGGTATGCTTATAACATTTGGTAAAAACAGAAACGACCGATATATTTTAAATATGCGAGGATTAACATTAACTAAAATTAAAAATATAACTACTAGACAGTACTACAGGAAACAATATCTAGACATTACTTCATACAAATATTTCCCTTGTTATAAATGGTTAAGGTTTCTGCATTTTAGTTTTAGATAATGATTATTCACCTTTTCGTTATATTTTAATTTCATCTTATTAAAAATAATTTAGCTATAAAAACAGGGGACTAAAATGTATAAAAAGGAGTATCTAGTATTTATTTTTTCAGAGATAATTTTTAAAATTTGAAAGTCCTTGTTGCCTTTTTAACATGTATTTTTTGTAAACAAATCATTGATATTAATTATGTTCCTTTAAACCTATGATATTCCCTCAAATTTAAATGAACAATATTCTTATTTTAAAAAATCTGTAGAATTTAATTAAGTTTTTCAATAGCCATATATAGTAGCCAATTATACAGTGTTCATGGGACTTACATGTACTGCAGGTTTATTATACTTCCTCTATTAGTTATTTCCTATTGCATAAGATAATTTATATTCCTTATCCCTTTATAAGGGCGTGGTATAAGTATATTTACCATCAACTTGATTAATTTTTAAATATCAATGGGAAGCTATTCCCCCTACGATTTGTGTTCCTAGTATTTCGGGGAGCACGGCAACTGATTTCTAAATTTTCAAATTGCAAACGCAAAAAGCGACCTGTAGGTTTCTTGAGCAGCAAAAAAACTTTTCAAGATGATTTGTGATTGACTTAAGTTGATGACCATATGCCAATCTTACAAAAAACATAGAGATGTTGCCGTTTGTGCTCAACTAAAGCACATAAGAGAGCAAGATGCGTTTGTACATTTTGCAATGTTCTGTTGATTTTTGTTTTCTGAAATTTTCTGGGTACAAAATATATCTGATTTATAATTCCTTTTGTAAATTTTAGTATTTGCAATTAAATTTTATAAATAACACGGAATGCGATATCAAAATAAATGCAAAACATAAGATGCCATACCTTTAATAATTCCCAGTAGGTGGTGGGAGACATGCTTCCAACAATTATCTAGAAAATCAAATTTTAGTAAATAAAATCTCAATCCCCAAAATAATTCAACATAACATTACTGGAAGAAAATGGCCCTATAAAGGGTGAATGCAATAATGCATTTTTTATGTTCTGATTATGTTCTTCTAGACTTTAATGTAACAATAGTAAGACAAAAATATTGAGACTGAGCACGCGTTTGAAAAAGACAAATGAATGATACATCCCGAAATAAAACGCTAAAGATAAAAAAGAGAGAGAAGTGATTTTCAATAATATATTTTCAAAACGTTTGTTTTCAATAAAACAATACTTTTCATCACTTCTTTTTCCCCCGGTCCGTGCAAGATCTGTCACAGCTCGTCGGAATCCCGCTGTTGGCTCATATTCTAAACTGTCTGACATCTCAGTGTGTTGCCATCACTATTCAGGATTTTTTCCCCTGTTTCCTACCACGATTTGTTGGTTTATGAGTTTCTTTTCTTGTTCTCTCCCTTTGGTCCTTTGACGACGGAATTTTTAAGCCAACAGACCATACGCTGTTAAATGTGCACGGAATATTAATTTCCATTTTGGAGCAAGGCTGAGTCCAAAGCAGCTGCGGTGGTCGCAATCTAAATGCACTGATCCACCTGTTTGTTGATTTTAGAAAGGAAAAAACCCCACAAAACTCAGCTTCATTTGTGTTAATTAAATGTATCTCTTAAAGCCATCGCAGGAAGTGATTAACAAAGACGGCCTGAAACTTTTAACCTTTTTATTTCTTAAAATTGCTTCATTTATTTTTACTTAATAGAAGTCTATTAAAATAAAATTAAGTAATTAGATTTGTGTTTGAAATTAAAAATTACTTTAATTTAAAATGTAGTGATAAATTTACTTTTTATAACCTGTAATGATCATCTCAATGTTATTGATATACAATCGTTACTATGTTTCTTTACTGTATTAAAAAGTCAGGACTATTTAGCTGTCACACTAGTATTGAGTAGGAATAGACACGGATAAAGTTGTAAACTTTATCTTCAGTGTATTCAAATGTATGTTCTTCCTGTTCACTTTATTATCTGTTTTACCTTGAGAAATCAGAAGTGTGTGTGTGTGTAATTTAGACCGTCGAATTGTTCTGCTACCTTAGTTGAACTGTCCTTTATGTATATGATTTAAAAATTGTGTTCATGAGCCTATAGCGACATATTTGAGCATTCATAAGGAAATTTTCTTTTAAAGTATGATACATACAAAGAATAGTTGTAACTATTTTATAGTAATTCATGTATGTAAGATTTCGCTATCGTAATGTCTGCTTCACAAATTTCGATCACATCACTGTCATAGCTAGTCCTGAGAGAGCCCCATATCGAAATTCCTAAGGGGCCCTTTTTTGGAAAACAAAAAATGACCGCATTAATAAAACTTATTTGAAAGACTGAAAAAAAAATGTTACACTATTGAGACTGATGTAGCTTTGGAATTGACTTATGTAGCTTTGGCCCCGTGTTATTGATATGGTAGTATCTACGCCCCTGTGGATCATATGAAAGTTAAGAGTTGAGAAAACTCAATTTTTGTTAACTTGGAAGTCTAACAAAAATTGAGTTTTCTCAACTATTCATGTTACCATACTTTAATATAATATATTTCTACTAAAGTTTTTTTTTTTTTTATCGGTTGCTTTCTTGTTCTTTCCACGAAAAATTTCAGAAAGCTTATGAAATTTTCCAATATCAAATAGTCTTGCAGTAACTAGCATTGTAACAAAGGTTTCTTGGCATTTATTTGAATTTTTAAGCCCTTTGAAAGCTTAGAATCAGTTTGTTTTCATAATACGTTACGTCCAAGTTTTAGAATGTTAATACAAGGCAATCTCTTTTTTGTGACCTATAAAATTGGGAATAGTGTTAAAAAAAAAAGACTAAATTTTTCAAACAATTTTTTATGCTGCTAGTTTAATATTCTAAGAATATTGAACGAACCAAATAAGCAAAAGACAGGAGAAGATTGGGAACTAGACCAAAGCTGAAAGGCAGATGTTCTAATGATCCGTTACGTCACAGAACGGAAGTTGTAACTTCTTGTTGCCTTCGTTAATCTCGGAGCCACTAAACAAAAGAATATTAAGTTTATTCCCAAAATAGATTCCTCTTCATAAGCGATCTCAATAACGATAGGGGGTGGTTGCACATACACACGGCGACGATTAGTAACTATCAGAAAAGCTCAAAATGCGAGTAAAACTGCTTCCTGTTGCGAAGGGTGTAATTGCGGGAAATCGGAAAATCGTGGTCAGTCGGTCATTTTGATTCTTTGAGAAGAATTATAATTCGGCACAAAATTTCTTCTAAAAGAAAAGTTTTAGAATTTCATTCATTCATTCTTTTTTTAAAATTGTATTTGAAAGCCGAAGAATTATAATTAAAAAAAACAACCCTTAAAAATATATCTTAATTTTTTCTTTTGCTATTACTAGTGAATTTATGACCATCTTCGCTTAATGTTAAATAATAGTACCAGAATTTGTAGTATCTTTTCAGATATAAATGTGTGTACTCTAACATTAATATATTTTTACTTCATTATCTTTTAGAGATCAGTATATTTTACCCTACTACTTATTTTTATTCGAGTTGACCGATTATTTCAGATATAAAATATGTTCCGGGTTTTTTTCCAGCTATACCGTAACGCAAAATGAGCTATCCGTTTGCATGTTAACAGGAAAAATTTATCTATGGAATGTTGCGAAATTTTAGAAAAGCTGTATGACAAACAAATGCATGAATTACAATGTTGCAAATTTTTGTGAAAATTGATACATTTTTCTGTCCGAAAATGTGTTCCGTGTTTAGAACTAACTCTCGTACATTTGAGGAAGACAGCCTTAAGAGAGAATCAATATAAGCACTATATTTTCGTTTCAAGGAATTATTGGATTTGTTGAAGTAAAATTTCTATTAAACTTTAATTGATTGTAAATTTTTAATGTAGCAACTGATAAGCAAATATTGTATGAAATGTGTTAGACAAATTAATTGTTATTTTTATTCTCCAACTAGGTAGATAAAATTTTGCCTTATAGAAAGTAATTGTTTAACCTCTTAATGTCGCAGTTATTTAAGGTTGTCTTCATGTAACGTTAAATAATAGGACCCAGATTTAGAAACTTTTTTTTAGATAAAAAGTATTCCAACATTAATTTTTATATTCTGGCTTCATTATCCTAGAGAAAACAGCATATTTTATCATACTACTCATTTTTATTTGAGTTGATCTGTTGATCTCTTTTTTTTCTTCTTTCTGCTATATAATGTGTTTCGCATTTTTTCTCCTATACCATTATGCTAAATAAAATATCTTATAAAATGTTAACTAAAAAATTAATTATTTATTTAATATTTTGAAATTTTAAAAATGTTTTATTACAAACAGATGTAAGAATTACTATGTCGCAAATTTTCATGAAAATTGAGACATTTTTCGAGCCGAAAAATGTGCTTCTCGTTTAGTCCAAGCTTATTAAATAAGTAAACGTTAAAACACAGAAATTAAGTAAACATTAAAAACAACAGCGCCATTTTCTCGTTCTTTTCCTTTATTATTTTTGTACACAAAACAAAAAATGTTGCCACTCACGACAAAATATAACAATTTTTAAGCATTATTATTATTAAAAATAGATAAAATATGCACGATGACGTCAGACTGCTCGTGGAACTCAAGCGTGTAACAAAGCTCTCGTACATTTGGCGAAGACAGCTTCAAAAAACATGAATGAAAACAGTCAAACAACGAGTAGAGCATCAATTTGTTTTTGAATCAACCTTTTGGATTTGACAATAAAATATCATTTAAATTAAATAGTTCAATTATGAGGAATTTCGAAATCTTATGCTAAATTAGTTTTAGTTTTGTCTATTCAACGCTCTTGCAAGCAATAAATAGTAACGTCTAACTACTCTATTCAGATTGAAATTGCGCCTTATCAATTGCAGCTACAATGAATGAAAAATCCCATTAAATTTAAAAGTCTATCCATTCTCCGTCTCCTGGATTGCAGTTTTCTCGATTCAGGCCAGTCGAAAAGAGGTAATCATTTCCTCTCTAAAATGCAAAGAATGGGACAGGGGATACAAAGTCGAACTCGACAAAAGTATCTTTTGCTGAGTGTAATTTTTTTCCCCCACTGTCGACGGAGGTTTATTTTTACAACCACATCTTGCGAGGGTGGTACATTTTGGGCGACACAATAAATTCTACGAGACACAATGGATGAAATGCCCGTTCACCCTCTCTCCACACCTACTACGTCGCTACAAGACTGTTTTTAGAATGTGCATCTCGACAATCACTTTGCTCTGCACGAAAAACAATCAGGAGAGAGAAAGGGGAGAAGAAAAAAAAAAGCGAGTCTAGAAGAAGAAAAGAACTCTTTTTGTGAGGGGAAAGGACAAAAAAGCAATTGAAAGGGATGAATGTATGGATGTTTTGGCACTTGTGCCAACACATTTGGCAAACACAGTCTATGATAATTGTTGTTGGAACTGTCCGATGAACAAGGACAGGACGACTGGCCACATGACAAAGGTATCTCGAGTACATCGGGTGTTATATAATTCTTAGAACATTGTGAAAACACAGAATTATGATCGCTTCCGTCATAGCAAAGTAGTTTCATTGTTCCTTTTCAAAATAAGTTATTTGATCTTAACACAAGTTAGTTTCATTTTTAAAAATTATAACCATTTTTTTGAAGTGCCATGATAAAAGAATTCTTGAAACCGCATCTGTTAAAAATACATGGAACGTTATTGAATAACTGTGCGACTGCATTTTAACCTTTACACGGCCATAAGGTTGTTAAGAGTGAGTATTAGTACCACGATCTGTGTATGTGACGTAGCTAGTCTTGAGTGGGTCCTGAATCAAAATTTCTCAGATGCCCTTTTTTTCAGAAAATAAATAAAAAAAGTACCGCTTAATAAAACTTATTTGAAAGCGTTAAAATGTTATACATGTTATGGCTCCTCCGACTTGGAGGCCCAGTATCATTGATACGGCTAATAAGGCGGTAGCTGCGCCCTTGATTAGTACGCTGTTTATTTTTGTTTGTTTAGACGTAAAATAAAAACCGTATGAAAAAAAAATTATAACAATGTGTAGTAATTTTTGAATTTTATAGGAATAGAAAATAGAATTTCTATAGAAATGTTCTTATATATCACACTTTTGTTCACATTTGCTAAAATATGCTTGACCATTGGATAAAATTATTTATCTAATACCATAAAACATGTGAAAAACACAATATATTATCACATGACGCTATAAACTGAAAAATTAACAGAGTACAAGCAAACGAGAATTTTTTATCATTGGCGCCACTTCATTTTATAGTTCTATTTTTTTCTCCCCTAAACGTTTCCGCTTACGTAATTGCTTTCGGCGCGTTCTATTTTGACATTCTGTATAAAAAATGCAAATAATGTTATAATAAAATATGACAATCACCAATCTTGTAATGAAGAAAAATGCTTCTTAGTAAATTGACAAATATCAAAGTAATTGAATAACATTGTTTTTCTCCATTATCATTCAAGGGCTACTATATTTTAAATCCACTTGTTTGAAAATAATATTCAAACTGAGGATTATCTCTCTCTCAATAATTTGGATTATTGTACTTGTCATTGTAAATGTATCAGTTTTCCATTTTGTCGATTTTGCCCATTTTAACTTGAAATCAGAATTTTACATTATGGAAATATTTGTGATTTTAAAAAAGCTTTTGTTTTTTAATGTTAAAAGCCTGACTGAAACTACAAGAACATTATTTTTTCGTACCTATTCTCCTTCCAAACCGCAATCTATATCATGAAAGTTTCTGTTGTGACAAATGTACCGTTCATCAACCCCCTTCCTTAAAATTCAAGCTCATTAAAGAATATGAATTTTTTCAAAAATTATGTACAAAGTCTTTGGCATAGAAGTACAGATTAAAAGACAACAGAATTAATATAGGGGGAAATAGATTTTGACTGATACAAAAGAAAGTAATACATCAAAATGTGGTAGTAAAATCGGACTATATATAATGATATTGGAATCCCTTTATTACATCAGAAAACTTTTATTTAATATCTCTTCTCTGAAATTACCCGAAAGCAGCCTTAGACACAAAGCAACGCTGTTATTCATTAATTTTTATACAGTCGGACCTCTATTTAACGAAGCCGCTAAATCCCAAAAAAAGTTTCCGTTATGTAGGAAATTCGCTAAGTAGAGAGATTCATCTTTTAATATACTTTAGAAACTACATAAAACAAACTTTAAATTCATGAACACTGTATATTATTTAAAAAAGTAATTACTCTGCCCCAGTTTTTGTAAATTAATTTATATTTATTTTATATTTCCTAACCATCAAAAAGAAATCCGCAAGGAAAATAAGAAAAAAAATATTGTCCAGGAATACACAGTATATTTTTAACTTCAAAAAAATAATTTTATTACAAAATGAATGAATTTTTTTAATGACATTTTCTAATTTTAAACCTAATAGTTATTTTAAATGTTATTTTATAACCAGTAGTTTTAAGCACTACCGCGTGCATCCTTAAATTCAATTACTGATAAAATCTGTTAATTTTATTTGAGTTTTTTATTTGAAAGATTACGGCCATTTTATTGCTCTAGTTGAGTTAGACCCCATTAAACCCAGTTCAAGGTCATTGAACACCATAAAATGTGGTAAAAGAGAGAATAATTTGAAAAAATACCCTGAAATATTCTTTTTAAAAAAAGGAGAAAAAAAACATCGAATTACTAAAGAAAAAATTCGTTAAATAGAAAATACCCTTCGCTATTTGGAGGATATTTTACGAAGAAAATAGTAAAATGTTCTTGGTTCCAGGAAAAAATTCGCAAAATGGAGGTTTGTTATTAGGAGGTCCGACTGCATTTTTACCTAGAACTCGAAATATTCCAACTCTTTCTTGATGTCTATATACTACCTGGTTCGAAATCGCTTCTGACAACTGAACTCACTTTCGCCAGCTAATCCAAACTCTTCAGACACAAACATTTATTTTTCCTTCCATCGCCTGCATGGCGTCTCCAGACGGGGCAGTGCCTTTGTGTATCAATCCCGATCGGTGAACCAACCGGCTCGCTTGGTTCTCCACGATCCAGAACACATGAAATGGAGGGTGATGAGCCGTGAAACATCGGGCGCAGGTCGCAGGACACAAATTTAACTCGCTATTGCACGCATCACAGAACTCAAAACGTTTCTTTGCCTCTCCCTTTCAATGGTACTAAAGGTAACGGTGAACACATTTTGCTACGAACTTAAAAAAGTGGGATAAAATTAGCGCTGTGTTAATACAATTACTTTTTTATTTTATTTTGGTGAGTTAACGTTTGAGTAGAATTAACAGGGGCTGATTTCTTTGTTTCGAACAAGTTTTTTACGCAATTTGATGTTTCTTTTGGTATATATAAATCAGGTCTGCAATTCAAATAAATACCTTTAACGCTTATATCTTTTACTTCATTTTCTTAAAAAAAATTTTGTAAAAAAAAAAAAATTAAATGGAATATGTAAGATTTTTATAAGATAAGCTTAGGACACACAGAGACAATGTTGTCATGAAATTCCTCAGTTTTAAGTTGAGTCTCTATCGAAGAGACCGTAAAAAAGTGTGAAATATATTCAGTTTGTTTTCCTGATAGATACTTTTGGAATTAAAAGCATTAAAATTAAAAGCATATTCTGTCTTAAAGTAATTATACTATTTATTAATGTAATCATACATATAATTATAATGTATTTACTGCATAATAGTAATTGCGAATGTGTAATTCTATTAATTTTTGCAAGTTAAGCACAGTGAAAAAAAAGTTATCCGAAAGTTACTTACAGTATGTTGACTATAGATGTTCAAGAAGCAAACATTCTTTAGACATGCTGTTCTTATAATCTTATTGACGCTTTTTGCTCTTGTAGATTTGAATAGATTTATTCGAGATCTGAGAAGGAATAAGGTACAAGGTGCATAAGGAAAACATTTTTTACATAAGAAAAAGCACAATTTTGCTTAGTGAACTAAGAGACTTGGAAATAACGAGCTTCATTTATACAGTATTAATTTTTCTGTGGTAATACGATTTCTGCTTATAAACTATATAAAAAAGTTTAAGTATATTTTTTGTAACATATATATTCCTTTAAAATAAATTTTTAAAAATATGCAATGACTAGCTAAGTACGCAAAGTGGGCCATACAAAACTTTTCTAAAACGAATTATGTTATTTATTATATATAATTTAACACAATTCGTATTATGTTATACTTACAAACGAATTTTTATGGAGCGTGTGTCAATATATTTTGTTCAAAATGGCAAAAGTTTTAAGTGTTTCTTCTAACAATATCTGTTTACAAAAGTTAATATTTATGTGTGAATTTTTATTTTATATTAGAAAAGATTTTTGAATCATTGTAGAATGTGACACTTTTTTTTAAATAGTATTTCTGCATGTTTATTAAATGAAAAGTTTATATAAGTATACATAAGTTTTGTTAAATAAAACACATTTTTACAATTGTTTTTTTCCCCTTTATAGTTATTTCAAAAGTATTAAACCTACAATTGAAGTTTCAAATGAGAGGAAGAAACCCTTAAGTTCAATACACGCACAAAGTAGAATTAAAAAAAAATAAAATGTTGTTGACGTCATCATGGCTGAGAGTCTGAGCCTAGACTCAGACCAGGGATACAACATGACAACAAGTACTGAAGACGACGACGGTATGTTGACTGCTACATTTCTGTATTTAAAAATTACTTTAGGCTTAATTTTGTGCAATACTTTATTTTCAGAATTCAAAACCTCTCGCGATCTTGTCAATTAATGATTCAAAAATTTTCAGGTAGCAAATCAGCGCCGTCTCCATCAATCGCTTCGACCAATCAAGGACCAGTTGCCGACTGTTTCAACGAGAATACAAGAAAACGTAAGCGACTGAGTGCTGTGTTAGATAAATTAACAACGCAGGTAAGTTTTTAATTTATCCCTGTTAATTATGTTAGCTGAAACCCTTATATATTCAATTTTGAGTTATTTATTCAGTTGAGTATTTAAAAATGTTTGGGAGGATTCTTAAAATTATATTTTAATACTTAAAATATATTTCATATGATTTCAAATTTTTGTTGGTATGCAATACCTAATAATTGTAACGAAATCTTGTCAGTTTTATTGCAAAATTCGCTTTATCAATGTACAAAACGAATAAATATTTGAGTTACAAATATATACTTGTGAATATGCTATATTCTAAAGAAAGCCTTAGATCATGAATTTTTTTTGGTTTGGCTCACAATAATAAAACCATATTTGATTATTTTACAAGTCTTTGAGATATAACAATTTATTGCTAAACGAAATCATTAGAAATGTCGACTTTATTTAATCTAGAGAAATCTTCATCGTAATTTTATTCTTGCTGTTGGTAACAACATAATTTAAGATAGTATTTTGTAATAATATAGGTGGGGCGTCGAAGTGTAGACTCTACCTCATCTGAAGACGGACATACCAGTAGTAGTCCGAGCGAAAGCAATGTCTTCTCGCCAAATCAAGAAAAATCTTTCGATCACGATGTGATTGCGCCTAGATCTAAAATAAGACCACCACCACAAAAGGTACTTTTAATTTTTAACCTTTTTCTCTGAATTCCATACCCATAAGGAATAACTTTTTTTTATAAGTATATACTATTATTTTCTAATTTGTTTGAACATGAAATCTTAAAATATATCAAACAAGTTAAAAGAAAATTGGGCCAGTATGATCTGTTTAGTGAGTTGTGGAAGTTCTCTTCAGTTAAAACAAAAGTTAAGATTTATTCCAACTAATTAAATTCAGAGAACATTTTAGAGCTATTTCTATTTTTTGATATTCAAGTGCAATATATCCTTGAATAGTTATTCATGTGATTATGGGTAATTGTTTTCTTTTTCAGCAACTCTCCCTTGATTCGGAGATGAGCCACTGCGTACAGGTGAAATTAGATTTGCTGGATCCAATGGAAGAAAAAAGGGGGCTTACGTCTCGGTCCTCCCCTCCTGGAGAACCATCTCCCTTGCTTTCACCCCCGGAGGAAAGTGGGGGCACAACGACCTTCGGCGAGTGTTCCCCACAAAAAAAAGTTCCGTTCCGATCGCACACAAAGGGCGGCAGGTCTCCCACAGGTATCTTTGCCCCTTCCGTGGGGGGTGCCGAGACACCCCCAAAAGAGGAGAACGTCGATGAAGACGACGACGCTTTTAGTTCGCCTCAGGGCAACAGGCTGGCAAGTCGTCCTGTTCCTCTCCAGCTTCTGTTCCCTACACATCCTTCACATCCTCTGATACTCCCGCATCACCCTCCCGTTGTCATGGGCAACGGGTCTTCAGCGGGAAACACTGCCCTCTCTCATCATATTGGTTCAGCCTTACCCAGTTTTCCAATTTGTGACTGCCATCATTGTAGGACACTTGCAGGACAACCCCCCTCTTTCGGTTGGGAAGACCTGGCCGCTGACCACCAGAGAGCGATACTTCACAAAGTGATGTCATCCGGTGGACCTTTGACGCCAGTGTCTCCAATCACACCACCCTTCGGCGCTTTGCTGGGTACTAAGATCTTTCCAGAGCTGCTTTACCGTAGAAGAAGTCATTCTGATTCGGATTTGCAACAATGGCTTGTAGATTCGGGTGTCGGTGATGTTTCTAGCCATCCACATCTCGGCTTGCATCCAGCAATGCCTCCACCACCTCCCAAGGAAGCTTCCTCAATGGACACTTACAGCATGCCGGTACGAAACGGCAAACCCACCCCTTTGCATATACCCCAGAAAGGAGGTAGTCTGGAGTCGGACCAAAGTTCGACTCCTCAAGACTCGCCTTTGGACCTTTCCGTGAAATCAAACACTCCAGCCAGTTCAGATTCAACATCTTCATCATCTACCACTTGCTTTCCGTTGTCACCCCTCACACGTGATTTCTCCAGTGAATCCCAGGGCAGTCCGAGAGGCTCATCCGGTGGCAGTCCTTTCGATGCACGAACGACTCCAACACTTTTACCAAAAGTGGAAAGCGGTACCATCACACCGCGCAATGTGAGCCCCGTCGTGGAAGTGGTAGCCCCTGGTTCGGATGTTGCCTACGTGTGTCCCATATGCGGACAAATGTTTTCCCTCCATGATAGACTCGCCAAGCACATGGCTAGTCGACACAGAAGTCGGACGCAAGCTGATACTACTACAACAGGATCATCTAAAAGTTATATGTGCGATGTGTGTAAGCGATCTTTCGCCCGATCGGACATGCTGACACGACATATGCGACTCCACACTGGCATCAAACCTTACACGTGCCGTGTTTGTGGACAGGTGTTTAGTCGGTCAGACCATTTAAGTACTCATCAACGTACTCATACCGGAGAGAAGCCTTACAAGTGCCCGCAGTGTCCGTATGCCGCTTGCCGCAGGGACATGATCACACGTCACATGAGGACTCATGCACGGTATGAATTACCGGATAGCAGTTCGGGCTTCGAAGATGTTGCAGGATCGATGCTTCCGACTTCTTCATCACCTCCAAGGCTCAAGGGTAGCCCTCCTCCCTTGATTCCGATGGAAGAAGGGTCAGTGCATCGTTCATCAGGTTCACCTATTCATAAATGTAGTGCCTTGCGTCGAAGTCCGACAGAATCCGGAAAGGACAGGACAGAAAAAGGTGTTCACATATGGTGAGTTTTGCATTTTGTTTCTATTTTATTGTGATTTATCTTATTTTATTAATCCTCAGAAAAAATGTATTTTTAATATTTTTAAAATTATATTGGATTACCATGCTTAAGGGAGGAAATTATACCCAATTTTTTTGAGAGCCCGACAGTTCGTATTTTTTTTCACTAAGTTTAAAATAATATTTACTGTAAAAAATTGTCATTTTATCCTGAAAAATTGAGTGTAGATATGATTTTTAGTAGAATTTAAATAAGAAATGCTTGAATTTTTTTTGTTAAATAAGAGAATTAAAAGAAGAATTTAAGAAAATGTTTTTAACTAAATGAATTTTTGGTAATAAATAATTTCAAAGGTGTTATTTCTTCAGTTTTTTTTTTTTTTTTTTTTTTTTGTAAAGAAAACATTCGATGTTTAATATTTCTGCGTTTGAAAAAATCCAATAAAAATTTATCTTAGTTTTCATTATTATTTTTCGAATTCTACCTGAAAGCTTAATACTTATTATTTGACATTGTTACTTTTTTCAACCATATCTTGTACAACTCTATCATCACGCTGAGGTATTCAACATTTATTTTAAAAATATATCGCAATTCTTTAAATATAAAATCACTTCTCTTATAAGAAACTTGATATTGTGCTTAGAATAGTTTCGAAACAGAGAGGGAGAAAAAAATTCTACAAAGACATGCACATTTTTCTTTTTCTTACCTATGTCTGTATCTCCGTTTGACCATGTTGGTTGGCAATTCATTTCTCACCTGAATTCACTTTCCCTTCTGGTATTCCAAAAACAAATTTTTTTTCCTTAGTAAAATAAGGCAGGGGGTCTACTCTACCCTTACCAAAAGAGTAACCAGAAACTCCTAAAGCTGGCAACCTTTGACCCCGAAAAATATCTTCTATTCTTGACCATCCAGTTAGTTCAAAGGGTCAGTATTTTCGGCATTTCTTCTTTTATCCCACCTACACGTCAGTTGTGGGGAGATGGTGAATCTCTTTTTACCCTTGGTGCAAGTATATAGTTTGGCTTATCCTCAGCATTCTTAACAATCGATCTTGGACTTCTATTTCTTTTGTTAACTCTACTCCCCCTGTTGTCAGAAATCCAAAAGAGCCAGATAGAGAGAGAGAGTTATTCATTCACATCTTTTGTAAGGAGTACTCCCCCGCTAACTTGGATCTATCTTGTAGAATGTTTAAGGGTAAACTAATCTAGTATGGTACTTTCAGTATTCGTTTTACGTTCGGTTTCTTTTTTCCACATTCCATTCTAAGACACGTGAATTTACCTCTTTCCGGTTTTCGTTTCGTTTGTTTACTATGTGCTAGCGTTTTTTGTTTCTGTCTTTCGTACTGTGTGGGTGATATTTGATCAAAGTTTGGCGGAATTTAAAAAAAATAGATAAATATTCATGTGTGTGTGTAATAGTTGCGTTTTGTTTCGCGTTACTGATACCCAAGAATCAGAAGTATATCTGTTCTGAAATATTCAAGAATTTGACTTCGATTTAACGCTATACTGTTAACGATGAAGTATAAACCTCGAAACTAGTTATCCATTTCTCCCCCTTTTTTCATATGTAAGTTTCTGAGTATTAAATTCTACACTTTGCATTATTATTTGTTTTAAATTTTACATCCTCAGATTTATTGAATTTCTTGAAACATTTTATTCTTATAATAATTGTTTATTATACTGAAGTAAAAATAACTATAAGCTTGATATCCGACTATCAAAGGGAAGTGTGTGTGTGTGAATACTTTCTTTAACAATTTAATATTATTTGTACAAACTTAGTTTCACTAAAAAATATTTTTAGCTTCTGCGAATTTCAAGAAAATATACCTTTCTCTTCTTTTTACTACGAATTGAAGAAAAATACGTTTCTTTTACTCCCAATATTTATTTTTCGATTATATTCCTTAAAAATAAAATCATTCGTTTATTTGTTATGCCGAGAGCTGGGCAAGACCAGCTCTCGGCATAGCAATTTAATTTCTTACTTCCTATTTCGAAAACAGGAACATATATTTTATTTCAGACTTGTCCTTAGATTATTAATTTTTCGGATCTAAAAATGATTAAAATACGGAGGGGGAAAAAAAGGAACTCTTTCGTCTTATTCCTGATAACGCCTTAAGTCCTGCAGTATCCCTCCGGGTGAAGATGTTGTTTTTCAGCGAGCAGCTGCAGTTCCCTGGGAATTAATTTCCCAGAAAGTTAATCTAAGCTTTAGTAGTAACTTATGGAAGTTAACTGTCTGCTTTTAGGGCTCGAATAGAGCGTGTGTGGGGGGAACTAGGGGAGAGCCAATTAAAACAAAGACAATTCTTCTATTGTTCTCAATCAACCTTCACGACCGCTTGCGATCTAAATCAAGCGTTAGTCCCTTTCTTAGACACACATTCTAACACGTAAGCGTACGTACAAATTAAAGCCGAATCATGTTAAAAAGAACAAAGTAAAGAGCAACAAAGAGTAAAAGTAGACTCGGGTTAAGTGAAGGGAAAAAAACCTGTGGGAATCCATTTTGTTGCTCCTGCTACCGGTAGAGAGAACAAAGAGTATGCTTGCTTGTATGTGTATTCTAGAGCTGAGTAGAGTTGTTTGCGGACGGGGGAGTAATTTGCTGATGTAGCACGCGCTACGACTTGCCAGAAGATTTTTCTATTTTTTTTTTTTCCCTACTCTCTCTCTCTCTCATTTTTTTCTTCTTTTTAACTTGTTTTCATCTGCTAGACTGTTTCCCGTATCTTGATGTGTGAACAATGAATTTTTACGCTCAAATAGGTCTTGTTTCTCTCTCACACATGAAATTCTGCGTATATGCATTCTTATTTCTACAACTTTTGCACATTTTTGTTACAAACATTGAAAAAGGAGAGAGAAGACAGAGAGAAGGATTTGTGATTGTTTTGTTATTTTGCACTTCCAAGAAGTGGGCATTCGGTTGTATTGGCAATTTAAGTCGTTTAAATAGAATTTTTCAAACATAAAGTTATAATTTTTTCTTCAAAAATAAATAAAAACTTTGAAAAGGGAGAAGGGGGGGATTACTATTCATATCTTTTCACTTTCTAGTATTGTGTGCATAAAATCTGATTTAAAAAAATCGCATTGAGCTTATTTGTTATTAGAAGATAAAAAAAATTAATTGAATAAAATCTCTCGGTTTAATTCCTACATTTTATTGCAACGAATGCTAAATAAAAAAAAAGCTGGTGATTGAGAGCCAGAGAAGCTTAGTATAGCACATTTTCTTTTGTCCTGTGTTCTTTTTTTTCCCTCGTTGTTATATTTTTAAATTTTTTTAAATTACTATTAAATATATATATTTGAAGAAGAAGCTGTGTCTCTTTAACTTTTTCTTCTTTTTATTTATTATAGACAGTTGAAATTTTTCGAAAGTAGAAAAATAAAATAATAATTATATGGATAAGATAGAGAGTATGTACTTCCATACTTTATATAATTTCCATTATTTTCCATCCCATTATTTTACAAAGACCCGTTAATAAAAATCGATTTTTTTTCACAATGCATTAATAGTTCCTCCGTCCCATTTTACATTCTATTTTTCTTGTACTTTTAATACTGTTTTTATCAGAATAAAGAACTGACAAGTATTTTAAGATTAAAAGTTCATGTGGAAACTTCCTGCAATTAATTTTTTAAGATATGTTGATAAACTTATTTAAAATGGCAAACTGGTTTAAGTTTGAAGTTTGTGAATTCGAATAAGAATTATAAATTTTACAACCTGTAAATGAGATCTCTTTCTAAGTAGAAGTTCATAATTCTCCATAAATTCAGTTGTTCTTTGATACCTTCAGTTTTAATTTCGAAGAAAAATAAATCGAAACTGAGTTGTTCTTTTATGTTAAATAATTGTTTAAATATATCCTCATTTATCTGTGCATTGTGTGATTGCCATTTTTTCGATTTTTAAACAAATGTTTTAAATAATAAAATTAAAAAAAAAAATTGAAGAATCAGCACATGGGAGAGAGAAATGAACGTCTTTTTGATAGGAGAAAACTTACAATTTAACAAGTAGGGAACGTATACTAGCGCCATCTTTCGATCAATCTTTTAGTTATCTATAATCGGCATGATAGTATTTGGATCTTATCATACTACGCTCTTTTTTTACATCAAGTTTTTTTTTTAAAAAAAGATTCTTTTCTTTCTTTCTTTTTAAATAATAAGAGTATTAATTTTAATTTTTCTTACCATTTTTCTTTTGGTTAATTATTGGCTTTCTGTTAAAAGCTGATTTTGCGTTACAACAAAGGAAATAGCTTAAAATCGAAATATTTATTATTTTTGAAAATTGCACTTTGCGGTAACATTAATATTATAACCAAACCTTGCAATTCTGTAAGGGGTGGGGGGAAGTATCAGATTTTATTTTGCTGCTCATTTTTATCTGAATTTATCCATATTTTCTGGTATACAATGTTTCATGTCTTCGGTTACACTGAAACATTAAATAAGTTTTCGCTTGACATTTTAAAAGTGGGAAAAAAAGTGCTCATTTATGTGAAAACATCTTTAAACTTATGAATGCAAGTTCAATTTCTGTGAAAACCGAGACATATTTCAATTTCAAAATTGTGTTCAGAGTTTTAAAGATTCAAGTTTTTTTCCTTTTTATATATGATGAAGAAAGCTTTAAGAAAATTTCTATTTCATTAACGAGGCTACGGTAATTAAGTGGTGATGGTCACGAAGTGTCCTGCATTGTCGAGTCGTCGATTTGAGTCATGACGTCACTGAAGACCATTCGATTTAAGGGTCGGATCCACGTTAAATCTTTTCAACTTCAAATTACTCACGTTGACAGTGGCGTAACGGAGAACATTTGGGCCTCACTGCAAAGTCAAGTTTTGGGCCCTCAAGTTGCCCCCCCCCTCCCGCGTTGCTGGAGGCTGCGGTAGCCCAGTGGTCAAGGTATCGGATCATGGCATGAGTTCGAGCCCAGTACCACTAAAGATCCTCCGTGTAGGGGATCAATGCACATTAAATATGTCGAGAGCTCAAACGTCCTCCCGTTCGTGTCGTGTGGTAGTTAGGAGAAGGGGGTGCCAGCTTTGCTGTCGTCCTCGTCACTTGACCATGGTTCAAAATTACGAGGTCTGTCACCAATAGCCCACCCACAGCTTCAAAGTGTGGTATTAATAAAAAAAATCAAACTAAAAATCAAATCTGTTTTATTAACAGCATAAAATGATTATGAAGGTACATTATATATTTGAATTTTCATTTTACTCTTTGCAAATTAAATTTCGTTTATTTTTTGATAGTCCAAGATGATAGGCATCTTAATTTTAAAGTGGTTCTGCCTACTTTTCATCAACAACAGCTGTTTCTTTCCTTGAAAAGTGTTGGGAGTTCTGCTAATAAAACTGTTTCATTTTTGATGGATGGCAGCAAAACATTTCCTCTATCTTATAGCGAAACAATGTTACACAGTCATGGTTTTTGCTATCTCGCATGTTAAGTTCTTGACAGAAATGTATTCAAAGAAAAGTGTTCCGAAAAAAAGTTTTCTTTTTGTTTCTATCTTTTTCTTTTTTCATTATTATTTGTACTTCTAAAAACTTCTGGCTGAAGCTCAAAGAATACTTTGTCTATTTCTTCATTGCTTGCATAATTTCGACAACTTTTACCATAGAGAGCTATTTTTCCTTAAATCTTTTAGGTAAACGATCGTTAATTTTTATTAGATGTAATCAATGTGATATACACCTTTCTCGATATTACGTTTAAAGCCCTGTCTGATATTTCATTTCGATTCTCCTTTGAAGTTGTTGCAATTTCTGTAGGGATTAATTCTAATCAGCTTTATTTCAGTGCTACCTTATTGCTTGCATTTTTAAACGGAAAAGTTGATTAATTTTTAATTATTTATTAACTTTTTAAAAACTTAATGCAATCGAAAGTAGAAGAAAAGATTAATATATTTTAACAATAACCTGTCGAAATAATATTTCCAATATAATACGATCTTTATAGTTATAAATATTCATTTTTAAAAAACTAACATGCAATAATTATTTAATAGTTTGTCAAACTGTAGACGCACAAAGGTCTTGACAATAAGGCTGTTTTCGCCGTGTACACAAGAGCGTGAACTTAACGCGGAGCACATTTTCGGACAGAAAAAATACTTCAATTTTTATAAAAATTTGTGTGACATTGTAACTCATCATTTGTTTATAATATAGTGTTTTTAAAATTTCAAAATAGTTCATAAATAATTAGTTTTTCCTTTTAACATGTAAAGGGATAGGGAATGTTTAGCATTACGGTATAGGAGAAAAAATGCGGAACACATTTTATAATTGAAAAAATGTATCAACTCGGATAAAAATGAGTTGTATGATAAAATAATCGATTCTCTACAGGATAGTGAAGCCAGAATATAATAATGTTTGAGTACTTTTATATCTGAAAAAAATATTTTCCGAATTCGGGTCCTATACTTTAACATTAGCCGAAAACAGCCATAATGATCGACATATTATCATGATATCTGGCTATTATGAAAAATGCTATCTAAAATAATATTTTCCTTCATCCCGAAAGGGCTATAACTCTAATATCCTGTTGAGTAAGGATTTTTTTTGCACCACGGCTTACCTCCGATTTAAAAATATCAACGTCGATATCGTAGTTGCAAATATAAAAAGTTGACCTCCCGCACGATATTTATATCTATTATTCTTATATTATTTACTTTTCCCTCTTTTGCTGCGTAATTTTAAATAGCCTTTGAGTCAAATCTAAATGTTTCTGTGAAACTCGTTTAGTGGCACAAAAATAAAATATTTTTCGACATCCTTAGATGTTAAGATATTAAGCGCAGTTACAATACTTTTGAGTATTTGTTTCAGAGAGGGTGGAAACTCTCTAAATAAATTTAGCAAAACTTTTACGATATACAAAGTTTTTTTTAATCAGATGTATAATATATTAAAAAATTTTTACACTAAAATATTTCATCAAAAATAATAAAATTAGAAATTAAAATTTTTTTTTATCAACTGTATGTTATTGAAATGACGAAAGCTGTCAGGATATAAAAAAAACAATTAGTTGATTTATGCTCACTTACCCACAATTTTTATTATTTATTGCTAAAAAGGTCTTTAAATTCCTTTTTTGTGTTGTGTTTCTTAAGTCAATCTTTAATTGTTGAAGTAACATTCATTAATATTCATTGTATTTGATTTTTTAAATGTCATTAGTTGTTGCAAAAGTACTTGGATTTCAATTGATAATTCAACTGTTTAAATTGATGGGATTCTTGATTCAATATAAACTTACTTTCAAAAGCTTTAAATTCATTATTAGAGAACTCATTATTTCTCTTAAGAAATCTTTTTAATATTTAAAAATAAATACTTACCCCCCTTTACGAAATAACTTTGTCATACAATCTCAAAAAATTCACATTTTCTGTGGAATTTCAATTTATATTTGGTCCCTCCTTTTACATCAATCGAAACGATCCGGGAAGGAAAAGTTTGAGACAAAGCTTTTCTCACCCCCTCCTCTTTCCCTCATTTCCCAGTCATGAATGATGCACGCAACCTTTCATGTGAGGGCGGACCGCCTACCAGATGGCGCCACCATAGACGGACTACCGTTGAACCCCTCGAGTGACCCCTGATATACCTGTTGTCCCTAGTTGATGGCTAAAAATCTTTTTTTTTTCTTTACTTCTTGGAAGGAGAGCCGGACGAATAATGAACTAAGTGGAGGATATTTAATTAAGAATGAGGCCTTTCTCTCTCTCTTTCACTAGAATTGAAGTGAAAAGAGGTTAGGGAAAACATTAAAGCGTAGTGAGTAAAATTGATAAAAGAAATGCATTTGAAGTAGGTTAGAGTAGAAAGATTAGTTTTTGAGATTTTGTCAAATAACTGTGGTTGGTAGAGAGTTAATTAGCCATCCGGACGTTGGGTTGAAATGTTTCCTTGCTTTAGAAGCTATTATTTTTATTTCCGCTGATGAGAAGGGGGGGAGAGTAAGGTCTTTATTGAACGGGATAAGTGTTAATGGGCAGTTGTTCAACATAATGTGATAATAAGAAGCATAAATATGATTATGTTGTTCGAATACAACAGAAAAGTTAATAAATGAAATCGTTTGGTCGTTGTATTGAACCACGAATGATTTTTAAAAACTTCAGTTTGAAAAAGACGAGACTGTACGTTTAAATATGTAATTAAAAAAAAACACTTACACAAAGAAGCCCGCTTTAAATCCATGCCAATAAAAGCAGTTTCGTGGGCCAGCTTCTTTCAATCTGTCGAACAGTAATGCACAAGTTATTATTGGTATAAGTTAATCTTCACTTGTTTTACAAAACTGAATCAAATTTAGTTTAACTTCATTTAATAATGATAAATGATACGTTAGGCATTGGTATTTCGTGGCCACGGTAGCCTAGTGGCTATGGTCACAGGCTTATGGCCGGCATGTTGCAGGCTCGAGTTCCAGAACCGCCGAAAACCGCAGTGTAAAGGGGATGATGCGCGTTAAATCTGTTGAGGCTGAAAATCCTCCCGTTGGCAATATCTGGTAGTTAAGAGAGAGGGTGCCAGCTCAGATGTCGTCCTCGTCACTTGACCGAGGTCGTCGCCAAAAGCTCTCGTGTTACTTTGTTGCGACGTCAATAAACTCTCACTCTCATACTCTTAACCTAGTTTAATAATAAATGATACGTGTTATACACGCATTGGTATTTTTTCGAAATAAAGAAAAATAAAATATATATTTCTAACTTTATGTTCATTGTTAAACTGAATAGACTACAAAATTAACGATTGGATGGGGGAATATTTAAGCAATAAGTCAATTTCCTTACTTAACAAAATAATATTTTCACAAAATAAATAAAAAATTTCATTAATTGTTAATTTTTCAATTGTAATGCAGAATAGAGATCAAATATCCGAAAAAGTTGAATATCAAATTTACAACGCATGAAAATACATATACAATCGAACCTCTACTTAACACAGTGCTTCTCAAACTTTCAGTATTTTTGATATAATTTTCAATTATAATTTTCATCGCCCCCCCCTCCTACAATAGCAATGTATTGAATGCAATAAAAATGTACTTTGACGCTATAGCTACAATACGACTGACGATTACAAACCTTACAAATTATCGAGATAAGTATTAAATTTTGTATAAAACAAGCCGATTGAGGGCTCTAGTAATTATTAAACTTGTTTTCAATGTACTGATAAATTAATTATAAAAAACACTGTGCAGCACTGATACATTTAAAGTATATTATATCAATGTAAATTGGCATTTAATTTGAATTATGTCAAAATTTGTATTAATTTGCTTCCTTTCAGTAAATTAATATTTATTTTAAACCTTTTATTTTCGACTTTTCAATATGCTCGCCCCCCACATAGGGATATCACGAACCCTAGGAAAGCGCGCTCCACCGTTTGAGAAACGGTTGACTTAACAAAATTGCTAAATACCAAGAAAAGGTTCGTCATGGCGAAAAATTCATATAAAAAAGAAATTAATCTTTCAAAATACTTTACATTCTTGGTTCTAGGAAACAGTTCGCCTAATAGAGGTTCGTAAAATGGAGGTCCGATTGTATGTGTAAAAATCAGTCAACACAATACTTATTTTTTTTTTAAGCCGAACTAAATAGTGGGGGGATCCGAAGGTGCTGAGAGGAAAGACCCTGTCTTGGCAGCCACTTGGCCCCGTAAAGTGGAAGATAAAAGATAAATACCTTTCGTCAACTATCTCGAGGTAACCGAATCCACATTAAGAAAAAAGGATGTTTCGTACGAAAGCGAATTCAAGCGCGCTGTCGGAAAAGAACATAAGCAGGAACAAAAATAGAGCTAAATTCTTTGTCAACAATAGACTGTGACCTACGAGCTAAAATAAGTTGTGCAATGTGCTCGAAAAGAGAACGAGAAAAAAAAAAGAAGAAAGAATATGCCTATGTATATACTCCCCCGCTGTATTTTTTATTCAGCATTCTCTACGTCTTTTCGATTCCCGTTGTTTGTTGTTCTTGCACACGTGTATCATTAGGCCCAATTTATTTTTTATGCACGTCTATTTTAACATTTCCGCAAACTTAAAACATTCTTGTAGAAGATGTTATATGAATCATTCAAGGAATTATTATTATTATATTATTGTTGGTATGTATGTATATGTGTTTAGAATGCATTTTCTTTTCTTTTTAAAACATCAAGGCTATATGTGCATATATTATAAATAAATATTAGGCATTAAGTTGCAACTGTATATTATTACACACACACACACACACACACACACACACATATATATATATATCAGTGGCGCACACAGGAATTTTTCAAGGGGGGGGGGTCCGGTGTTGAAAGTTCACCATTCTTGTATCATGCTCCTTTTGATTTTGTCGATTTTCGGGAACAAAACACAGTAAAAAACTAATTTTTGAATAAATAATTAGCATTGATGAATAAAATTAATCATTAATAACAAGTAATTAATTAAGTTTTACGTACTATATACTTAGAATTATAATCAATCTGAAAAAAAATCAAGGGCTTGGGGCGGGATCCGGACCCCCAGGACCCCCCTTGTGTGCACCACTGATATATATCGTCGTCATCATCATTTCCCTTATTTGAGAATATTTATTGATGGAAAAATTACTCAATCTGGCCTTTTTGTTCAGTTTCTAAGACATACGATAAGAATGAAGTTTTATAGTAAATGGGCTTAATTCATGACGTCACATTTAAATGCTATCACGTGTTCTCCATTGAATTTAAAATTGACATCAGTCTTGTATTTGTTGTTCAACTTGTAAAATTTAGATAAAATTTCAAATTTGATAGTTGGATAAAAAAATTCGAATATTACATGGGTACTTAAAAATAAATTGCTTTTTGTTTACCTATGAGCGTTGTTATTGTTGAAAAATTTGTACTTTTTAAAAGAAAGTTTCTGCAAAAAGCAGGAGTGGACAACAGCGAAGCATATGAACTAATTGGGTCAAACTCGTGACTACATTTATCATGCGACTAGGACGTCACAAACTTGTGAACCGATTGACTGGAAACACGTGACTGCAGTTATATGACTGACATCACATGAATTTAGCTCATTGATATGATTGAAATGTCCGAGATTGCTATAAAAGACAGAAAGTATATGCATCCCCCTTAAATGTAAGGTTATAGTTAATTTAAATCTGCTAATAAAATAATTTGAAATAATATCAGTTTAAAATCCATATTTATACTGGATATTGTATATATTTGTTCTAAAAAAATAAGTAATAATGAACTCATTTCGGAAAACTTTCGAAATTCAAATAAAATATTTCTAGACATTTTGGACTAACATGGTTGATCCCCCCCCCCAAAAAGGGGAAATTTTAATGTACATAACGAATTTCAAATCTTTTATCATTATTTAACAGAGCGTAATTTTGATCAAACTTCATTAAAAATTTATTCATTTTAAAGTTAATGCTATTTAACATCCACTTTTAGATAATTCTATAATTCAGCTGCGTACTCCCGAAAATTAAAATTGATTTAATTTTTGTATATAATAAATAATTATGATCTGAATAATAATGCTCTAATTTCTTTTTCTTTTCTTTCCCAGAATGAACCGATGCAATGAAGCCGACACCAATCCCTGGAAAAAGAGTTGCGCATTCAATCCTCTTTTTCCTCATTTCTTCGAAGAAAATGAATTATTTTCATAAGAATCATAGGATATGGAATGCGGGAGAACAATTAATGAAGAGCGTGATATATGTATATATATAAGCATTTATGAAACATTTATTTGAAAGATAACTATTGACGATGAGAGATTTATTTACAACTAACTTGCATAAAGAAATTAAAATACTTTGTCTGTTTTTCACCCCAAGAAAAAAAAAGGATTTTATCTTTTAAACTATTTTTTTGTCCATGCAAACTATCGGAATTTTTAAAGCTTTATTCTGACGGAATTATTTTTAGTGTAGTGAGTAAGAAAATTTCATTAAAAATCTAAATATTTTTTAAAAATTCCTCTAAGTTAAGATTGATCAGTGTATTTTCCCCCTTTCTAAATATTATTTTCAGGATTTTTAAAACTCAGACGAAGTATTAAATTTCTTTATGGAGCGAGTTACTTGCCTCACTTTCTTTGTCTGTGAATTGTTAAGCTGGTTGTAAAGATAGTATAGTTTTGGAAACTGTTTTTCTCTCAGAGGTTATGAATACTGGTTGTCTTCTATACAGATAACTCAAACTGATTGTGATTGCCTACACTGAAAAGATAGTATATATGTGTATATATTTATAAATGTTGCTTAGCATTAATGTTTATTCAAATTATTTTACTTCATAAAGATCAGATTTTTAAAGCTGTTGATATGAATCGCACACATAAAGTGATCTTATCTGTTTCTGTTTAATACCAACATTAAAAAAAAAGTGCAGTATTTTAATCTTTTTGAAAATCTACATTATTTTAAAATAAAACGAAAATAGTAGGCTTTATATAGTGAGATATGTTTTTCATGCTGATGAAAAGAGATATTTTAATACAAATGTGGAAATAATTGACTAAGATGTGCGTATATATTTTACGTAACACATAAATATCCATTTCCGAATTTTATAAAAAAAAGTTCCCTAAAAATTAATGTATTCCCCAGTTTATTTTTTTGCTTACCTTTTGCTTTTGCAGCATCTAAAATTTACTTTACGCTTCTAAATTATCATCTTTGACTGCTATCTTAGCTAATATATGGCAGCTTAAACTGTTTATTACTAAGCTTAACAGTGTGATTAATTTTGACAAATCTCTTAAAGTTTTTGTCTGGACAATCTCCGATGTTTCTACACGCGCTTGCCGTCGAACGAGAAAACATTCTATTTTTGTGCCAAATCAGAAATTCCCTGTTGCCAATTTCAGCACGACTTATTATATACTACTTTTTTAAAGATGGGGTTATATTTTGACATTGTTGGAGCAATAGTTATTCGTTGTGCCACGTGATAAAAGTGGCAGATATTATATATATTATATATGCAGAAGTATATGATTACACATGTCTGTATGTAAAATAGCTAGCTTCGCACTCGTCGCAACTTGCCCTGATGTTTGCTCAAACTATTGCACAACAAACTTCTAAAGTTACAAAACAACTAGAATTTCGAATAGTTTTGTTCTTATGTTGTTAGAGTGCTTTATGTATGTACCCATAAAAATTGGAATTGTGTCATCATTTTGTAATTTTTATGATTGTGAATTTCCTTTTTTCCATATGTAGTATATGTGGTCCACCTTTTTTTTTATATCCCTCATAACCTTTAAGCGAACGAATTTAATTTTCGTGTACAAAATTTGCTGACATCATCTAAATAATAGCTGTGATATACGATAATCCATTACATTGAAGGGAAACATATATTTATTAGGGCTCAGGTTTGGTGGCGAACTTAGTGCCATGGTTTTGATGTAAATATATTTGTACATATACATTTTATTATTGCTCAATCGTACGAGAGTGTGATATGGCTTCAAGTACGGTGTACATAGTTACGGTTGTAGTTACAAAACACGATGTGTACAAATTGCTTGCACGCATCTCTGTACATCCTTTATATTATTATGAGCGTTTATTTTTCTGTAACGCGTGGTATTTAACTTCCTAAAGTTGATCTATTTTGCACTGGATATTTAAATGAGTGTGTGCGTTGTCATAGCTTGCAATATCTTTCTGCTCATTATTTATCAGAGGAACTATGAAGCATGGAATTTAGAATAAACACAAATACAGAGTATTTATATTGTAGCATATACCAGACATGTCTTTTTAAAAAAAAATCTCAAGGAAATTGTAGCATTTTACGTTTTAATTTACTCAATTGTTTGATCTGTTAATTGGAGAGAAAAAAAACACGTGAAAGTCTAGTTTAAGAGATACTTACGTATTATCGCAACCGTATTGGCGACATTATATGAAACGAAGCAGATGGTTGCCAATTCAGCGTGTACGATACATGCGAAATCGGGGTTGCCAACTTGGGGAGTTATCTTGAGCGTTCGTATTGTTGCGATACTACGTATGTACCGTTTAAGGAATTGCACCAAAAATTTTATCAAAAAATGAACAAGAATATTAGTTTAAACTTATAAATTCTTTTTACTTTATATCCATCTAAGAGTTTTGGTGCTATGGAACCTTAAAATATACTTTAGATTATGTAGATGTGTGCTTCAAGTTGCAAGAGAATTGTTATTGCAGATGTTTTTCATTGTTGCAAATTTGTGATGCCAAATTTTTATAAACTGGTTGTTAAATGTTTACTTTGTTTCTGAGATTTCATTATTTCATTCCATTACTTAGAGAATTTTAGAAGTGCTTTCGATAAAGCATCAAATCATGTATTCGTTATTACTTTCAGAATGTGCCATATATATATCTACATCATCATGATTTTTTTTTCTCAAAATTCTGAAACATGAAAAACATTTTTATTTCTGTTTTTAGATTCCTGTTTGCTTAAAACACCATAAAAAATGTTCTTTTTAAAAAACTTTTTTTAATGTTCCAGCAAGACTGTTGAGAGCAGATCTTTGTAACTCTTATAATAAGATATAATTTTTGGCAAAAAGAAATTAATAACAACGTAATTGCATCTGCGCCATGCTATCATGTTTTTATTCGGTTTGCGCATCTGACAGTGGTTTAAAAAAGAATTAAGCACAATCATGTGTAACATCTTCTTAGAAGTCTAGTTATATATGGCATGGTTACTAGGAACAAAACTTCTTTGTGCTTCTTTTTCTTTTATTAAGTTTACATTTGTAATAGTATCTAATGTCTGATTTCTGTTTCAATTGACATTCTAAATTTTTTATTCAGCACATTTTTTTTTTTTTACTTGAAGTCTCAATTTCGCCTGAATCGAAATCAGTTTATCTAGGGGGAAATTTCAACTCTTTATTTTTGTCTTCATTGTCGAAAATCAAGTTATTTAAACCAGTTCTTTGTGTCTACATCTAACCATCTGTGTGTTTATAATTATCAATCCATTTGGGCAAAATGGAATAATCAAAGACGAAAAACAGCGCAATGAATGTCAAAAGAATGATTCAACATAAATCGAAGTAAAGCAGAATAAAAACTTTTTTGGGTTTGCTGTCGCCATTTGGCGATAGAAAAACAATTAGAGCATGCTCAATTCATTGTTAAGATTTATCCTAAAGAAATTGATTTAAACGCAGGTGGAATTGAGACATTTTTTCCATTTCTTCTTATATTTTACGGATAATCAGTTTGATTATTCGAAAACATTGTTCGAAATTGTTATTTCTACCATTTTTCATATAACACTGTGTAAGACAAGATGATATCGGCTTGTGCATCAATGTTTGTGTCTGTTTATTCTTCGTTGATTGTTGATATTATCATATATTTAAAACTAAATCAATCTTGTGAATAAAAAATATCTTCATTTATAATTTTTGTTGGGTTTTATTTTACCATTTTTAGAACAATATATCATATACACATCATATTTAAATTAAACTGTAAAAGATACTTATATGCAATATACACAATTACATTATTTATTTTTATTTCGATTTTTATCACTTTTGCTTACTTTTATCAAACAATTTCCTATTATACTTCATATGAATGCAAAAGGAACCTTTTACATTTACTACATAGATTATAACAATCCGAAAAACAAAATAAGTTGAGTATTTTTGGAGAATTCGTTTGCAAATTCTATACAAATTATTAGTAGTGTGAAATAAAAATTTATCTATCTTGTGATTGCTAAATACACTATTAAAATCTTTTTAAAGTAATCATTTGTACAATGAAAGAAAAAAAGTCGATTCAGAATACTTTCACGTAGAAGTAAATAATTTTAAAAAACAATCTCTTATAATTATTATTTTTGTTGTTCTAGAATCACACACATTAGATTCAAAGCATTCAAATTTAATTAAATACTCGATGAAGTAGTTAGATGAAAGTATAAGGTGGAATGTGGGATATATGAAACATCTTTTGAAAAATAAAAGCAACTTTTTTCCTAAATAAGTCAAGAAATAATTAGAGTTCGCAAAGTTTAAAGTATGAAACTTCTGCTTGGGAGTTCAAACCCCCTCCCCAATACACCAAAAAAATTTTTAATACTTAGCATAAAGATTACATATCGGCTGTTTCATCTATGTGTTTTTTTTTAAATGTACCCCCCCACCGCCAAAGTATTCAGAACACCACTGAATCTTGATGCCTTAAAAATCAGGGGTACTCAACCTTTTTTCCCGCCTTGCCTCAAACGGTAGATATTTCATGCGAGTCGTAACATGAGGATTAATTCAAAAAACATAATCAGACCAAGGCAATATTGGACACTTAAAATGTGGAAAATTGATCAAAATATTAAAACTCCATTTTTGTCTTTTAATATAATATTAATCTCTATCAAACACAAAAAAAATTTCGGTTTTATACATTTTTTGCTGAGTTATGGGGTAGTTTCTGTTCGTTTTCTTTCCCCTAATTTACACATTTCAGCCCCTAATTTACATTTTACTATCATGCAAACAAAGCTGCCATGCCATTGTATAATTATTTTTTCTTTTGACAAAGCCTCTCTAATTTTTATTTCAAATATTAATTTATCAAATGCAGAATGGCAGCAAAAAGGGGTTCTGAATGAAATCAGTGTTATTTGTTTATAATTAAAAATCAGTTTCTACCATAAAAGGGGCACTACTCTAGAGTTCAGTTCCCTACTTCAATGTTATTTGTTATTACTAATTATTACAGTTACAAGTAGGGGAAAAAATCCTTTAATTTGTACGATGTCGACAGCAAAATTGGTCAATTTGATTGCTTGATTGATAGAATTTCCCAATAAACTTTTAATACATTGTTCTTAAATAATTGGATTTTTTGGTGCGATAGGCCATGAGCTGGTCACTCAGAAAAGCCCGGTGGGCAGTTGGTTGACTATAGCTGCCTTAAATTCTAAAGCAAAGGCGTTCTGAAAGATATTTTTAAAGTGTAAATGTTCCGAACTCTCTCGCTCTTTCTCTCTTTTTTTTTTTCCTCCAAGGCAAAGTGTCATCGTATTTCAGAAAATGCGATTCTTAAAAGTAGTGCCCGATTTTTATTTTGAAGCCAGTTGTATTTTTTATATCAGTTGTGGTTTTAAGATATTGATTCTGCAAAAAAATATGATATACTACTGAATTTTTTCCCATTAACTGTACATTTGTTTAATTTTTTTTTTTACTCTTCTAAGCAAAACAAAAGGAAACTAAAATTTTCATAATAACAATGATAATTTTTAATCACGTTTGAATCACTCACCATTTGAATTTACATAAAATATTTTTAATTAATTTAAGCATTTTTTTAAAACTAATTAAATTGAATTAATTATATATTTGTAACACATGATATCGTATTTCAAATTGTTAATACTGATATGATTAATAAAGTTCGTTTGAATGAGTGAATATTAACGTCCCCCTGTTCAGCTACTCGAGGGTTTTTGACGACGGACCTGGTAATTTTGAATCATGGTCAAGTGACGATGCCGATACTTGAGCTGACACCCCTTCTCCTAAATACCACAGCAACGGGAGGACATGTGAACTCTCGACAGATTTAATGTGCATCGCTCCCCTACACGGCGGATCTGCAGTGGTAATAGGCTCGAACTCATGACATGCCGGCCACGAGTCCGTTACCTTGACCACTAGGCTACCACGGCAACTTTCGAAAATCGAAAGACACATGCGACATAAAAATCGAAAGACGCATTCGAAGATCAAATAAAAGAAATTCTAATCTGAATAAACTTTGAAGTTCTAATGATATTCGAAGAAATTGTAAAAAAAATAATATCACATCCTCTTACCTCAGATGCTTAAATAATCAAATTATTAAGACGGTAATAAAATAACATTGAGTTAAATTTTTTTAGCAATTACAGTTGAGTCCAGGGATACTCAATCTGCGGGCCGCATGTGGCCCTCCCGACCGTCATGAGTGGCCTGGTAATGGCCACTAACAAATTAAATTATTTAATAATAGTGCATTAAAATTTAGTGAGAAATACTATCAAACACATGTATCCATTTTACTATCGATGTCGTGCTGGTACGAATTGCGGGATGACTTTTTTCCTTTTTTTGTAATCGTAACGGCTAGTGATATAAAAGAAAAAGTGGAGTAGCGACCATTTAATGGGTGAATGTAATTTTTAATTAACCCTCATGTCTTCCTAGCGAAAAATATCTAAGGAATATGTTTTTTCAAAACAATTGGGATCTTGACTATTTCGTCGAAAAAAAAACATGGATCAACAACCTGTTAATCTTTCAAGGGCTCTTTTTCTTGAGAATCTCTTTCTCTCTCAAGACGAGATAAATTAACTTTCTTAAAAAAAAATCTTTGCAACAGCAACAAAATATTTGGGATGAGGGGGGCACGGGATCATTGATGAAAGGAAATTGAAATTACCTTATAATTGGGGTAAGGAAATGCATGAAATCTATTTTTTTGTGAGTTAAGTTTGATAGAGTTTAATATAATTTTAAAATAAAATCCAAAATTACGAATTTTAATACTTTGATCAATTTTCCGGATTTTAAAAGTCCTTGATCTTATAGCGTCCTCCCCCTCCCTAATCCTCATGGTGCGGCCCCCGAGAAATAATTGTCACATCTATGGGGGCCGGCGGAACAAAAGTTTGAATACCCCTGGTTTAATCTGATCATAATAAGGTAATCCCCAGTTCTCACTCCTATCATTTTGATTTTTGAAACAAAAATATTGAATTAAATACAATGGAAAGGCAGTTAAGGTCTTAGGATTGTGTGCACTTCATAACGGACAGGATAAGAAAGAAACACATTTTTTTCATTTATATTTTACTAGAACACATTATCTAGAACACTATTTACTAGAACACTTGGGGCCGTGGGTAGCCTAACGGTTAGAGCACCGGACTCGGGGCCGGAAGGCCTGGGTTCGATACCCGTACCGCCAAATACCCTCCGAGTACACACGTAGTACGTGCTCGTTAAATCAGTGGGTCCGAAAGTCTTGTGGGCTGAATCACGAGTGCAAGGAACTGGAGAAAATTTCCCTCCACGTCAGTTCCATGCCTAAATTGTGGAGGTGGAGATAGATGGTGGCGCCATCTATCGTAATGTTCTATCATCCCTTCGGGAATTTCACCGAGCTAAATCGTACTGTCACTTGTGTGGTGCTCAAGGCTAAGGCCAACGACAGGCGTACATCTAGCCCATTGCCACGATGAATTTCGTGGGCCTCGATCTGACTATGTCAGACAGGTCGCATGAGTAACAACAACACATTTTTCCAATCGACTGAATTCATGTCGCTCCCATTATAAATGCAATCACGTCTTCTTTATTGAATTTAAAACTAACATTAGACTTGTACTTGTTTTTCTTGAGAAATTTAATTAAAATTTCAAATTTGGTAGTTGGATAAAGATGTTCAAATATTAAGATTATTCACAAAAACTTTTTCAAAATTAAAAAAAAAAATTATATTCTTTGTGTATTTTTAAATCGAATGTATTTTGTTGACCTATGTGCGTTACAACAATTTGCACGCTTAGAAAGGGTACGCCAAATCTTAGATGGATTGATGGCTTAGAAAAAGATCTCTAGTTTTGAGAACTAGGTTTGGAGAACACTAGTAGGAAGAACGGTGGCCTATATATATAGAAAATTCTTCTTGAGAAGGCCAAGGCCCACCCTGGGCTGTCGTGCCACTGAGGAAGGATGTGCGTTATAATTGTTAACAAACATGTACTTTCTGAAAGAAAGTTTCTGCAAAAATTGGCAACTGCTAAATGCATGAACTCATTGGCGGGAAGCACACGATTGTCTTTATCATGCGATTATGACGACGCAGGAAACACGTGACTGCAGTTATGTGACTATCAGTGGCGTAACGTACACCGGGCAAAGTCTGACTGACACCAAGTATGTACCCTTAGTAAGATTCGGATTGGGGCACAAAACCTGATTTGGCAAGGGAGGCTAATATTCTCCGTTACGCCACTGGTGACTATTACGTTATATGAATTTAGCCAGTTGCTCTTTCCAAACCTATTACTATTTAAAACCTTATTTTTTATATTAACAAGTAATATAAAAAAATATTTGTAAGTCAATTCCTACTTATATATAGGTCAACAAAGAAAAATTTTATTTTAGCTACTTTTTATTAAACAGTTACAATATAAATATGTATATACATATGAGAGAATTGCAACATTAAGTGGTAACTAATTTTGTTAATTATCATTCAAGTTTCGTTTTGTCATTCAAAACAATCGTGTATATAAAATTTCAGTTCAACTGAATGCTTTAAAACGTGGATTGATTGATTGATTGAATATTAACGTCGCACTGTTCAGCTACACGAGGGCTTTTGGCGACGGACCACGTAATTTTGAACCATGGTCAAGTGACGTGGACGACACCTGAGCTGGCACCTCCCTCTCCTAACTACCACACCACACCAACGGGAGGACGTTTCAGCTCTCGACAGATTTAACGTGCATCGCTGCCCTACACGGCGGGTCTTTAGTGGTACTGGGCTCGAACCCATGACAAAGCAAGCCACGGTCCGATACCTATACCACTCGGCTACCGCGGCCACATTTAAAACGTGGAAAAAAACCTTTTAAAATTTAAACCCAAGTCGCTAAAAATGAAACCAACGTGACTCTGTATTTGTAATTCTTTAAGTAATTAGTTTTAATCAAAATTAATTTTTATTAATTATACAGTGGGTGATCAGTTAACGAACACTTTCACGAAAGAGTTTTGTGTTCGGATAACGTGAACACATATTCAGATAACGAACACTTTCAAGAAAGATTTTTTTGTGTTTGGACAACGAACACATATTCGGAGGTGATCAGGGACCCCTGAAACTATGGATGAAATTTTGACAACTTCTAGAGATCTGGAATTGGTGGTGAACGAGGATGACATGGAAGAGCTCATAATGGGACATGAAGATGAACTGACGACAGAACTCCAAGAAATTTTGAATGAAGAACACCAAGAAACACTACGAAATGTGTCTCCTTCTGAACAAGAGAAAGACGAAAGAGGACCAATGCCGACATCTGCCATTAAAGTTCTTTTGAAAAAGTGGGTGGATGTCAGAGCAATGGTCTTAGAATGGCACCCAAACCAAGCTGATGTCAGTAGAGGGTTGGAGATCTTTACAACAACAATGCTATTAATTACTTCCGGAAAATCCTGAAAAAGAGAGAAAAGTAATCGACATTGGACATGTTCTTCAACACCCCATAAGCAAAAAATGAAAAGGACTGATTAATATGCAAGACTATATGTATGTATTATTTTTTAAAAAACTTACTAAGAAATTATAAATTTTTTAAAATTTAATTTTTAGGGTCTCCAGAACGAATTAATCGATTTCACATAGAAGTAAGTCTATGGTGAATCGATGATCGGTTAACGAACATTTCGGATAGCGAACATAATCTTAGAACGGATTATGTTCGTTAACCGATCACCCACTGTAACTAAATTACTGTATTGTCATCCAAAATAATTGTGTATATAAAATTTCAGCTCAATTGAGCGCTTTAAAATGCATTTTATTAACGATGGAAAATTCCACGAAGATAAATAAATAAATATATAGAGAGAGTATGAGCTAATAGTGTAGGAATTGAAAAAGGTGCACATATGCACATTTTTAATTGAAAAACATTAAAATGACGGGGGTTTTTCCTCCGTGAGAAAAATAAGTTAATTTTTAAAACAGTTTATAAGTGTACCAGGACAGACTCGAAAGAGTAAAATGCCAAAAAATAAGACTCTTTGTTTGTGGGACATATATCTTTAAAAATTTCCAATAGAGCTTAGATTTTTATTGTGAACGTAATAAGGATATTTTAATCATTCGTTAGAAATACAAAAAACAATTTTTTTTCTGTTTAATTTAATTTGGACATAACCTTTTAGATCATGCTTATGTGTTAATCCATTTTTTAAAAAAAGTATATCTTAAATATGTAAAATATTTTTTGCATATATATAAAACAATACATAAAATATAGGAAACCTATTTTTTTTAAAGTAAAAATATTACTATAGTTTATTCAAAAAAATATATAAAACTTTGTTATTTTGAAAATTTTCTATTTTTTACTCTTTTTTTATGCATAAAAATGATTTTTAAAAAACTATGTACTACTTCGACTAAAATAAATTAGGTAAATATATACACAGGTATCCTGAATAGAAGTATAAAAAATTTGGAACCATATAGTGCTATAGTTTTTTTAAAAAAGTCTATCCAATAGCAAAAAAATATGCTTTGGAGAAAAAGTGAAAAAACCAAACATTTATAAGCGTTTGTTTACATGTTTGTCAATTACTTTTTTCATACAATAAGGTTATTTTATCAACGAACATGTAAGGTGTTATACATTTTTAGATTCAGAAAAAATTGTTTAATGTCAATAAATTTTATTAATATTATTAAAATTTATTAATATTATTACATTTTATTAATATTATTAAATTTTATCAATATATATTAATAATATTAACTACTTTTTAATATTAAAATTGAAAGATCGATTTTTTGAATGTGCATGATGTACTGGTTCCCTTAATACACAAACAGGGATTCAAAGCTAATTCTATAAAATAGTTTAACTAATATAACATTTATTTATAATTATTGCACTGAATAGTTATCAGAGAATATAAGCCATAACATTGTTTTTATTTTATGCATGGACAGTTAGACAGTGAAAATCGCTTAACACGAAAATGAGGAGGGACTAAAGGATTTTTTCGTGTTCAGGGATATTGCAAATCAACAGCAAAAAGCCCTATATTCAACAAAATAAGGTTAATTAGAGTACACTTCATTTACATAGGTATGTATTTATGCAAGTATTTGATAAAGATCAATGTATAAGAAATGTTGAATAAAAATCAAGATATTCTTCAAATGTCAAAGTGAATGTGGACTGCAACCAATTTGTGCTGTCACAGTAGGCAAGGGCGTAGCTACCGCCGTATTAATGATACGGGGCCCCCAAGTTACAGGGGCCCCAACATGTGTAACTGCAGTCCCCCTAATAGGGCTCCCATTCCTAAAAATTACCCAAAGGAATTTTGTTACAGGACTTCCTTAGAGCTAGCTACACTAGTGATTGTAAGTAAAACTTGATAAGCTTCACCGCAAATATTTTTAGTACTATGTCCTTTCTTTTGTTGAAGCGTTCCAACCATCCTAGTTTTGAGGAAAATTTAAGGTTCGGAACCGTGATTTTGTAGAAGCGTATAAATGGATAATATTTATGATATTTAGTGTCACTTAGATTAGAAAATGTATATAAAATTATTTTAAGAATATTATTACAATAAAAAATGATTTAAGTACAATATTTTGACAAAAAATGAACATAGAATGATCCATTTTCAAAATATTCTCCTTTTGTGAAAAATGCTTCTATTATAATAATGTTTTGCCTGTATATAGCTCAGATCTCTCTACAGAGGCTCAACTAGAATTTTTGAAATATATAACTTAGAAGAAGCTTTATCCATGTTTTACGACAACAGAGGGGAGAAATTTTAAGAAAAAAACGCCAATAATTATTTCAATTGGTGGAAACTCTGAAAATAACATGAATTTTTCAAAAATCTTAGTTCAGACTCTCTGGAGAAGTCTTTACTTTATATAAGCGAAATATTATTATTTTAGAAGCATTTTTTATAAAAGGAGAACATTTTGAAAAAAAGGTTATTCTAAGTTAATTTTTACCAAAATATTGTATTAAAATAAATTTTTTTTGTCAAAATGTCCTTAAGACAATTTTATACATGTATTCTAATCTAAGTGACACTAATTATCATGAAAATTATCCATTTATGCACTTTTTTAAAATCACGGTTCCGAACGTAGTCGGATACCTTATAACAAATTTGTTTAGCAAGTTTGTAACTTTTTTCTAGCATTGAAAGTTCTGATGTTGAAGGATTCTGAGATATCGCTTGCTTGAACTAAACAAGTAAAGCCGTCTCTAAATCCTCGTGCTTAGTCGTTGTCATCCGTTTTCGCTCTGGCTCAGACTTACCCTGTTCAAACATTTCTATAATTTGCTCTTTTTTTTAAATATTGTTGATAATGTAGAGTTAGCAATACCAAATATTTACAGATGTTCGTTTTTATCTTCTGTTTTTGATCAACAGCCTTAAGAACCTCCATCTTCATTTTAAGCAAATAACAGTTTGATTTCCCCCTGAGCTCTCTGCCAATGCGTTTGCAAAATAAATAAATAAAAATGTTTTAAAATAGAAAAAAATAATACGAACCAAACTCTCTGGTTTTCACTTACATTGCGAAGTACTCGTCACCGAATTTCAAAGCCAACTGTTGAGAGATTAGACGTTTTGTGCAGCGTTTGTAGGGATGGAGGGTAAGAGTAGCTTTTAGAAAAACAAAATTGGCTCGTGTCACAGACAATTCCGAGGGTACTTCAAAGCCGTTAGACACCTTTCTACGAAATATGTGAAACCACCTCTCTTTCATCTCCCATTTCTCTTAAATCTCGCCAGCACGGCTGGTGTTTCCCGTATTTTGTTCCTTTCCGGAAGGGAAATATTTTCGTGTTAAGCGATTTTCGTTTCTTGTTAAGAGAAAAAATGCATGAAAACACATCATAGTTTGTCGTAACCGTTGTGTTATTTCGTGTTAACCGATATTTCGTATTAAGCGTTTTCGCGTTAAACGTATTTCACCGTATGTATTATGGCAGCGCCATAAAATTATCGATAAAGAAAAGAGATCTCCAACAAGTTGAGATGGAATCGAATGGCCTATTTAGGAGAATACAAAAAAAAATTAAGTTAATTATTATCAGTACTTGATCTATTAAAGTAAAAAAAAAAAAAGAATTCTCTTTTAATAATTTTTTTTATTGTGAAATGTTTTTCTTTTTCGATAATCAAGCCATCAATACGTCATTTCCTTTTAATAGGTATAAGTACTTTAATTAGATATTAATCTGATTGGAATATTCTTTTTTTTTAAATTTCTTTCTTTTTTTTTATTTATTCGTTCGAAGTTATGACCGCCGCAGGTGGTCGCTTTATACAAGACGGATGTTTGGAATCTTTTTTTTTGACGATAAACGACATGTGCTATGGTCTGATTGATTTTTTGTTTTTGTATCAATATTTTCAAGGTTAACATGAGAAGAAATTCAATATGTTTCAAAGAATTCAATATACAGTCGGACCTTTATTTAACGAAGTCGCTAAATCCCGAAAAAAAAGCACTCGTTATGTGGAAAATTCGTTAAATGGACATTCATTTTTTATTGTACTTTAGAAACCACGTAAGACAAATATTTTAAATTCATAAACACAGTATATTATTAAAAAAATGTAGTAATTCACACTTTTTTTTGTAAATTAATATCTTTTTATTTTATAAATTTTACCCATCGAAAAGAAATCTGCAAAGGAAAAAAATTATTCAAGAGTACACTGTATTTTCAACTGTAAAAGATAAATTTATATTAAATCAATAAATTTTTAACGACATTTTTTAATTTTAAGCCAACAAGTAATTTTAAATATACATTAATTTATAACCAATAATTTTACGCATGCATTAATTACATGTTTCCTTAAATTAAACTAGGGAAAGAAAAATATTGTCCAGGAATATACTGTATACAGTCCCTGGCCAAATTATTAGACGCACTCCTGTTTTTTAATAATTAATGGTTTTATATAAGTTTATATGCAATACTTTCACTTTTAAACATAGATCCAATCGATTTTTAATGAGGAAATTTATTATATATTTTGTATTTGTATTTATTTCTCTACATGGCAACACGAAGTTAATAAATTCTCACACGGACGTAAACAAGTCTAAACCTGCTCGAGACGCGTTCGCGCATGCTTCAGTTGCGGACGTGTTTCTGTGGGTTAATGTGCTTTGTTTGTTAATTTAGCAGTTTTATATTACGCAGTTATTTGTTTATTTAGTGTACGGCGTTTAAATAATCAGTTTGTACACTTTCAGCATGGGTAAAAAAGGCGATCTTTTTTTTTTTCACCATGTAAGAAATCAGAAGTAAAGGCCCTTGTGAATGCAAAATTGTTTTCAAACCGCGAAATATCACGAAGGTTGAAAGTTTCTGAAGCTAGTGTACGACGCATTAAGAAGAAAATTGAGTCAGGGGAAGAATTGAGCCCAAAAAGAAAGAAAAAATGCGACAGAAAGCCTATTTTCACCCCAAGGTCAGAAAGATCTTTAAAGAAAATTTGCCTTGAAAACAGATTTTCTACCACAAAAGTGATAAAATCGCAACTCCAAGATATTAATGTGAATGCTTCTGAACGCACTATTTGAAGAAGAATAAAAGATTTAAATTTTAAGACCTGCCGCCCCGCCAGGAAGCCTATGTTTAACCCCTGCAATGAAAGCAAAGCGTTTGAATTGGGCCAAACAGTGATAAAGATGTAGACTTCTGGAGATCGGTATGTTGTAATAATTTATTCACAAACAAAGTGTTTAACCATTTTCTATGATTACAAAAGGAACAGCAACGATGTTTATTTATTATTTTTTTTATTTTTGAAAGGTCTGCTTTAGTGATGAAAGCACATTTGAAATTTTGCAGAACAAAGCTCAGTTAGTGCGTCGTCGTCGTGGAGAAAAGTTTCATTCTGACTGTGTTGTTCAGACTGTGAAACACCCTACAAAAATAATGATTTGGTCAGTCATCAGCAGCAAGGGTACTGGATGTCTGGACGTGGTTAAAGGTATGATACGTCAAGACCAGTACAAAGATGTCTTGCAAAATCGCTCGATTCCGCAGCTGGAAGAATGGTTTTCAAATGGAGAATCATACATTTTTATGCAAGATGGAGCTCCCTGCCATACAGCTCGTTCTATAAAAGCTTTTTTGGCAGAACAAAATATCCTTCTGTTGGATTGGCCGGGTAATCGCCCTGATATGAACACAATAGAAAACGTTTGGGAGTTAATGAAAAGAGAGGTGGCTAAAGATGTGATTACAAATAAAACGTTGCTCTTAGAAAGAATAATTCAAGTGTGGAATCATCCTCCTCACAAATGCAGGAGACAGTACAGTCTTGTTTTGATAGCAAGCCGCACAGAGAATTGAAGCTCCCATAGCGGCTAAAGGTGGCACAACAAAATATTAATATTTAATTATATTTGCTCCTGTTTTCTTTCAAGAGTCAATAAATACATATTTTTTTCTTTAAGGATGATGTTTTATTTGTGATAATAATAGATAAATAAATGGACAACCAAAAAACCTACTCTGTATCTGATAAATACACAAAACCTGTGTAGTATCATCCGATAATTAATGTTTTTCAGAAAATCTTATAGTGCGTCTAATAATTTGACCAGGGACTGTATATATATATATATATATATATATATATATATATATATATATATATATATATATATACATATTTTCAACTTTAAAAAATAATTTTATATTAAAATTAATGAATTTTCATGACAATTTCTAATTGTAAGCTTACAAGTGTAATTTTAAACATACATTTCTTTATAACCAGTAATTTTAAGCATATGTTACTACATGCCTCCTTAAGTTTAATTACTGATAAAATTTGTTAATTTTATTTGAAAAATTACGGTAATTTTGTAGCCCTAAGTGAGTTAGGCACCCGGTAAAACCAGTTCAAAGCCATTGTTCACCATAAAATGGGTTAAGAGTGTGCCTACCCCCCTGGGTTCCACCCTGGACACCAAGATTAATTTGAGGCAAAGAATCACTAAGAGCCATTTTGTATAATAATAACTTGTATTTATTATATCAATTCAATTCTCAAAAACTCTACTAACATATAATATTTCTATGTTATGTCAAACAAAAGGGATTTACCTTTAATATTAAATTAAATTACGAATTATGAAATTAATCAATAGTTATGCGCAAGATCAAATAAGGTTTACCGAAATAGGAGGTCCGAGAAATACACGTAACTCGAATTATTAGCTTTCATTAACTTTATTAAACTAACGCTTATTTTAAGCGTAAATAAGTTATAGTTACCGCTTGGTATATCAGCTTTCTAGTTCTTCCGTAGAATAACAGCAATAAGGCTTCACTAACGTAATCCAATGGAATCCTCTAAATTTGAGGCTACTGGCTCAATAGCCTTCATACTTGCTAGCTTACAACGCTCTACTTAAATCCCCTATCTACTTTGCATATCCCGTTCACTTTTTGGAGTTGATTGGAAATATACGAGAATTTATTATCCCCAAAAAGATGCCTAAGAATATTAGTGGAAAGGTTCCGTACAGAATCGTCACAAGAGAGAAAATAATTTGAAATGTTTAGAAATATTTTTAAAACAGAAAGAAAAAAACCGAATCATAAAAGAAAAGTTCGTTAAATAGAAAATGCATTTCGCTATTGTGGGAGGTTATTTTATGAAGAAAACAGTAAAATATTCTTAATTCTAAGGAAAAGTTCGCAAAATAGAAAAATTCGCTAAATAGAGGTTCATAAAATGGAGGTCTGACTATATTTGATATTTGATTTGTATTGTAAGAAATCGTTTAACTTCGCTATGGGAAAAATTTAAAAAAAATGTTAAAAACCTGCAGTGTTTTCTTGCATTAAAGTCTCCCTCTTCTCTCAAACTTTATTAATAAAATAACATCTATATGCAGCGAAATACATCCAATTCCACAAGCGCACACACATATATATTCTTTTAAAAAATATCAGGATTAGAATACCTATCAGTTTTATCCACGGTCGCCAACTCTTAAAATTTTACTAAATGTATAATTTTAAATTTTGGCAAACTGCTATAAATGTATTGTTACTTTTTTCTCTATTTATATTTATATATCTCTGAAAAGAAACTTGCCGAAAAGCAAGCACAAGTCAATATCAACAAAATTTGAGTGTTATAGCGTCCATTTGCCGTGGTTGACAATGGGCTTAATGGACTAAATTCATGTGACGTCATAGTCATATGATAACCGAGTCACATGTTTTCAGCCAATCAGTTCATAAATTAATGTGAAGTCATAAATATAATCACGCGTTTTCAGCCAATTAGTTCATGTGCTTCACGGTTGCCAACTTTTGCTTTTTGCAGAAACTTTCTTTTAGAAAGTACATACTTGTCAACGATATAAAAATGCACATAGTTAAGCAAAATGCACTTAACTTAAAAGTATTCGTATAATATCAGTTTTTTTTTAAAATTTTGAAAACTGTTTGAAGAATTTTAACACGTGAACTTCGTGATGATTGGGTTCACGTGTTAGTGAACCCAATCATCAAATTTTAAATGTTATCTAAACTTTATAAGTTGTCAATTTTTAATCAATGGGAAACACGTGGTTGCCTTTATCATGTGACCATCATGAATATATTCCATTCATGAAGTCACATGATAAAAACAAACACGTGTTTTCCATTGAATTCAAAACAAACATTAAACTAACTGTACTAGTTGTTCTATTTGTAAAACTCAAATAAAACTTTAAGTTTCATATTTTGGTAAAGATGTTTAAATGTTAGGAAAAAATGTCTTCAAAAAGGTTTTTTTTTAAATTAAAAAAAAATCATATTTTGTGTTTATACTTTTAAATAAAATGCATTTTGTATACATAGGTACTTTTTAAGAGAAAGTTTCTGCAACGAGCAAAACTTGGCAACACCGAAGCACGTAAACCGATTAGCTGGAAACAAAGGATAGCTTTTATCATGTGACTATGACGTCGCATGAGTTTTTGAATTGATTGGCTAGAATCACGTGGCTTTCACTATCATGTGACTATGAAGTCACATGAATTGAGCCCATTCTCACTTTCAAATACCTTTAGATACCCTAGAAAAAGTAGCTAAAAATTCGCTAAACTCAGAGGGAATTTCGCTAAAAGTAATACCTAAAATCTAAAAAAGAAAAAAATTTAATCTATATTCCAGAATATGTTTTGTTTCTCGTATTTTTCAAATTGAATCTTCATAAAAATATAAATAATATTCCAATTTTTCTGCCGGCCATCAAAAATTTTTCCATGGAACACTGGTTGGTGATCGATGGTCTTAATCAAATAAAAGACAAACTATACACATATAAATGAAACAAAATTGATTTATTGTTTGTCGACACCTTCCTGCTTTCTATTTCTACCTGATATACGCCTGTCTATTTCTAACCTCGACCACACACATGCAATGTGTCATAGCTTTTGAGATGTTGTCAGATGACGAAGTCGATGATTGAGTTAGCACCCCTCTTTTCGCGTCTACACCATACCAAACCTTATTCAGTTATATCTCAACTTTACATGATCTTCGGTTACACTTAATGGTTTCTGATGGCTAAAGGTAATGTACAACGTGGCCTTTTTGTGAAAATTTAGATAGATGAAATATTACTTAAGGTGTCAATCTCATCTCGTGATTTTGATTTTAAACTACGAAGTTCGCAATGGTCTAGTATGTAGTTCTAATCGCTAATATCGCGGTTTTTATGTACATTTATATACACTTTTTAAGCAATCATTTTTATAGAGGAAGAAAAAGAAGTTTTAAAAATATATCTATACACACCATGGTGTAAAGTAAAATTTAAAACGGGCTCTAATTTTTTGGAACATGCATTGATACATTTCGAGTAAATCAAATCCACATTGATAAATAACCAGAACAAGGAAGCAAGTGTATTGATTATCTGTTTGATTACGCTATTACAGTCGTTTTTTTTTATATTTTCTAAGTATAAGATCATAATATTGCCACGCTTGAATTAATTAAAAAGTAGTAAAAATATCAATTAATACTTTTTAAACTTGAAGAAAAAGAATATAGATTTTAAGAAACTTGTACCTTATATAATTCTCTAATCAAGCCGAAACAGTTGCGTAGAAAAACTATTATTAATCAATAACATTGAATGAAGACATGTAAGTATATATATATATCTATATATATATATATGTAGCTTCTGCTTTTATATAGATTTAGAATGCTAAAATTCATGGTTTATTTATTAAAGACTAACTGGTACACCCATTCTTCGCAAGGATTAATCGAAAAATTGAACAATGCAAATTGAAGGATAAAGAAGTCTTTAATGAATAAATTTTACGTGAATTGAAAATCAAGCAAAAAAAAAAAAGCTTTTTGCATATCTCAGCTGAACAAAAAATCGTATTTGTTAAATTTTAAGTCTGTAGGTCTAATAGCTGATATAAAGGAATGTTTTTTTATTTATAACGCAACCACAAAATGAAAGGAAGCACAATGTGGAAAATTAGAATAAGTGGGGTATTTTTGAGTAAAACACCTTTCCAAGTCTGTTCATCACGTGATAGCTCAGCTAAAGCTTTAAATTTTGACGCGTTACAAATTTTGTGTAATCAATGTTTTAAAATAGATTTAAACGAATTTAAACATCTAGATGTCTTACATCACGTTAATGATTTTATGCGTGGTTGTATCTATTGAAAGTTAAAAAAGGCGAAAAATAACAGATGCCAGGGTGTTCGACATCGCAACGCCGTTCCTTAGTCATTTATAATGGCGATTCAATGGAAACGCAGTGAAATGTTGGCGAGATGACGCCAAGTTGGCATCATATTTTGCCGACCATATTATCAGCTTGGTGATAGATTGAATGTTGCCAGACGTTTGATATGCTATACGTGCCACCTGATTGGTAGCTGCTGACAGACAAGAAGATAGTACATAAACCTTCTCCAAAAAAAAATACATATAAATGCATATGTTTACATGCGAATTTCATAGTGATTGGATTGAACGGTGCTGGAGTGATACTGCTTATCGTCAGAAAATATATACAACCATCCATTTTTATATATATAGATAATACATCTTCCAAATCCCTTTGATAATTTTGTTTATGAATAATTAGTTATCCGTGGTGCTGTGTTCATTAATTTTAAGTACATAACGCAAATGTTAATCACGAACATTGTTATGATTTTTTTTTCGAGGGTATTCATATCTTTCAGTTCTCTTAGTATTGAACAAAGATATTTAAAACGGTATTTTGGGGAGGCAAATGCTTGGGAAAATCCTCCGACAAGCGAACACACCCTCATGGCGACAAACCGAAAAAATTGCGCCAACAGCCAGAACAAAGATGGCGCCAATGTTGAACCCGACAATGGCGGCATAGGGGAATATAGTGGAATTAAGGTGGATGCGTAATGAAAATATATGTAAACAATTCATGAAATGAAACATTTACGGTCCAGAACAAAAATATAAAAACAGCACTTGCTTTCTTAGGCCTCATGCTAATGTTTTCCAAGTGGAGCAATTGTCCACAGCGTAACAGAATGTTTTTTAAAAAAGCCTTGGGGGTTTTTTCATGGCTAAGCGAATGATCGTGTGAGCACCGCCATATTTATTTTCTGTACTGAATGCTTAAAATTGGTCGAAATACATTACGGCTAGTGGCTGGTACGATTACGAAGTATCGTTTTATTGCTGACCATGTTACATCATGCCGATCATTACATTTTGGACATTCATAACTCGAAGAAATCAATGGCATCATTTTTCCTTCATACACTATTCAATCAATTCTTTCTTACCTTTCGCATTCAAGAAAAGTAAAAATTCTCCACAAAAAAATAAAGTATATTCCCTCATATTTCACGAATTTTCATAGTGATTGGTTGAACGGTGCAAAATGAAATTCAAATACAACCATCCACAAAATACGATAAAATCTTCCAAATAGTTGATAATTTTGTTTATGAATAGTAGTTTAAAATGTGTGTTCATTAATTTGGCGTACATTATGTTAATCACGAAATTGTATGTTTTTCACCCATAGGGTTTCAGTTCTCTTAGTATTGAACAAAGATATTTAAGAACCAAATGCTTGTTTACATATATCATAATGAAAATTTCATTTTTAAGATAGAGAAAACAATTTAAAAAGTAAATCATAGACATTTATCACAAAGCTATTTTACAAAAAAGTTCATGAATTTATTACCCATAAATTTTTCAACTATTTGTAACCTTAATTAACATATTACATGACTACTTTTTTCAGTTGTTTTTAAATTTATCTTTAAATAGAGTGTGTTTTTTTTTCAAAAAAGTAAAATGTATGGGTTTTTCGAAATACTCTATTTCAGGATTTTAATTACTTCAGAAAGGCAGTCACAGAAAAAGCATGAAACTATTTTTAACAGCAACCTAAGTTAAACTTTCAAGCTTTTTCCAGGTTTACAAAAACATAGTGTGTTGTCGTATTTTTTAACTGTATATTTTATTTTTAAAGTTCATGTTTTCCCATCTTCTGTTTGTGTGTTGTATTTCCCATAATCTCCCTTTTATAATAAACCAAGTTACTAACCCATTAAAGCTAAGTGGCTGGGGGTAGCGTATCACGCTTTCACGCTACAGGTCTGGGGTTCAAATCCCGGGATGGGTAACGTCGACTCTGCCTTTCATCCCTTCAGTGGGTCGATAAATGAGTACCAAGCTTGCTGGGGAATTAAACACTGGGGGTTTCGTGTCAGCCTGACCATCTAACAGAAACATCTGTTCATGCACCTCAATGCCCAAGATCACGAAAACTGAGATGGGCACAGTATTCCTTGGCCCTCATGGGCTGTTGCACCACTGAGTTTAGTATATAAACTCATTATGAACCAAGAAATATAGATATATAAATATATGCAAACAAACAATAATTATAAGAGTTAAAGTTTTTCATGATTCTACTGCACGTGTTCAAAAAAAAAAAAAAAAAAGAATTACCATTGTCCGATATCTAAAAGTTAATATCTTAATAAGAGCTTTTTATGGGAAGGAAATCAGTAAAATGTTTGGCAAAAATTCTATCTTTAAAATTGTAAATTTGCTTCCTTAAGTTTTTACTTATATTAGTTAAGTTATATTTGATACAATATAGTACTTTATCAATAGAGGCAACAGTTTTTCACGTTCATGAAAGAAACCATGCTTGAACACTCAAATATTTTTTGACATGCCTTCTCAAACAGCTCAGAGGAAATGTCATATATTTTTACTTATGCATCAAAAATGATATCGATACATATTAAGAAAAGGGATGGTATTTTATATATAGTATGATTATATTAGAAGTATGAAAATATTCGAAATTTCGAAAAAAATTCAAGCTATATGAATTCATAATAATAGTATAACTAAATAAATTTACTGAAGGATATTGTTACGAATTTTGTGTAAATAATCTGCATTTGGATGTGTAATGCATTTATATTACTCTGTTATATTTATTTTCTGTTAAAATTGCAATATTCATAAGCATTGCCGTTCATTACGCTATAGTGGCGATTCAATGAGAACTTGGCGAAATCTTGGCGATAGAGCCAAGTTGGCATCGTATTTGATGACCAGGTTGGCCGCCAATTTGGCGACTTTGGAGACCATTTTGGCGTCAATGACAACCATGCTGGCGAGTTTGGGACCTTCTGGATTCTTCTAGAAAGTAGTCGATCTCTCCTCTAATTTCACGCACTATGACGCGTGCGGATTTTTCTGAAAGTTTCCGTCGGGTTTATAAATAGAGCCGTGCTACCTGCAATCATTCAGTCTGATTTCAGCTAGCGAGTAGTAAGCATTGTTTTGACTAGCGATTAGCTCGCCTGTGCTTGTGAATAATCTTTTACATACGTGTATTTTGAAACACTGTGTTTGAGTGCTTTTGAAGGTGTGAAGACCTTCGGAGATTTACTCTGTGAATATTGCTGCTGAATCCTGTAGTCAAGGATTGGATTTTCGTCAATAAATTATCATCGCTCTTGTATAACTGTTTATCTTCTTTGAGACTGATTTGCATAAAATTCTCGACCCCGGATCTCCGTAACAATATTATTGCACTTGAACTCAATATGTAAGACACGTAGCATACATTGAACCTTTGAAATATAATAATTGATATATATTATGTTTAAAACCTTTAAAATCTAATTAATGTTGAATAAAATGAATAGTTCGCCGTAGCGTATACAGACTACTTATATGAGGGGGGGGTGGGAAGGGCTCACCCTTCCCCCTTGTGTACACCATTGGTAATTTTAGATTTTAAATTTTTGTGTATACATAATTTAAACAATCCAATCTGATTATTAAGAAGTTAATTTCGAAAAACTGTTAAATTGAGTTCCATTTTAGTAAAAAAAAATTTTTTAATAAAACTGTTAGAAAAAGTATTATTGAACTTATAAATTTTTGATACTAAAAACTAGCCGTAGAAACAGTATAAAAGAGAATAATATTTTCAATGAAGTAATTACTTATATATGTACCAATGTAATTAAACGTTTTTGTGTTAAAGAATTAATTCCATTTGAACGAACACTTGTGTGAAAAATATTAAATAAAAATATGATGCATCAGTTATTAAAATATGATTTCAGTTTTTTAAAATGTAAGAAAATGTGTTCAAAACACATCCTTAAGTTAAATATTATCCAATGAAGTATAAGCAATTTTGTGTGTGTGTGTGCATGTAAGAATGAGAAATTATGATTAAAATTTGCTCCCAATCATCACGCAATTAATTAATGCAGACTATTAATTTCGTTCGGTTAATTCAGTTAATCAAGCTTATACATGTGAATATGACTCTCTTATCGGTCGATCTTGCATTTCCACGTGTTCTGAGATTCTCCTTATTTTATCAGTACGAAAAGATAAGGGAATCATCTCTTAAATAATCCTTATCTTTAAGAAGTTATCGGAGCCTCAAATTTCCTCGTTCTTTCTTCTGACCTTCATAAATCCTTGTGAGGATTTTCTGACTCGGGGAATCTGTATATTTTGATTTTAATGATGAAATTTAAATGTTATTATGGAATGTCTGCAATATCATGAAAGTTTGACGCTTACTGAATTATATCTATATTATTTCCTATTGGGTTGCAAATTGGCCACAAAGCCTTTACAGACACGGCAAGTCCTCAAATGTGAAAGCCATTTCATAAGGGCACCATCTAGTGGCGGCCCTTGATACCAAATTTTGACGCTCGAATTAATTTTAATTCAAACTCTCATCGGATGATAAATATAGCCATGGTTTAATTTTGCCGAGAGTACCAGAGCCAAATTGATACTCAAGGGATCTTTCACATGCCACATTATCGTATGTCATGCGTGCCTACTATTTTCACATTCAGAAAATATATCGACACCAGCCGCGGTCGAACCCACAACCTTAGTCTTACGAAGAGGGCACGCTACCTCTAAGTCACCGAGCCGACCGTACTAAATATATTGTATGTTTTATTGAGATATTAATAATAAAACAATCTATCCCAGTGTTTAGGGAGAGTCTATGACACATGAGCAAAAAAATCTTTTGGAAATTTCATGTTATTTTAGGGGTTGCCATGACTATTGGGCCCTAAATGTATCCACAAAATAAAATTGCGTTCAAAAGGAGCATTTTGTTATAATTTAAAAAAATATATTTTGTAGAGCAGAACGTGTGCGTGCGTGTGCGCGTGTGTGATAAAAAATTATTTTGCTTGTTTGGTATTTCTTCAAATTATGAGGTATATACAAGATTTATACATCTCATTGTTTTGTTTTAATTGTAGAAATAATTTTCCTTTTTCTTTTTGAGCTGCTTCCAAAAAAAGTCAGAATGGCTGAAAGATAAAAGATTCATTTAAATACAATCGGACCTCTATTTAACGAAGTCACTAAATCCAGAGAAAAAAAGTTTGTCATGTGGGAAATTTGTTAAGTAGGATTCATCTCTTAATGTACTACAGAAACCTCATAAAATTCATAAACGTTATACATTATTTTAAAAAAAAATATGCACACTTTTTTTGAGAATTAATATCTATTCATTTTATATATTTTACCCATCAAAAAGAAATCCGCAAGGAAAAAAAAACGATGTCCAGGAATACACTGTATTTTCAACCTTAAAAAATAATTTTAAGTATTAAATCTAATGAATTTTTTAACGACATTTCCTAATTTTAAGCATACACTATCATATGAATCTCCCTAAATTTTTTTTTTAATTACTGATAAATCTGTTAGTTGGATTTGAAAAATTATGGCCACATTTCATTGCTCTGGATGAGTTAGGCACCTGGTAAGACCAGTTCAAGGTCATTGATCACCAGAAAATATGCTGAAAAACAGAATAATGTAAAAATTGTCTTGTGAAATATTTTGCAAATAGGAAGAAAAAAATCGAATCACACATAAGAGATAAAGTTCGTTAAATAGAAAATACACTTCGCTATTTTGGAAGTTATTTTGCAAAGAAAATAGTAAAATGTTTTTGGTTCCAGGAAAAGTTCGCAAAATAGAGGAATTCGTAACATAGAGGTTCCATTACATGGAGGTTCGACTATGTATGTATGCTACTGACAATATAAATTGATACAATACAGCACGTGCTTTGTTATCCGAAATATGAAATTCAAACATTTGACATGCTTAGAAAAGTAAAAGCCACTCAATTAATTAATTCCATTTGTAATTGATTAGCTTGATTATTCAGATTGTGCATTTCAACTCGGATTATGTTCGGTTTCAGGGGCAGGTGGCGCTGTAAGAAGTGCCATCTGCCTCCACTGAAGTCGCTGCAAGTTAAACATCGCGTGAGAAAACGATATTTCATTAATTCCAGTCACGGCTATAACAGGTAATGTTACTCTGCTTGCTAAAGGGCGATAAAAATTTATCTCTATTAACTCTTTTGACGATGGGAGAAAGAAAAATAATAATGAATAAAGAAACAGAGTTCGAAACACACAGATAAATGCGGATGCTCTGTCTTATAATGGTAAAAAGTTAATAAACCAAAGTTATGAAACGTGATTTGGCAATCAATATGAAATTATGTGTATCATCAATTCACTCTAATTTCTGTTCAGCATTAATGGATACAAATATGATCTAAATTAAACAATTTTGTATTTTTATTTTTGTTCGTATTTGTGTGTGGATTTAGGTGTTAATTTTTTTGCACGGAAGATAATTTGAACATGGGAGGATATAAGCGGAAGGCAGTTTAATGGTTGTAATATTCACATTTTGAGAAATGGTGTTGTTAGTATTAAGTACGTAATAACATGGACATTTATTAACTCGCCATTTTCACGTAATTATCATAAAATATTAAAAAGAGGTCATTGCTACAGCATTTTGTTTTTTCTGTTGATGAATGTGTTTTATTGCTAACGACTTAAGATTCTAGGAATCAATAAAATAAAAGAATAATGTCAAATCAATAAATAAAGGATAAAAGAAAAGGAAAATATTGTTTCATGTTATTTCGATGTAAGATAAAACTACATATTGGATTCCAGAATAAATAAATAGTATTTTTCTTTAAGTGAAATCATGTTTTGTCCAAACATTAAAACGTGTTTCAGAAATTACGTACAGAACAGGAAAGTTTTTGATGAAAGGAATTAGTTTCAGATCTTTGAGCATAATTTTGTTTTAATTCCCAAAGACTAATAAGGAAATTTTATCGTTCTATATCCTAACATCAAAATATTTAACATTTATTAAAACTATAAAAAATATTGTTTCTAAGTATCCGTAAGACTTTACGAAGAACTTACTTTAAATTCAGTTAAATGTTTAAGCTTTTAAAAAAAATTGAGGTATTATATTATAATTTCCGAATAATTATAGTATACAGAAATATCGTTTTGATTTTGATATTTTTCAAACCTTGCTGCATATTAATAAACAATGCTTCTAAAAATTGATAGCATAGGAAAAAATAATTAGAAGTCCCTTTTTATAGGTATATTTAAAATATTCATTTTTTAAGAAACATTTCGTGGGAAAATACACTTAAATCTATTTCAATATTCTAATCTTAGATAAAATTACTAATACCATTGAAAATTTTTAATTATAATTAATTATATTTATCATTATAATTTACATTACTGAAAAAATTTGACAATTTTTTTATTCATGTTTAAGGATAAATTAACAATTAAAAAAATAATAAATAAGTTATTTCAAGTATTATAATAAAATTTCTTTTCGAATCATTTTATATTAATTATTTTTCAATATTACTTGCTTATATAATAAAAAATCGAAAGCTACTTACTTTTTTTAAAAAAAAAAGAAAGAGAAGGACACTCTAAATTTTTGTATAAAGATACTATAAATATATTTGAATGTAATGTGTGAAATGTGAATGCAGCCAACATCTCAATCTTTACACGTAATAGTAGTGACATCTGGTGTCATAATGATGAAGCTTTATGTAAGCTCCTTAAAGTTGATCTTTTAATAATTTCAGAAAGCGTTCGGAGTTTTTCTTTTTTTCCCATTCATTGTTTCACAAACAATTTTTTTCCTTCCTTATTCTATTTAACTTCACAGAATTTCGTGCAGGATTATTCGTGATGAACTTATTAACATTGAATTATGTAATAGAAGCAGTATTTTTTTTATCTGCTTTTTTTCTGTTTTTCTCTCTCTATATATTCTTTCGTAAAATCGTCGTCATCATGATTTTTAAATTCTAAGGTTTCATAGGTATTTAAATTGCTCTACACAGTTTATGTTGAACAGCACTATACAATGGGAAAACAGTATATTCTAATCTGGTATCTCATATCCAATATTAATGTAAAAATTTGAAAGGATAAAATGTTTATATGCTTCACACGAAGAAATTTTTATACTAATAACTTCTATCGACAGATATAATAAATGTACCTAAAAATGATAATTCTTTCACACATTTTGAACTCACGTCGTAATTGTTGTGCTATAAATTTATCGATTACACACTTTTGCAAAAAAAAAAAAGTCGAAGCACCAAGGAGGAGTTGTCCGATTGTGATGAATTTTCACAGACAAAGACATCTTGATTACATTTGCACATGATAAAATTTTCAAAGCCAATGACATGAATTGTGGCATGCAATGCACATTTCTACTCAGCAACTAGTAAAGTATAAAACCGGTAACAGAGACGGAAAATGTATGTTTTATCGTTTTCACTTTTGTGATTCCTTAAATAGAAAACGAATGATGTCATTACGATGTTTTCGAAGTTCTTACAGACAATCGAATGACTTCGAACGTCGTCGTATTGACGGAATGCGGGAAGCTGGGTGGTCATACCGAGCGTAATAGGTCGTTCCCTGCAACGTACAGACACAGATGTGCAAAGGTGCTGGCAATAACGGTTGCTACAAGGAACTTATCGACGAAATGAAGCCTCTGGAGGACAAGATGCACAAATGCGAGGCAATATCAGATTGTTCGACAAGACCAAATTGCTCCAACGGTATCATCGTCTTCTATTCAATGTACTAGAGCAGAGGTCGGCAACGCGGCGCCCGCGGGCACCCCTGCGCCCTTAAACTTTTGTTAATTTAGACAAGAAATTCAAAACGTAAATTTTAAAATTCCTAGAATCTACTGTACGTCAACGGTGACGAGCTTACGCGTTGAACTGAAATGAACTGAGCAATCATGTCAGTAGTAGTGAGTACACAAGAGATCAAGAGAGTTTGTCACAGGTTTATGCCGTCCCCATTATGGACTCACCGAAAAGAAAACGTACTTATTATTTCAATGCAGAGTCGGAAGAAAAGTTTTTTTTTTCCATCGAATACAACGGTAAATGCGTATGTTTACTATGTAATAAGAGCGTTGCGTTGCTTAAAAAAAGTAACATAGAAAGACATTTTAAGAGTTTACATGGCAAATTTAATTCTGAGTCTCCATTGAAATCAGAACTATACGTAAAAGGAAAATGCTATCCTTAAAATCGTCAATTACAAAGCAACAAAGTATTTTTACAAAACCCAAACAACAATCGAAAGCAGCAACCGTAGCATCGATTAAAGTTGCACATTTACTGGCAAAGAAGAAAAAACCTTTTATTGACGCGGAAATAATGAAAGAAGCTATGCTAGTAGCGGCTGATTCTCTTTTTGACGACTTCAAAAACAAGACGGAAATATTGGGAGCTATTAACATGTTACAATTATCAGCTAGAACCGCAACAAGAAGAATCGAATTAATAGCAAGCAATTTGGAAGCAAAATTAGCAAATGATGTGGAGACCTGTGAATTTTTTTCAATACAACTGGGTGAATCAACTGATGCAGTCGATACAGCACAATTGGCAATATCCGTTAAAATGGTGTTTGATGGCTTCTCTACAAACGAAGAATTTTTGAAAATTCTTCCGTTAACAGCACGTACCCAAGGAAGGGACATATTTTCATTGTTCAAAGAGTTTGCAATTGAAAATAAGTTACCATTACAAAATTATCATCAATTACTACGGATGGTGCACGAGAAATGACTGGTAAAGAAAACGGTTTTATTGGTTTATGTAGAAAAGATCCTTTATTTCCTAAATTTATTGCGTATCATTGTCTTATTCACCAAGAAATGTTATTTGCAAAATCAATTAATTTTAACCATATTATGTCAATTGTTACCAAAATTATTAATTCGATTAAAGCTAAAGCGACACAACACAGGTTGTTCAAATTATTTTTAGAGAACGAAAACACTGAATTTAAAGACTTACTTCTTCATACTGAAGTGAGGTGGCTCACTCGCGGTTAAGTTCTTGAACGCTTCATTAACCTTTTACCTCAAGTAAAAGAATTTGCTGCTTCGATAAACGAGGTTTACGAAGAATTGGAAAATAAAAATTGGTTGTTGGATCTTGGATTTTTGGTAGATATGACGATGAAGTTTAATGAATTAAATTTAAAACTGCAGGGGGAAGAATTCCCATATTGCTGATATGATTAGCGTTACATTCTTTCAAATGTAGGTTGGAATTGTTAAAAGCGCATTTGTTGAAAAATTCCTTGTCTCACTTTCAAAATGTCAAACGAATAATTGAAAATTTAAATTTGAGTGTTGATGAATTTGACCCTACATCGTACATAAAAACCATTGATACATTAATAATCGAATTTTCATCAAGATTTTCTACCGTTAGAATCAGTAATTCCATTTTTTTCGTCAATCCATTCAATGTTCATGAACCTGATTTGCCTTCCAAAATTTCAAATTATTTCGATGTTACTAACATGCAGTTCTTAGAAATGGAAATAATTAATTTGCAAAGTGATATTGTTTTGAAATCACATTATGTTGATAAATCAATTTGGAAATTAGTTACTGAGGAAAGTTTTCCTATTTTGAGAAAATGCGCTCTAAAAATATTTTCATACTGTGGAACTACCTATAATTGTGAAGCCCTTTTTTCAAATATGACATATTTAAGATCTAAATATCGATCACAGCTTACGGATGCACATTTAGATAACTGTTTAAGAGCGGGTAATTCGTCGTATATGATCGATTATGAAAAAATTGCAGATGATATGGCAACCCAAATATCCCATTAAAATAATTTCATATAAAAAATATGTCATTGCTCTTGCCACCATCTTTAATATACTTTCTTTTGTATTTATGTAAGATTAATAATAACCTTGTTCTGTAATTAAATTTATAAATTATAAAATTAATAAAAATGAACATGTTTTATAAATATGAATATTATTTTTTTATATATTTGTTAGGTCAAAAAATAGTTGGCGCTCGCCATGAATTTTTAATTTAGTATTTCACTCTTTACATAAAAAACGTTGCCGACCTCTGTACTAGAGCCTCTTCACTACCCCCCGTGATACCTTCCACCATTTCACGGCGTTTGGCTGACGTGGTGTTACGCTCACAGAGGCCTTTGTCTTTGACTACAAAACATCAGCGGAATCTTCTACAGTGGTGTCACAGCCGATCATCATGGTTACCCTCAGACTGGCATCCATCGTCTTCATGTCTGGGGAGGCCAGGGCCAACGTCTCAATCCGCCTTTGTTTTACAAAGGCATAAAACTATAACCCTTAGTGTGATGGTGTGGGGTGCTATTTCATACGACAGGACGTCATCTCTTGTCATCCTCCATAGATTTTTAACAGCTCAACGATATGTTGATACCATCCTGCGGCCAGTTGTATTACCCTTCTAGGCACATCATTCGGGAGCCAGTTTTCAACGAGATAATTCCAGGCTCCATACCGCTCGCATATTATATCTTTGAATTACCTTGGCCAGCAAGGTCAGTAGTTCATCAGGCCAGGTACTTAGTCACAAGGTCACCAGACATTCACCAATTGAGCGTGTCTTGATCATGATAGGGAACTAGATTCGGGCACACCAAAAATATCGCAGATCTAGAGCTGTAACTATTGAATGCTTGGCAGAATATCATTAGAAACCTCTATCACTCTTTACCGAGGTGTATACAAGCATGTATGGCTGCAAAGGGTGGGGGGGGCCTCCACCAACTACCGATTTGTACATCCAAGCTGTAATCGTGAGCCATTGATGGCCCTTAGGGTCTTGATTTTTTTTTTATCATTTTATTATCTGTGTATGAGCTTGTAGCGGTGTGATAGCTATATGAACTAGTACCAACATCACGCGAAGACGATCGTTTTGGCGTGATCGGTTAAGTACTCGCATTTTCATCAGGAACAGAAGGTACCCAGAACGAACCTTCCTTCATTGGTGACCCTGGCCGTGCAAAGAACAGCACCCTTCACGCACCGCTGTCGGGGCACCATCTATCCACCGCAAAAGCAACCAAACCGTCAAACATTGACGCAAAGTAAGCCGTTACTCCTCGAAGTCGTCAAACAATGAAGCAATTACACCGTCACACACATGACGCGATTCTCAAGCCGTCACGCACGAAAGTGACGCAACCCACCAAGTGACGCAACTGCTTACATGCTCGCCACGAATATGGTACCGTTCGTTCATCTATTCGCCGACTCACTGGCATGGGAGTATGTAGACGTGTGATAGCTATATGAACTAGTATCAACATCACGCGAAGACGTTCGTTTTGGCGTGATCGGTTAAGTACTCGCATTTTCATCCGGAAAGGAAGGTACCCAGAACGAGAACCTTCCTTCAAGCTGTATACCTATTTAATTTCATTAAAGACAAGTACCTCCTTCATGGTGCTTCGATTTTTTTTTTTTTTTTTTTTTTTTTTTTGCAAAAGAGTGTATTTTGAACATTATTATTTTCCCGCTACAAAATTGGAAATATTGCTTGAGCGATTTGCATTGATTACTACACGAATCTTCTATGCAACTTAAAATCGCATACCAATCTTACACAATTTTACTTTTTATTTTATAATATATATATAAATCCTTGCTATTATTTTATTATAGTAATACTTTTCCAAAGATCCGCACTTTATTTTGTCGGGGGGCGGGAAGAGCTGTGAAAATGGTAGCCGAGTAATCCTAGTCGTGAACTTGAAGCCAATGTTGTTAAATTGGGAAATAGAGTCCTGGCGCTATTAATGATTCGCTGTGTAGAGGGGCCGATGGGCGTGAAATATGTCGCGGCTCAAAGTCCTCACGTTAGTGTGATGTGAATGCTTCGAGAATGGAATACTAGCTGAAGTGTCACCTTCATCTTTTGACCTTGGTTTAAAATTCCGAGTTCCATCGTCAACAGTTCTCGTGTTATTTCAGAGTACGACGTGAACAAGTAATCAGTCGAAACATATAAAATGTAAAAAGATGAAAATATTTTGCAATTGAAAAAGAAAGTCTTCTTTATGTCAAGTGTATATGTGGCAAATTACCTTCAGCTTCGTTATACTATACCTTTGTGACCCCATTCCTATACATATATACAGTCGGACCTCCATTTTACGACCCTCTATGTAGCGAATTTTTCTATTTTGCGAACTTTTTCCTGGAACCAAGAACCTTCACTATTTTTTTTTTTTTTTTTTTTTGTGCAAAATAACCTCCAAATCTCGAAGTGCAATTTCTATTCAACAAACTTTTTCTCTCGTGATTCGTTTTTTTCCCTCCCTATTTTTTTAAAAAAATATTTCTGGACATTTCAAATTATGCTCCTTTTTAACACACTTTATGGTAACCAATGGCCTAGAACTGGTTTTACCAAGTGCTTAGCTCACCTAGCGTAGTAAAATTGCCGTGATTTTTCAAAAAATAAACAAATAAATTAACAGAATTTATCTGTAATTAAGTTTAAGGATTAAAGTTACAGATTATAAAATATTGAGTGTTTAAAATGACTTGCAAGCTTAAAAATATAGAACAATTTACTGAAATTCATTAGTTTTAATATGAAAATATTTTTTAAAGTGTTAAAAATACTACGCATTCTCTTAGGCAATGTTTTTTTTCTCTTGTTTCCCTTGCAGATTTCTTTTTAATAGGTAAGTTTTATGAAACAAATATATATGAATTAAAAAAAATAGAATAATAATTTTTTCTTTAAACATTATATAGTGTTTGTGAATTTAAAATTTGTGTTTTACGTGGTTTCTAAAGTACATTTAAAGATGAATCTCTATTTAACGAATTTTCCGCATCACGAACTTTTTTTGGGATTTTGTGATTTCGTTATATAGAGATTCGACTGTATATACATATATATATAGTCGGACCCCGATTCAACGAACTTCGTGACTTAACGGATTTTTCTCATTTCTTATTTAAAATGAGCCCCCCCCCCCTCCTTCTCTATTTAACGGATAATAAACCCCGAATTAAAGAATTATTTCAACAACTGAAATTTTTTTTATTAGTGTGTATTTAAAAAAAATTCGAACTTTTTTTTTCAAATTACATATCCTTTTTGTCCGGAGCCAGAGGCGGCTCTAGGGCCGGTCAAACCGGACTCCTGCACGGGGCAGCAAATTTTAAGGGCGGCATTTAGATCGAATTTGAAAAATATTTTTTTGTTACAAAAAAATTTACATATTTTCCGAAATATTATTGTGAGTGAATTTGGTATTTCATTTAACGCGTATCTGATTTCCTTATTTTGTATGTTTAATGTAAGTTTTCTTTTATGTTAAAATTTGAAGGGTTCGAGGCGGGAGTATATGTTAAATAATCAAATTTAATATGTTTACACATCTTTCACTAGTAATTTTCTCCCCTTCCTGGAGTTAAGTCGCAACAGACATTCCTTTCACCCTTACGATGTCCGGTGTCAGCTATTCAAAAGGAGACAGGGGTAATAAGAGGTTTTGGAAAATAGAGAACCACAGCAGATTTTTTTTCTGTTTAAGTCTTGTGTGTAGTTACTTTTCGTTAAAACAAACGCTTGTAATCTCAACCATCAGTAGACTATTTTTCGAAGAAATTGGTCCGCTGAAATGGATGATTCCTTCTCTTATATTTTACTCGTTTGAAATAATAACAAGTAATTATGTCCTTAATTTCGAATTATTTTCAATTTTTAAGACTTCAGGTGACATCCTACCTTGAAAATGTCGTTTTTCGTCTACATAAGGTAATTTTTTTTTATTTCAAAATCTTATAGTTTGAACATTTTTCTTTCCAAAACAGTTTTTCCTTTTCCTTTACGCGAAATAGAAATAAAGTTAAAGTGATTTTAAAAAACATCACACTCTATGCAAAAGGGCAGTAAAATAAAATTTCAAAAAAGTTTATGAGTTTTTCTCAAAATTATGTTTTCAAAAGAAACTCTTTACCAGATACATGATATCTTAAGAACCAAAACAGATAACGTTTTGAAATTTTGTGTGTGGGAATGTTTATTACACTATTTTTCATAAAGTGAACCACAAGTTTAGTTGAAGGTTAAATATTTTTTTCATTTTGGGTAGTTTTTATAAAGAAAAACATGTTCAGATGTTATATTACAGAGTTTCCAAAAGGTTAGTGCAAAAAATCTGTAACTTTTTTGGACCCCTATATGACTTATAGCTCCAAATTAAGAAACAAAATGTTCGGTCCGATGAATTCGTTAAATTGGGGTTCTGCTGTATATATATGTCGCAAGGAAATTACGAAATTAGGAATTTGATCAAATTCCTAAGGATATGATCAAAGGATTTGATAAGTTAAAATAACGTCTCTCTACAAGGTCATTTCCCTGATGAATGTAAGTGATTTTGGCAAATCCCTGAACCGTTTGAGGGAAATGATGAAATGAACTAGTCAGGATTTGCATTGGCAAAATGCTGTCCTGGAAGGGGGAGACACCTAGGAGGTCGAGTCCTTGCACTTCCGAACCAAACAGGCAGAACTATCGATCCCTCAAATATCAACCCCATATCTTTAAAAAAAAAAATGGCACCATGGATTTAACATGGGGATTGATATTTTAGTGTGTAAGCCCTCCCTGCCCAAAGCAGGTCATCATTAGTAGAGAAATCATGAAGGAGGGGGAGGGGAAGGCCACGTCGATCGACGCCACCGCGTGCGCTTCCCCGGTTCTCTGTTACACATTTCCGTCCCTTTTCACGAAATCACTCCTACAAATATCCAACAACCGAGAGGAAAGACGTTACACATAAAAAAAACAACAGCCTAATTTTCTAATTATTTGTTAATTAGTTTCGAATGAATAATTTGTATTCCTTTGACTAGTGTTGTATTACTTACTTCTACGTCTAATAATGCACCATATTTGTTAAATAAACACTTATAAACTCTTGAAAATATTATTTCATCATTTCCCTGAAACAGATCAGGGATTTGTTCAAATCCCTTACTTTCATGAGGGAAATGACCTTGAAGAGACGTTATTTTACCATCTCCCGCCAATTGACCATATCCCTGAGAGATTTGATCAAATTCCTAATTTCATCGTTTCCCTGCAACATATATATCGGGTATCATTCATGAGCAAGTCCTGAAATGTTTCTCAGTCGACTGAAAAAAAAACAGACTTCAAATTTTGAAAAAGCAATATTATAGATGTAGGAATTATATAGAACATTGTGGATTTTCATGCAAATTGAAACAGTTTTCTGTCTGAAAACATGTTCCCAATTTAATTTAGGCTCTTTTATAGTTGGCAAAGATAGCCTTAAGAAAAAATGTTTCTTTCTTTTACATAAAGCATTTCATCTTCTTGCAAAAGTAAATGAAATATTTGTAGAAATTCGTAGCAGCACATATTATCAAAATTTAATACAACGTAATTTGATATATTAATGCAGTTAAATTTCATAAACTAATTTAGAACAGTAAGTAAATTATAGAAAACATACACTGTATAATTTTCATTAGAGTACTGACTTTATTATTATCATAAATTCAAACTAATTAGCATCATCCAATACAAAAAATCATTTTGGTATGATCCAGTAAATATCATCAATGGATTTGTTGATGTTTTTGCTGTTATTAGCCTTTGAAAGATATATACGCTCTTATATTAAGATCCGGGGCTATAAGTGAAAATTTGAGAAATACATTAATTGTAATACGAAAGACAAATAGTAATTCTTTAATTGTCTTTAGTGGCTTTAATCTGATATTAATGAGGTATTAGCAATGCACTGGTGGTGGCGTAAACAAGTTTTTTGATATTTGTATATGACGTGTAACGTCGTGAGAAGGTAGCGTACGAAAATAACAGCACAGCAAGGTTGTGGGAGTAAAAAATTACTTTTAATTTTTTCTCCTACAGGGTAATTAGATTAAATTAAATTGTCTCTGTGCCTAGCCAGTATGGTAGCCCCTTTTTGAAGTCGCTCTCTCCACAGCTTGTCTCGGTACAGTCCGCAAGGCGTTTTTTCTTATTCCCGTTCAGGATTCCTGGTCAGCATCACGGTCCAAAACTCCGGGATCCTCTTCTCCGCTTCCTAAAACGACCAGCCCTCGTCTTTTTCGAGCTCTTTCTTTTTCCTTCGTTCCTCTTCTTTTGGTTTTTCCAGCCCTTTTAAAACATCAGGGGCAGTCCATTTCTCCCCCCTCACGCTTTCTCATTGGTGGGCCCATGTTAGTCGATACTTGAACCTCAACTCATTAGAGCCTATTGGCGCATAATCTGCCAATCGTCCTCTCCCCTGGTTTCTTCACAAACCAGCAGGTGTCTGACACATGCTCCGACGGCCGAACCCTTTCGGCCCACTGTCGTCGTTTTACCGCCTTTGAGGACAATTCGCCATTGTGTATGTAAGGCGACAGTCAGCTGCCTCGGAAGCGATCTCGTTCACAGTGGTATGGCCAGACTATTATTTGTCCTGTCTCCCTGGCACCAAAGTCCAGATGCTAAATAAACGATAATGAACCCCAGCTGCACGTGCACCAAAACTCAGTCTAGTATTGTCCTAAAATAGTATTGGCATGAAAGAGTGAAACTCGTTTCGAAAGGGGGACGTCACAGACGGAATAATTTTGATAAATTATTTTTCTAAATTACTTTATTTCAGCTATACAGTGTACTTGGGCAAATAATTTAAGATTTTTAGTATTAACCATTGACAAAGATACCTCTTGATGTGATATGCCAAAAGTTATCCTCTAGCATTATGAAGTTTTTTAAATATTGGAAGAATTATCACACTGCTTATTTATTCGATAGTTTTTTGAGAAATCGTGTTTCTCTCTCTCTCTCGAACTTAATGGTAATCCCATGGAGAAGGAATTACTCTTTTTCAGATCTGTACTATTTTGTTAATTAGAATGAAAAGAAAAAAATCACGATAAAAAAACCAAAAAAATAAGGAAAGTTTTATCGATTATGCCTGTTTTACTACCCCTTCGAAAGTTTTTTTTTTAATATTAGCTTTATTATTTTTTCAACCGTGGATTTCTAGATCTTAAAAATTTTCTTATTTTGTTTCGAAGTTAATAGAAAAATGCAATTCTATAGAAATCTTGCTTATTTTTAATTCTTTTGGATGCATTACATATAAATACAATAATCTAGATTTCAGGATGTAAGTACAAATTTCAATTAGCGCCATTTTGAATTCATTTACGAATTCAAAATGGCAGAGTGAAAGTCTTAATCTTCCACTCTATCAAGTAATTACTATTAATTTATTTTATTAAGACATAACCTTTTTTTTTGTTTATTTACATATCTAGTAACTATCAAGCTAATATTATCTGATATATACTTTGTCACTGTCTGATCAATGATTTAAACTTGAAACATATTTTCAAAGAGAAAAATTTCCCAATCGTGTTGAAAGATCATATAGTCACAGATATATCTTTATTGATTGCATTTTTCAAAATAATATAAAAAGGGCTTTTAATGTTTGTTATAGTTATTTTTAACTTTTCATTAAAAATTTCAGGATTAAAAAATTCAGACAGTTTCAATAAAAAAATTATTTTCTCCTTTCAAAAAGGCTGAAATGTTACTTTAAAACAATCTCTCTTATCTCATGCTTCTTTTCTTCAATAAATAAATTATACCATATTTTTTTTTAAAAAAAATAACAGAAAGAAACCCATTTCCGGTCCCATTAAAACACCTATTTTTTTCATCTTTCTGAGAAAATGGTATGTATGGCAAGATGTTAACCAAACAATCATGCTTTTTATTTTGTAACTTTGAATTTTTATTTTAAAAATGAAGGCAAAGATCTATTAAAGTTTCTGGAAATAATAATAATAAAATGAAGTGTTTATGTATTTAAAAGTGTAAAAAAAACTTTCTTAATTAAAGTAACAAATCTTCCATCGTTAGTTCTATCGCTTATATTGTTATCTGAAGGTCAAATTTACCGTAAGAAAAGGTCACCAAATTAATTTTAATAATATACAGCAATACTGTACTTATAGAACAGAACAACTGAGTTCAGGACGGCCCTTTCCAAGAATTATTAAGGTGCTTTTTTAAGAAGCATTGTTTCCCTCAAAAAAAAAAAAAAAAAAATTCTACTTAGAAGCATATAGCATTGTTAATTGCAAGGCAACATTTTTTCTCCAAACTAATGTAAATGAAAATAAAACAAACTTATTAAGTGTTCCAAAAATGTAAAAGTTTCCAAGAAGGATTTTTACTGTAGAATTCCGCAACTCTTTTCAGTAGTTTTCGAAAATGATGTTAACAAAATTATAATTTGAACAAAGACTATAAATATTTATATATATAAAATTTTTCACTAAATCAAAAAAAAAATGCTCTACATAATAGTGTTTGCTCGATTGTGGAGTCTCTGTAAATTTGTTGTACAAGGGAATGGAAAAATCTATTGATTCGCACATTCACTTTATTTTGAAAATTATTTATTTACAGAATGTAATTCTAAATAAAACACAATAAAATAGCTTGGGAAGTATAATTCAAAAACGCTATTTTTTTTCTAAGCAAACAGTTTGTTTTCCGAATAAAAAAAATAGATGTCGTTACTTGACCATGGTTCAAAATTAGTTATATATCTTCAATAACCCTCGTGTTGCTCCAGAGTGTGGCGTAAATGAATGGCGATGTCAATTTTTTTGGTAACCGGAATTGATCGCCAAGCAACTGAATTTAACGATAAGTGTTCCGAGAATTTACAAATTGTAATTTTGCAATAAAAATAAAGAAATATAAATACGAAATTAAAAAAAATATATATTTATAAAGCTAACAAAAAAATGCGTAAAAATAAAAACTGTATTTTCTTTTTAAGTTAAAGGAAATAAAGGATTTCATCCTGTAATATGATAGTAGATGCACATCCAAAAATGGCGTCAAAATATTCAGTTGATCAAACGCGTGGGAACTTGTTAAGCGTCATAATCATGTGATTATGACGTCAGATGAATCGAGTCCAGAAACATCTTAAGGCAAGGGCCAACTGGGACCAGACCTCGTCTCGTTCTCGACTCAGCCTTAATAAAACCATGATTCGAAAAATTTCAACACAGTCAAATGTTATTTCCGGTTGTATTCTCTAAAAAAACTGGGAATTTCGGAATATATGTCACCTGGCTATATGTCATGACTGTCGTCTATGTATAGGAGTAGGCCTAACCCCATACACCCTGTAACGTTTGAAAGAATAACGGTAGAGTATTCTTGGTTAATTTAAATATGGAATTTATTTACGTCACAACTATTGAATATTATTTACTGAATGATACATTAAAGTTATTAAACTTAATTATAGATTGTTAGAGTCCAATATTTTGTGAGAGGAGGATTCGTTGACCACCACTCCCGTTTAAGTTCAAAGCATCTCTCTTCTCATCTTCCGGTCGACTGGGTTCGATTCCTCGGGGGTCAAAAAGGGGTTGCGCTGCAGCTGCAAGATGCACGTGTGGGTGTCGGGTCCAACAAATACGCCGACCGCAGTTGGTGTTCGGAGTAGTGACGTTACAACCCTTCTTACTCATTCAGTCAAAAGGCGGCAGGCAGTTGGGTCGGTTTGTGCGATTGTAAGTTATTCTCATTTATTTGTTCAGGGTTTGTACGAGTAATTGACAACGTATGCTATTTACTGTCTACTTTCATGGGTCATAGGAGGAGCCCTGGTTCTACTTTTACGTAGAGGCCCAGGGCCTCAAGAAGTCTTAAGACATCACTGATTATTGAGTCCATTCTGGATAGATAAAAGTATCATTCCTAATACTTATTTTCATGATATGAAACATACAGACCAAAAATGATTTTTGTTTCCTTAAAAAATGATTGCATTATGAAAAAGAGTAAATGAGAAAATCAAATTTTAATATTTTTTTTCTTGTATTTATTATATTTTGGTTTTAAATTATTTTGCAGTATTTCGAAATTATATAAGATTGTTAAGGCTGTCTTTGGCTAATGTTAAAGAATAGGACCCAAATTCCAAAATTTTTTTCAGTTATAAAAAAGTACTCGAACATTAATATTATATTCTGGCTTCGCTATCCCATAGAGAATCACCTATTTTATCAAACTACTCACTTTTATCCGAGATGACAAATTTTTTCTTTTATAAAATGCGTTTCGCATTTTTTCTCCTATACCGTAATGCTAAATGAGCTATCCCTTTACCTGTTAAAAGGAAAAACTAATTATTTATGAAACATTTTGAAATTTTAAAAACTCCATATAATAAAGAATGCATGAGTTACATCGTCACAAATTTTTATAAACATTTAGGCATTTTTTTTCTGTCCGAAAATGTGCTCCGCGTTAAGTTCACCCTCTCGTACAGATGGCGAAAACAGCCTTAAATACTAGATGAGGAGAAATGAATGTCAATTCGGATACCGACCTAGTCAACAGGCCATAGATCAAAATTACGAGGTGTATCAGCTGTAATTAGCACAGGGCAAAAATACGACAAACAAATGAAACGTTTGTATGAATCAAAACAAATCGCATTTGTAGACATACAGAGTGTTTTTTTTTCTAGGTATAGAAGTTTAAGTTGGCATTACTTTCCAAGATGGCGACCGATTTAACAGCTGTCAAGTGATTTATTCTCAGTTTGGTTTGGCAATTCATCATGAATAGACTCACGCCTGAACAACGCTTTCAAATTGTGCAATTTTATTTCGAAAATAATGGTCGCGCGCTATTTTCATAAGCGAATTTTGTTTAGCGATGAAGCGCACTTCTGGTTGAATGGCTACGTCAACAAACGAAACTGCCGCATTTGGAGTGAAGCTAATCCACAAGTGAATGTCGAAACACCGTTACATCCAGAAAAACTGACTGTTTGGTGCGCTTTATGGGCTGGTGGAATCCTTCTTCAAAAACGATGAAGGCCACAACGTTACAGTCAATGGTGATCGGTATAGAGCCATGATTACTAACGTTTTCATTCCTGTATTGAACAATCATGATGTCCAGCAGCTGTGGTTCCAACAAGATGGCGCAACATGTCACACAGCTCGTGCCACAATCGATTTATTGAAAGACACGTTTGGTGACCGCCTAATTTCACGTTTTGGACCTGTGAATTGGCCTCCAAGATCTTGTGATTTAACACCGCTAGACTATTTTCTGTGGGGCTATGTAAAGTCATTGGTCTATGCGGATAAGCCACAAACGCTTGACCATTTGGAAGACAACATTCGCCGTGTTATTGCCGATAAATGTTGTTAAATAATGTTGCCGATAATGTTAAATTATACGGCCACAAATGTTGGAAAAAGTCATCGAAAATTGGACGTCCAGATTAGACTACATCCGAGCCAGCCGTGGCAGTCCTATGCCAGAAATCATATTTAAAATGTAATGCCACAAGATTATCTTTCGAATAAAAAAAATTCATGTCAATCGAATAATACATCGTTGTTTTATTGCAATTTAAAGTTCTATACCTCCAAAAAAACCCACCCTTTATAAATAAGTGAAATATAAAACTGAACACGGAGTTGCTGCAAAAACCGTGGTTCTGGTAAAAAGCTTGTGGACGATTGTTTTTTTAATCGAGTTAAGTTTTTATTAGATTTATGTAAAGAAGTCGATTGCATATATTTAATCAATCACTCAGAATCCGTTCTGAGCACCCTCCCGTTAGTGTGGTAGTTTGGGCAAGTGGTGCTAGCTCAGGTGTCATCCTCGTCACAAGACAAAGGTACAAAATTACGAGATCCATCTCCAATAACCCTCATGACACTTTTATAGAGCGACTTTATGAGCACGGACTCCTGCTAGCCCGTTGCGAAGTGTCATCTGGTCATGGCTCTAAGTTAGGAGGAGTGCAGAGTAGCACAGCTGCCTGAGAATATTCGGCGTTTCTTAGTCTTGGATTTGTGTCCTGGTGTCATTGAAGATACACCTTGGTGACGTCGTGAGTAGATAACGTGCAAAGATTTGTCACAACCTAATTTTGAAATAAAAGAATTATTTATTTGCTCAACAAATTACTTATCTTTCTTTCATCCGAAAAAGTCTCCTTCGGACTCAGAATCCGATCTCGGCAAGTCTCTCTCTCTGCTCTCTCCTCTCTCTCGGCTCCAGTCTCTATCTGTTTTTTCTAAAAAAAAACATTTTAAACCGCAGGGGCGGGTCCACAGCCCGCCCCTCATCCTTTATCATTGGCAGGCTACCAAAATCTGCCCACGACCCTGGGCCTCATTAGTGTCCTATTCGTGCGAAACACACAATTACACTCCCGGCCCGTCTGGAATTTAATGGCGTCAGGATTCTCGTCCAACATCTGGACACCCCTTTGTTTCTTAAATTAATTCTCTCGTAGATCTTCAAGGCGTCAGACTCGTTGGCCAGACAAGCTTCGTCTCTTGTCACCCGGTGGGCACTCCCTTATCCATTGTGACTTCCAGTCAGAGAGTCGATTCGGTTTCGAGACCAAACAATAAACAATGACCCCATGGCTACGTGCATTGGTCTCACCTGCTCTGAGCCATAAAAATTGGCGTGAATAAAAGGGTGAGGTACATACCAAGTGAAGTCGTTACACCGTGTAAAGGGACTGATGCAAGTTCCATCTCATTAGCGTGGAAATTAGGAGTGCCAGCTCAGCTGACGAAGACAGCATTTGAACTGTTACCTTGCTCTCCCTTAGAGCTACGTTAAACGCACATGAGCCTCTCTACACGGTGAATCTTGAATGGGATCAGAGCTAAACCTGCGGCTCGAGTTCATGCCAGACACGAGTTCATTTCCACGGCTAAGCTACCGCAGCTAACTATGCAATCGGAAAACTGATAACAAAAGGTTGAAGGGAATACACCTAATTTCAAAAGTTGTTCGAGTATTAAGGTCCCACTCTAAAACAAAGCGTGAGCTACAAACGGAGAATCTCGTAGTTTTGAACAACGATCAAGTGACGAGAACAATACATCGCTCACAACCATGTCAACTTGAGGACTGCGAATCTTGAACGTGCGTTATCCTCTCTACACGGCGTGTCTTTAAAATAAAGCTGAATTCACGCCAAGGCTGTCAGCGTCGAGCGTCTAGCGAATCAAAGACTTCATCTCGGGCGAGATGAAATCTCTGATTGGCTAGATTGGCCTTGGTGTGAATGCAGCTTATGACGCCACAGAATTCGACAGACACTGGCCATGTATTTGCAACAATGACCATCACCAGGGGTGGCTCTAGGACCGGACAAACTGGACTCCTGCCCAGGGTGGCATTTGGATCAAATTCGAAAAATATTTTTTTTTTGGTACAAAAAATTTGATGTATTTTCTGAAAATATTATTGGGTGTGAATCTGGTATTTCATTTAACGTATCTTATTTTTTTTTATTTGTACTCTTTCTATTTAATGCCAGTTTTCTTTTATGTTGGAACTTGAAGAGTTCGAGGCAGGAGTATATGTTAAAGCATGAAATTTAATATATTTACACATCATTCACTAGTAACTTTCTCCCCATCGTGGAGTGAGGTCACAACGGACATTCCTTTCACCCTAACGATTGTCGGTGTTAGCTATCCAAAATGAGACAAGGGTAATAAGAGGTTTTGGTAGATAGAGAGCCACAGGAGAAATCTTATTTTAAACTTGATTATAGTTATTATAAGTTAAAACAAACGCCTGTGATCCCCACCATCAGTAGAATATTTTTCGAAAAAATTGGCCTTTTGAAATGGACGATTCCTTCTCTTACATTTCACTCCTTTGAAATAATAACAAGTAATTGCGTTCTTAATTTCGAATTATTTTGAATTTTCTGAGACTTAAAATAAGATACATATATATATATATATAATTAGAGAGATAACTTGATTTGATATATTTTTGTCCGGGGTGGCAAAACTGTTAGAGCCGGCTCTGCCATCACTACCCTACCGTCGCCACGCATATAAAGCTAGACCAGCGTTTCTCAAAATGTAGGACGCCCCCCTCCTAGGGGCATGATAACTCTACGAGGGGGGCGCGAGCGTATTGAAAAGTCGAAAGCAAAAGATTATTTAAGAAAATTTTTAATTTATAGAAAGTAAACAAACAAATACATAATAAAAAATAAAATACACATTTACACTGATATAATACATTTATACATGTATCAGTTCTGCGCAATGTATTTTATAATTAATTTAACAATACTAAATTAAGAAAAGTTTAAAAAATACCAGTAACCCCATGGGCTTGTCATACAAAAATTATACCAAAAAAATTAATAATTATCTAGATAATTTGTATGGTTAAAAATAAATCCCCATTAACTGCTCATTACTCCCCAATGCCACGGTTTTCCATGTAGGCACGCGTGTGTGCTGTATTAGGGAAGGGAGGGGGAAGAAAAGGAATAAATAAGTAAAAATCCTATGAAATAAGTAAATCCTTCGCAAACACTGTCAAGGTCCGTTTATCGTATTCCAAAGCCTTCGGAATAATTTTTTAGACAGCAGTTCACGGAAGACGTATATATACGTCCCAGGCAATTGTCGTTTTGGTTGAACGAGACGTTTATATACGTCGATCGCAATTAAGAGGTTGAATTCGTGTTGTAGCGTTAGAGTCAAAGTATAGTGTTATTGAGTTCAATATATTGTTATTGTATGGAATTATGATTGAATGCGCGATGAAAATTATGATTGAATATTGGGTCGCAAATAGTGAAAGTTTGAGAAGCACTGAGCTAGACACAATTTTAGAGCTTTTACAGCAAAAAGTATTAAAATTCAAGCAATCACTCATAAATATCAGGGTGAGTGGTTAACGTTGCATTGTTCAACTACTCGAGGGCTTTTGGCGATGGCTCCCGTAATTTTGAACCAATGGCAAGTGACGAGGATGACACCTGAGCTGGCACCCCTCTCCCAACTACACCACCGGGAGGACGTTTGAGCACTTGAAAGATTTATCGTGCATCGCTTCCCTACACGGCGGGTCTTTAGTGGTACTGGGCTCGAATTCATGGCACGCCGGCCATGAGTCCGTTACCTTGACCACTAAGTTACCGCGGTCACGCATAAACGTTAGATTAAAAGAAAAGGAATTAGATGACAAGTAATTATTCAAAAATACCAAGATAAATGTTATACGTAATTCAAAAACTAAATCTAAGCTCAATGATTTTTATATTCCCTTTCATTTATATTTAAACTTAAAAAATATGTACAAATTTTAAAGTAAAAACCTTATTGGGAAAGGTAGACTGAAATGATGGGTCTAGACCAGTGATCTTCAAACTGGGGTTCCATGAGGCATACCCAAGGGTTCCACGAATCACAAAAAAAAACTCGGAAAAGAAACTTACACAATTGTGAATGCAAAATAAATTGATTTTCTCTTTGAAGTTTGTATACCCAGAAGAATTTAAGGCTCATCCCTGTCATTATGAAACTGAGAATTCTGTTTATACCTGATAACTTTATTTTGTAATACTTTTTAAACCTTTATTATAATATAACAAAAAAGTACTAAAAACTTTTATCTTTATACGAGGGCTGTTCAATAAGTAATAAGACTAAAATTATATAACAGAATACCTTTAACCGTCATCATTTAAATGGTTTTTTTCGAAATAACTTCCGCGGCACGTAATGCGTTTATCCCAAAGTTCTGTCCACTTCTTAAAAACATGTAAGAGTCCATTTGGGATAGCTGTTTCAAAACCGTCTCCACAGCATTTACTCATTCTTTGTTGCTTGCAAAACGTTTGTCTCGTAATGGTTTCTTAAGTCGAGGAAACAGCCAGAAATCGCATGGAGTGAGATCAGGACTGTATGGAGGGTGTGGTAAAATCTCTACGTTGTTCTACTGCGAAACACCCAGTACGCAACGAGCAATATGTGGTCGGGCATTGTCATGATGCAATAGGAAGCCATTTCGAAGGAATGGACGTTTTCTTTTAACGTGCTGTGCTATTGTTCACAGGACATTTGCGTAGTAAGAGTCGTTTACGGTACTACCGGGTCCGACAGCGTGTTGATACACAATTCCTTCATAATAATAAAAAAAAATCATGGTCATAACTCTACCAGCCGATTTCACACTTTTTGCTTTCTTGGGAGTAGGTGAAGATGGATGTTTCCATTCACTGCTTTGTTGTTTTATGGTTGGATCATAGTAATTCAACTAAGCTTTGTCTGCTGTCTTTCAAGATATTGTGTTGCCTTCCTGTTCCAGTCTTTAATCATATCAAAGGTCTCCGATGCTGATTTTTGCTTCCATTTCGACAACTGGCCGCGTCTCGTAGGCGCCGACAAATACGCTTCCGTTCTATAACGCGATACTTAAGAATACGAATCTGTACACGTCATCTATCGGTAATTTTTGTTAATACAGACAACAAACTTTTCTTATGCCACAGAAATTAACATTCCGATGAGTGGTTTTGTCGCAGTAAAATTAGTCTTATTACTTATGAATAGCCTACGTATATAAATATATTACCTTACCTACTTGATTTTGAATATTTTGTTTACTATCCCGGGTTCCATGAGATAATTTTATAATCGTTAGTACAATGTCTTGGAAAAACTAAATAGTTTTGTAACGGAAAAAGTAACTTTTTATATTTGTGGGAAAAACACCCACAGTATAAAAATATCGTTGGGTGTATGATTTGAGTACCCAGCTCTTTCGAGCTACAACTTCATATCAGTAGGTATTTGAGTGACTGTAATTGATTGACTTTTTGTCCTTAGTTAAGTTCCCACAATAAAGGAGAGGGAACAAATTATCAACAGATTCAATGTTAAAAGTTTAAGCAAGAACAGCTCCTACATTTTTTATGCAAAATACACAGTATTTCTCTAAGCATTTTAATGCCATTCACATAACAATGGGTGTAAGGGAAAAATATTTCTCATCATGAGTGGCCACAAAAATAAAGTTTTGAGACAAATTAAAATCAGAATAATAGACCTAGATTTCGACAGTTATGGTAAAAAAAGAAAATGCAAGCACATATCAAAGTTGTTAAACATAATACGTGGATCACAGATTAATATTATTAATGAGTAAATTATATTAAAAAAATTGAATAAAAAAAGCAATATTTTTTTAATTACCTTTAAATAAAGTTCCATAACATGTTGATCTACTTTAAATATTTTAAGATATATTCTTCTAAGCGTGTGTGTGGAATAGGGTTCCATAAAAATACCTTCTAGCTCAAGGGGTTCCATGGAAACATCTTCTAGTTCTAAGGGTTCAGAGAGTTAAAAAAGTTTGAAAACCACTGGTTTAGACTAAATCTCAACAGTAGAAAATTCCTGAAAAATATTTATGTTCTCAATAGGCGAAAACAAGCATTTTGAAAACCTTGTTTTTAAAAATTGGCTCCCACAGAAATTTTATTTTAAATTAAACTCTGTGGTGCAGCAGCCCATGGAGGGTCAAGGCACATCTCAGCTTACGTGATCTTGGGTGCTAAGGTGCATGAGTAGATGTACAGATCAGGTGGTCAGTCTGACGTAAAACCCTTAGTGTTTAGTTCCCAAACAAGCTTGGTACTGACTTATCGACTCACAGAAGGGATGAAAGGCTGAGTCAACCTTCAGTATCCTGGGGTTTGAGCCCCGGACCTGTGACATGGAAGTATGATACACTACCACTCGGCCACTGGGTGCAATTTGATTTTAAAGCAAAAGCTTTAATGGAAATGATAGCTAATATGCAGGTTTGTAATTAAATAAATATAAATACACTGAGTGAAATACAAATTAGATTAATTTAAAAGAAATATAAAAGCTTTCTCTTTTAATATTCTGCCCACCTAGTATCTAAAGTGAAAATCAAATTAAAAATTCTCGATAAAAACATAGAATAATGGGGAAAAACAACAAATAGTTTTTAATGCAAGATCTTTATTTCCGCCACAATAAACTGAACAGTAAATATGAGTTAACATTCATTTTTTTTTGGATGAAGTTCAATCATAATAATAAATATATTAATGAATGAAGAACAAAACATACAAAGGCAAAATAAATTTTAAGCTTCTATTCTTATTTAAAGGAACCCAACCAGCCATATAATTGGAGGAAAAAAATTACATACAGTAATATAGCTAGTTAAAAAGCAATACTCAAAATATACATAAGTTTTAAATATGCATTATAATACACACACAAAAAACACCTCTCTCTTGTTTGGTTTTATCTAGATTAGGAAGCAACATGCTAGTAACAATTTAAAAATAGTCGTTACATAGCTAATGCATCTGATACTAAAATTCATGCCAATATCTTTTAAAAAATGTAACAGCAGATATATTACAAATAAAAATGCATTTCAGAATAAATTGATGAAATACATTCTCAAAGAAATAGATAATGTACTCGATTTATCAAATAATTAAAAGTTCAATAACTTAATTTATTATATAACCATACTCGATTATGAAGAAACATACTAACAATTTAAAAAAACATATCAAGAACTATATTCCATACAACATAAATATACATATGTAATAATGAATGTTTTGCACACGAATAAGAAAAATATGTAACAAGATTTTATAACATTGAACAATGACTGAAAATGGACGGATTTATCATTTGAGAGAAAATTTGTCTCAAATTTATGGCACTATTCAATATTTGAAGATAATAGTGATTTCATGAAATTGTAACAAATGCTTACAATAAAACATTTTAGTATAGTTTACATAATAGATGAAATATTTAAAAAGCATCCGATTCAAACTATAATAAAGAAATAATTTTACATTCCTATCTATAGAGGTACAAAAGAATATATATATAATTAAGGAAGCAATATTTCTCTCACTCACTCACTCTCCCACGCACGTTTAAATACATTTAATCATATATGAAGAGTCCCACATATTGAATTCATTTACTGAAGAGCTGTTTAATATATTTTGTAATTTACTGTTGGATGCTTTAATAGTATTAGCTAAATAACTGTTTAACTATTTGTTCATGGTGTATCATATAAATCTCAACTTAGAAATATTCATTTTAATTAAATAGGCATGATGAATTAAAATATAACAAACTGACAGGATTTTTTAAACACTTGTATTTTACTATATATATATATATTTCTGATTGTATCAACTCAAATTCAAGAACTATAATTAGTAATATTTTATTTCCTATACAGAGATTTACACAGGAAGATAAAACATAAGCATTCTTAAAAGTATTCAAAACAGAGAGTAAAATTGGAAAAATTAATTCCCAGCATCAATTTTTTCAAAAATAATATTTGTTCATCTCAGTATTTTTTTAATAGACAATTGTACATTAAATGAGGATAGTGAGACAATGTTATTAATCATTTTGATATTAGAATGAAGAATAAGATTTTTTAAAAAATACAATAATTGTATTTTATACTTTTTCTTTAGCTATCTAGCAAGTTTTACAAAAATATCTAATTTTTTAACTAAAGGTAAAATTTATCTCCCTCTTCCAAGCATGAAGTATAAATTGAACATCATTAATTCAACTTCATTATTAAAAGAGAAAGTACTGGTATATAAAAATCTAAGTTTTAGCAAAGGCAAAAATCAGATGCTGACAGCACCAATTTATAATTTTGTTCTGTAAACAAAGCCTTAGAAAATTGTTATACGTAATTGAGAAACTCAACAAAAATACAATTATTTGAATGAAATATATTGTTTTATTATTCACCCCCAAGATAATTTTCTTTATCTTATTAGTTTTTTCCTGTTAGATGTCTTATAACATAGCAGGGAAAAACCACTAGAAGTTATTTTTGTCCGATTTGTTGTGTGTAGAATCTTTATTTCACTTTTTAAGGCACTTTTATGATTTAATTTAGAACTTTGAAAAAAAAAAGGATTTTTCTTCTTCTCTAAATTAATTTTATTAGGATATAACCTGAAAATGAAATATTTAATTATATAAACTAATTTCTTAGGTATTCAAAATTAAATCTCTTAATTATTAAAAATGCAAATAAATAATAAAAAAAAAAAGACTGAATTTGTTTTTTCAAATTATTTCTAATAAAACTTCATATATACATTATGCACAACTCCTTTAGTAGTACATTCAAAGTGATTTTACTTCAATGTATATAACAAAAAATATTATAGAAAAACTCAAAAGAATCATTTAAGTATAATACATATCTTCTTAGTAAGTTCTAATTTCAATGATTTTAAATAGCTTCCAAAACATTTCAGATGCTCATAAATGTTTATTTCAAGTATATTTAACAAGACAATATAACAATTTCATTTTGATTCATAAGTTGAAAGATAGGAAACAATTATTCCTCTTTAGGCACTTGCATTTCTTTCAAAAAATTGTACGAGGGTAGTCTGAAAAGTTTCTGATCTCAACATGAAGATTGCAACACCTGTCAATAAAAGGTAGTGAATTTCATTGTTCATTTGTTGACAGTTACTCACCAAAGATTCAGCCATTTTGGACACTCAGTTGTTATACAACAGTTGCTTGAGTGAGTTGATGTGAGTGCTTTTGTGAAAATGAACAAAATCGAGCTGTCATTAAATACTTGTTTTTGAAAGGCAAAATACCCCTACGCAAATCAAAGATAAGTTGGATTATGTGTATGTGGACTCTGCACTATCATTTACCACAGAGAAATTTTGGGCAGCCGAACTTAAATGTGGCCATAAGAGCTTTGGAGACGATGGACGTTCGGGACGTCCAAATATTGCAACTACCGACGAAAACATCACCAACTATCGCAAGTTCCCCAAATGGTGCTAGAGGACCACTGAATTAAAGTGATAGAGATATCAGAGGTTATGAACATGTCAATAGAACATATTTGTCACATATAAAATCAACACTTAGGCATGAGAAAGCAGTTCGTGGATTGGGTGCCGCGTTTGCTCACGTTAGATCAAAACGTGTTCGAATGAACATTTCCAACGCTATGTTGGCACAGTTTAGGTGCAATAAATCCGAGTTTTGGCACAGATTAATTACTGTAAATGAAACTTGGATACATCATACTCCCGAAACAAAAATATAGTCCAAACAGTGGACTGCAACCAAAAGAAGCAAAAACTGTTTTTTCGCCTGGGAAAGTGATGGTGACTGTTTTTTGGGTTAATCATGGAGTTATTTTAATCAATTATCTTCAAAAAGGAAAATAACCATTACTGGAGCATACTACACATCATTATTTGACAAGCTGAAGGCAGAACTTGCGGAAAAATGGCCTTATTTGCAGAAAAAGAAAATCATTTTTCACCAAGACAATGCACTGTCTCGAACCTCAGCGGTTGCCATGGCAAAAATCCACCAATTACAGTTTGAACTTCTTGACCATCCACCTTAATCACTAAATCTAGCCCCAAGCGACTTAATTTTGTTCCCTCATCTAAAAATTGCGCTCAGAGGACAGAGATTTTCGTCAAATGAAGAGGCAATCGCCTTCGTGAACAATTATTTTGCAGAGAAAAACGCTGAGTACTATTGGGACGGGTTACAGAGAAGGGAGCATGGATGGGATAAGTGTGCAGAGTTACAAAGGGACTATGTTGAAAAATAAAAATTCAGAAAAAATGTCTTGTATCTTTGTTAGGTCAGAAACTTATCAGACCACCTTTGTATATATATGTATATCACACTTTAAGTAACAACATTAATGTGTTTTTTAACAAATATTAACAATGTATATAATAGCTATTGCCAGGAACAACAGTGAAAATATTTTACACAACATAAGGCACTTATAATTATATAAAACAGTTTATAAGATCATTAATAAAAAAACTAGTTTGTATAAAAATAGCATTTAAAGAAGAGTTTGATTTTTAATAATTAACAATTTACAAAACAAACTTAGTTTTACTAATCTTAACTACCTTATTAATTTGAATGCTTTCGTCCAAAACATGAATATAAAAAAGTTCTAGAAGAAATTTGACATTTTCAAAAATTTTTAAAATTGTAGTAAGTAACCTGATGATAAATCAGATCAAGAGGAATTTAAAAATGCATAATTGTCCTAAATAATTAAATTAGAGTAAGAATTTATAAATGGAGATTTACAACAAATTTTTATTTGTAATCAAGATGTTCCTATTATTGTACCATTAAAAATATATGTTAAGATTTATAATATCAGATCAATTTCATTTCATGTGACACAGAAAAATCCAAGAGAGAAATAGACAAATTAAAATTCTAATCTTTGTTAATTTTCAGATTTTCTGGTACACCATCTTCTGGAGTATTTTCAGAGCGACTTTCATTCATGGCATTTATTAGAGAATCTAGAGATTTTTTCTTTGATTTTCTGTTAAGTTGATCCTTCTTCATGTTCATCAGAAGACTTTGTGAAACATTTTCAGATTCTTTGCTATTTTCATGATTACTATAAGCAATGATTTCCATACTACATACATGATTATTAAGCTTAGACTTCAAACTGAAATCTTTACCACAATAATCACACGAGTAACGTTTTTCACCTGTGTGCAGCCGAAAATGACGCAACATGTCTGTTTTTGCACTAAATTTCCTTCCACACAAATCGCATGTAAAAGGTTTTTCTCCAGTGTGCACACGAACATGAATATTAAGTTTATCTTTTCGGTAAAACTCCTTTCCACAATATTCACAATTGAAATAGCGTTCACCAGTGTGCAGCCGAGAATGCCGCACCAGATCATTCTTGCGACTGAATTTTTTCCCACAATCGAGGCAATCAAAAGGTTTTTCCCCACTGTGAGACTGCACATGACGAGCCAAGTCCTTTTTCTCATAGAAACTTTTGTCACATAGCTCACACTCAAAATTTTTTTCTCCTCTGTGAGTTCGCATATGACGAACAAGTTCACTTTTTTCATTAAATTTCTTATCGCACTGATCACAGGAATGGATTTGGAAACCTGTATGTCTCCTGATATGTTTCCTTAAGCCTGACTGAAATGCGAATTCTTTTGTGCAATACTCACAACTCAGTACTTTATCATTTTCTTTGGATGTACAGAGGTGACGAAGCAGATCAACTGTTTCATTGAATTCCTCTCCACAGTGTTGGCAATCATAAGTATGGCTACCAAAGTGTATGGATAAATGCTTTTCATAATTCACTATCTTATTGGTAGAATATGGGCAGTGATCACATTTCATTTCACTAGGCATCCATGATGAATTGTGATTGATTTTAGCAAGAAGATTTGCAGTGTGTATCATTACATCAAACGCCCTACCTATATATATTCAAATAAAGTTGATCATTAAATTCAATTTGTAATGCTTTAAATGAAAAAAAAATCAAAAAATTACAAATTTGGACAAAACAGTGAAAAAATACAAATTATATCCAAGTCAAAAAATAATCTATTGTATTAAAATGAACTACATAAATAAGAACTGATTAAATAAAAACTAAACAAATAAATAAATAACTAAAACTGAAAAACAAATAAAACTTAATCTAACAACTAAGAAAAAACTAATTAAACACTTAATATTACAAAATCAATCTTAAAAAAAAGCAACCAAAAATGTTTGAAACTTTAGAACTAAATGTATTTTGAACACAAAAACAAATCATAATTTTTCTTTTCCAAATAAGACCAAAATATAAGCCCACCTAAAAAAAATAAAGTATAAAAATCATTTTAAAAAATGAAATGCATAAATAAAAGTACATGAAAAATAAATTAAACATTGTACACATAGACAGCATAAAAAAATAAATAAATAAACATAATAAAAGAATTATATGTTTCAATAATATAAGCATCATGATTCATCACAAAATCAGTTTTTAAATGTATATGGAGCATTCAAAATGTAATAGGATAAAAAAATATTGAAAAAAAAAAATTGCATTAAAGAAATTACTAATACTCTATAAGTATTCAAAAAACATCATTGTTATAATCAGCCTGAAAAAAAATGTTAAAAATTAAAACATAAGCAAAACAAATATACATAAAAAGATAAAAATGCATAAAAAACAAAAAAAATAATAATAAATTTCTGTGATAAATAGGCTTATATAAAAACAACGAAAGACAATTAAAAAAAAAAGCAAAATGGAATAGTAATCTAATCAATGCCTGAAATAAAAAGAATACAATTAAAACAAAATGCAACAGAATCAAGACAAACATGCATATATAAAAATAAAATTTAATATTATACAAAACATTTATCCAAAAATTAAATCTAAATAAAATGCATAAATAAAGATCAAATAAATTTCAACATACTACAAAACATAGTAAATCAAAAAACTAAATATTAAATAAAAGTATGTGTATAGCACAAAAATAATAAGAGCCACACTTGCAAAATTTAGAAGCTAAACTATGGGTATGATGGAGTGCAAATATTTTTGAAATTATTTAAGATTTTTAAAAAATACAATTTTTAAGCAATTTTCAGTAGCTGTAGAGATATTACATCATCATGTCTATCTCTGAATGCAATAAATTATTCTTTCAGATGGATTTAAAATTGTGTTTGGAATGAATCCATACAAAAAATAGTCTTGTAACTGCTTAATTTTAATTTTGACAGTAAAATGTGTGTTTTTACTTTTAAAAGTACATTTTTTAAAAATTCAATATTGAAGTAATTTTGATTTATTAATTTATGTAGGTCTTATAAGCAAAACATATTATTAGAATTACAATTCTTGCGCTATCTGGGAGGTTCAAATTTTTAAATAAAGACTGATTTTGTTTAGAGCGTGCTATTAATTAGCCAATCTGGTACTTACATATTATGGCAACAATCATCAACGTTTAAAATAACTCGTTAAGTACGCAACCCCAATTTCCCATGTGTGTGTGTTGTTTCATATAACGCAGCCAATAGGTTGTGATATGTAAGTACCGCTAATATGCTGAATTTAAAAAATAGCATTGATATGTGTCAATTTACAATTATTTGAAGCAATTTATCAAAAAAACTCATCAATCTAAATAACTTGAAATTTACAAGCTATGCAGAATGAACATTTCACTTTTAAAAACAAAATGAGACATAAATTGGTAGATTTTAACTACACAATCAGTTTTCATAGTTTTCTTTCCTAAAAAAGAGAGGGGGGGACTTCACATGGTTTTGGGGTATATTCTGTCATATAATATCATCTACTACTTTGAAAGATCTTTGCATTTATTCATTTAAGGCAGCATTATGATTCCTTTTTGACTGTGTATCATTGTAAGAAATGTATTTCTTTCCAAACTCACTGAAAGTTAGTCATAATTCCTTGAAAATGTTATCTTGCATTAGGTTAAATGTAAACCTTGATTGAAAGAGATGGATGAGTTTTAGTTTAAAAATTTAACCCTGCAAATAAAGTTATTCTAGCTAAGCTTAAATAATAAAATGGATCTGTGACCTACCCCCCTCATAAAATGGAACACATAAAATAATAGATAACTTGACAATTTTAATTGAATAATTGGCACTTGAGTATAATAATGTCAACCAATTTCGTCAAATAAGATGTTGGCAATAGAAAAGACATAGCCAAAAGCTCCCGTTGTTTTGGATACATGCACAGAAATGGTTTTCCACCATAGGCTACAAATCACAGCATTTCGTGCCACCTTTTAATTTGAAGAAATTAGTTGGTGGTATAAACACATGGTACAAGTACTGATTGACTTCATTACACATGATCGAAGCATTTCATTACAGTAAAATCTTTAAGTATTGAGCTACATTTAAAAGAAATGAGATACTTAAAAATGTTAATTGGCTACTTGGGTATGAATTTTTTGTCAAAAATTTTATGAGTCACAGCAACAATTGCTAAACCTTTCCATCAGAAAACTAAATGTTTCAAAATTTTCCAAGGCCTAGCATTAATACGTAAATACATTGAATAGTTTAAATTAAGAAAATTATTAAGAAGTCTAATAACTGATAGTAGCTGCCATTGCTTAAACTTTTAGATTTTTCACTTTCTAACTAAACAGTAATAAATCTTTAAAATAAATAATAAAAGATAAAAATAGAAAAAGTGGGCTGAAAAGTAAGCTGACAAGCCTCAACGCATCTGTAATTGCCCACCCAAGGTGTTGACTGGTGGCGAAAAACCCGATCAGCGACCAGGCACATAATGCATCGCAGGCTAACTCTGCAGCACATTTTTTAAAAAAAATATATAATAAAAGGAAATAAAATTACATAATAGTCACATTGATTCAAAGTATTCGAATGATTCATTTAAAGAATACTTTGGTACAACAGTTACAGTAGGGAAAATTTATGTTAAAATAAATATATTCAGAAGAATTGGACCTTCCTATTTTAATGCTTATTCTTCTAAATTAAAACAAAACTTAATACTTACTTGTTTGCATTCAAGTGTAGTAGTTACAGTTTAAATTTTCTTGGAAATTAAGCACCAAAATTACATAATTTGTATTCCTCAATTTAAGCATCTTATACTGTATCTCAATTTTATTTTTTCTAAAATATAAAGTTCATTTAAACAAATTTATAATTTGAAATGATTTCTATCAGAAACCAAATAATGCAAAAAGCTTGATATGTAAATAAATATTTCTAACTATCTTTATAATTGTAAGTTTTTTTTATAATTGCAGAGTTGAAATCTTCATTGCCAAAATAATCTATTTTGAGAGAACATTTAATCTCAAAATAACATCAAACATTAATTTTACTTACAATAAAACCCTGAATAAATATGATCATAACTTATTTGATCTATTACAGTACACTTTATACTATATATATTTGCTTGCTAATTTGGCATAACCATTAAGATTTTTAAATGTTTAATTGATTATTTGTTCAATGATCCTTTAAAAATTTTTTTTGGTAAGTATCAGTTATGAAATCAAATTTTAAAAAACTGCCATCACATTAATTCACTTAAATAAATATTGCGATATAAAACATACCACTGAAGATGAAAGCATAACTCAACTATAGAAAAACTTGGAAATATAAACATGTAGAATGAATTTAATACAATTTACGCATGTTTATATATTCAGAACTACTTAAGATTAACACCTAGAGCATAAATAACTAAAGTAATATAGAATCCATTCTTTATATTAAAGAACCGACCAATATTTTATCCAAAGCTATATTTTTGCTATATAGTAAGCAAATACATGATTATTATTTACTTACTGAAAACTTAAAACACGGACATATGTGTTTAAAAATAATTCATAATGCAACATTTTATAGATATAAGTAAAAATTAAATTTCACTTTGATACAATTTTACAATCCGTGTAAGCAAAAATTTAAAGAAAATTATCTTATGCCTACACCAAGATAATAAATATTAACGAAAATAAACGAAAAATTGATAAACACTAATTATTTGTATTCTGATCCATTATATTAAAAATTCTAAAAGAAACTTCATAACTGTAAAGAATTGTTTTCACTTTTATAAAACTGATCAACAATAATGTTGAATTATTTGTGAGCATAACAAATTCCTTGTCATATAATACTAATGATTTTGATTTTAGAAAAAAGATTTCTTCCCTTAAATTCAAATTTTGAAGAGATAAAAAATTCCTAAACGTAACAAATAAAAATAAAAAGATTTCTAGTAAATCTACGAATTCACAACATTTTTAGGTATAATATAATTTAACATGACCTGACATTTAGTTGCCATCAGAAGAAGGTAGTAAGATACAGACAAACATGCAGTTTTTGTCAACACATGATAAACTCATACATTTATTAGAATTTTTGAAAAATTATTAATTTTTTACTAGTTAAAATATTTAGCATCTTCTACTGTAATGGAATTAGTAAAATTTTCATTAGTGTTTCTTCTTTTTTAGGTGAAAAACAATTGCTTCAGTAAAACTGAATAAATCTATGGCATCATTTAAGGCGCGTTGTTCAAGATGGCAGCTGTTATTACGGCGTGTGTGTATTTGGATTCATTGTTTTTCTTTTTTTTATTGCTGTCAAGGCTTTAAACGTACGATTTCTTATGTAAGAAAAAATTAAGTAAAAATGTAAGCTTGGTACTAATTTCTTTGGATGCAGGTATGATTTTCTGCTCTATTTAAACAAATATATGATTTCAGTCGCAGCTCTCTTTTTAATGGGCTGAATAATTTTCTTAAATGTGTTATGATAACATAATAAATTTTCTTTTAAAAGTGGTTGACCATTTTTATTCCGGAAACTATATGCTGAAACTTGTGTAGTGTCAAATTTTATAAAATCTTATTTGTAAAATTTGCGTTTACATAAACCCCCCCAAGTTGAACAATTAAAAAATGATTTCACTCGAAATGGAAATTCGCAGATAAACGATATAGTTTACCTACATTAAAGGATAGTTTATAACAAAAATACACATATGTATTAAAGAGATTTTCGAAAAATATGCTAAAAGGTTTAGAAACATACATATGTTTTATGTATCCTTTACTATTATGGTTTTTTTCTTATATTACTGATACGATTATGGTTTTTTTCTGATATAATTGATGCGATTAAGATTTTTTTGCGTTACTATGATAATACATGAATTATTTACTTTTTTTATATCTATCAAATACAATGGCGTAACATACACCCCCACATCGCGGGGGTGCAAAGGTTATAGCTTTGCATTCTTTGTAAGATCCGGTTTGGGGCCCGAAACCTGATTTTGCAGGGGGGCCCTAATATTCTCCGCCACGCCACTGAACAAATGTAAAACTTTAGCATTAACTTGTTCTTAATATAGAAGTCATCCATAATAATTATTTTTCTGTATTTAGGTACAAATGACACAGTCATTACAATCTTAAATTCTGAATTAACACAATGCTATAGGAATTACCAAAATTTCAAAGGTTTGGTAGAGGTTCTTCCAAAGTGAAAATATTACTCTGGATCCCTTAAAATTAAGTTCTGTTTTTGATTAATAGATTTATATTTTTCAGTATATTTTTTTCAATTTTCCACTTGAAAAAATTGTATATAATATGAAAATTACTTAATCTGTATTCTATTGGCATATTGCATCAATTCTGTGGGCTTTTAGACCTTACTAATATAGTTAAATTCTTTTACGTAAATTAAAAAATTTTATATTTTATTCTTTTACTGCAATTAAATATTTTAACTGTTTATATATGTTTGATTTTTATAGTCATACATGATACAGATAGGTTTAAGTGAAGGAGAAGGCATAAGTATATTATTTAAAACAGAAATATTCTTGTAATTATCAAACAGTTTTTTTTTATATATTCAACTTAATTTTTTTAGATAAATATTATGGGACATTGGGTTAAATACATATACAAGAGATGTACAATACTTTAAACATTGTACAATTACAATATCGTACTTTTGAAATAGTCCTGTTGTATTAGTATAAAGTTTTAATAAAGGACTTGATTTAGAGTTTTTATTTTCATTAAACTGATGTTCTCTGGAATAGATTCCTTTTTTTGCAAAACTTTATTCTTTTAGGTCTTGGAGATATACTACCTTTTTTTACTATCAGATAGATAATTTGACTGGAAGAAATTGGCTCCCCTAGGATGAAAACTAATTCCTTTGAATTTTATATCTTATGGATAAACATATTTTGAAAAAATTAATGTCACGATTGTGAAGTTATCATACAAAAAGGAAGGACATTCAATGTTTGTATTTTTAAAATATCAGGAATATTGTTTGTGAAAAAAAAATTACATGTGGTTTAAAATTTCACTTTAATTTAAGTATTTAAACAAAAGAGAAATTTTTTAAAAAATTCTTATATTCCTGTCTGGTTTTTTTTTTTCAACTTCAATTTCAACATTTGCTTGTATTGAAGTAATTGGTTCACATTTTTTCCATTTATATGATATTTTTATATTCATTTGTAAGATTTGTATGTTTATTTGTAAATATACATGCATGATTATTCTAATTTTAGAAATAGTTGGTTTACATCTATTTTTTTTTTAGTAAAAAGCTTAACTTTTATATTTATTTGTTAACTTTGCATATATATATACATACAATATTATAAAACAAATGAACAACGACTTAGTATTAAATATCCTACAAAAAAGCAGTTGAAATTTTGAAAAATGCGACCAAGAACTTGAGACCAATTATGGTAAAATATGCATATACACACATTTAATATGCGTGTCAGATTCTTGTTCAGTTTATTTAATTAAATATAGAAATGCTTATATATATATATATATATATATATATATATATACATATATATAGTAATTTGAATATATTTTTTAACTATAACTCAAAGAATATCTTAATTTTGTTTCTGTTCTTGTTATTCTTTTTAATTTATTTTTAATTTCTTTTCTTAAATTGGAAATTATAAATACTTCAACTGATGGAATCACCTATGTGAATTTTTGTCCGTATTTTTTGTCATTGAAATCAAGAAAGTAACTTTTTTCTTTTTCTAAATTATCCTAATGGATGTTGATTTAATTTCAATACACTTTTTAGGGTATGCTGTTTGTTGTAATTGATTCAAGGTGGTTCTTCAGCAAAAAGACTGAAAAACAGAGGGAGAGAGATGCATGTACCTGAGAATGAGTGCAGGAATGATCTTATATTATTATTATTAACAGTGGTACACACAGGGAAAAAATGAAATTTAAAAAAATATATGTATTTCAATGATTTTATTATTTTCTAAGAGTTGAATTGTCTATTGTTCTATTTCCTGAAGTAAAAATATTGAATCGGGTGATTACTTCCGATCAGTGGCGCACACAAGGGGGGGTCCTGAGGGTCCAACCCCCCCCAAAGCCCTTGATTTTTTTCCTGATTGATTATAATTCTAAGTATATAGTACGTATAATTTAATTAATATTTGTTACTAATGATTAATTTTCTTAATTAATGCTAACTATTTATTCAATAATTAGTTTTTTACTGTGTTTTGTTCCTTAAAATCAACAAAATCAAAAGGAGCATAATACAAAAATGGGGAACTTTCGACCTCGGACCCCCCTTTTGAAAAATTCCTGTGTGCACTACTGATTATTAACCATGTATGTTTAAGTATTTTTGTTCTGTGAGGCTATTTATACATTGATGATTAATAAAAGTATGACTTCTGAAAAATCCTTGATTTATATATTTATTTGTCTCATGACAAATATGATCAGTCCTTCAAACTTTATTCATCTAGGTTTCGGGTTTATTTTGGTCTTAACATATATATATATTGTTAAAATGAGAATGTTCAAATTTTTCCCTATAAATTTTTATATTTGAATGTAATGCATACATTATAGGACTTTACTGACATTAGAGAACTGGCTGATTTAAAATTAAGTGCTTGCACCAGATTGTATTTTCTTGTTACAATTCTTCAGGGTTCAAAAAGAAGGCCTAGTAGATTAAGTTTTTTTTACACATGTTTTGTATTTAAAATAAATTTTGCTTAAAGCTATTAATGAATTAAAACAAATTATACTAGCAGTTAAGTGTTTAAAAACATTAATACTTTTTCTTAATTTATTTTTTAACAAGAGTAAAAAAAAATGAAGTATAAAATAGAATTTCAGAAAAATATATTCAGCTGATTTCTTACGACTTGAAAAAGATACTTCTAGTTAATGATAACAAAAGAAAGGTTTAATTATTTAATGAAGATTATTCACTTGGTACCAATTAAGAGAAAAATGGTGCTTTTGCAGTTAGAACATTTTTACCAAATTTTAATATACAGCCAATAATGCAAAAATGTTTCAATACTTGTTTAAAGGTTTTCTTATTTTTCGTGAATTTTTTGTGAAGAATGATTAGAATTCGGAACTATCTGAGGATTCTATTTTCAATGAAATTACAGAATCATTTCATTAAAGTCTGTTAATAGATACATCTCTATTTATATATATGTATATAAAGTTGAAATATACTGACTGAATGATGTATTAGATATTTCATTCATTTTAAATTTAACTTTTTGGGGGGTTAAAATGATGGCATTTAAATGAAATTAATTTAAATTTATTTATGCAGATAAACTTTAGTATAAATTCCTCAAAATCGTCACCAATTTATTATTCAATGGGCTTATTGGCTAATAAAAAAAATTACTTAATATTAAACAAAAGGCTCTAAAATGATTTGTTGAATTATGTAAGTTAAGTGAAATACATTTTATAAGTACTTCTATGAATTTTTACAAAAGTCATATACTACAACTATGTTTCAAAAATTTAAGTTCTTAAAATATGGGTGGTATAGTTGGTTTGTTGCTGGTCTTTTGTACCTAAGGTACCCTCGGCCGTCGACAACTGCCATGTCCTATGATTATATGACGTGTAAAAGATCCCTTGAGTGTCCGTTTGGCTTGGATGCTCTCGGTAAAATTAAGTTCCTAAGTACAAATTTCACATTGGCAGAGCTCAGGTGTTTCCTTCTGGGGAAGAAACTGGGCGTCAAAATTACTTGCGGTAATTGGTATTGCCTAAATGGTGCCGCACTAAAAAGTAGTACCAGCTCCTGGGAAATGTAGTAGGTCTGTAAAGATAGAAATACCAATACACAACCCCATTATAGGGAAAAAAAAGTTCTTAAAATATAGTTACATACCATACTTCAAACTCTGCTATGCAGTAATGTAAGTATTTTCATTATTTTAAAAATTCATAGAAATAGCCATACAGTGAAACTGATTTTAAGATTAATTTATTTTATTATAAAATCATTAACTTTAAAAGTACTGTATAAAATGAATACTTTCCTGTGATTTTCCTTAACTGTAACTCAAATTTATTCAATTCATAATTTGCCAATTTAAGTTTTTATTAAATTAAACTCATATTATCCGGTCTGCATTTTGAAGTATTTACTATCTATACATTAGGGGTGTCAAACTTGCAGGCCGCATACAGCCCACAACTGACATTTTTGCGGCCCAGCCAATATATCCCCACACAATAATACATAATAAAATAAAATAAAATTCTCCCAAAATTGGAAAGATAGCAGCAGAAAAGAGATCTCAAGTATCAGGATATAAACATTAATTTTTTTTTCTTTTATAGATGTTTATTATAATGTATTATTCAAAATAAACCTATGTTTCTATGAGTATTAATTTTTTTGCAGCCTGCCTAAAGTTAAACCTTGTTTGTTTGGTCTGAGTTAGCTTTTGAGTTTGACACCCCTGATATAGGTACATAGTTAGTGAGAATTAAGATTTTACTCTGCACTGTTGAAACCGTGATATATATGTAAGTTATATGGTACCAAGTTAGAAGTATTGAAACTTGTATGTTCTCTTTTACATTTATATTAAATAAAATGCATAAAATATTACAATTTTAAAATTTTTAGTTATGTAGGGCTTAATATTTAAAAAAATTGAATTATTTTTGTTGAGTTTTAAAAGTTTTATAATTTGATTTATTCTAGCATTTCTTGTCAGCATTGTTAATGGGTGTGGTGCTTATGAAATTTATGAGGATCATATGATGGATGCATTCACACATTTTCTACTGAAATCAATATTGACATCAGTTTCGTATTTGCAAATTCCATAAATGATTTCAAAGTTAATCATTAAGTAAATCTGTTTTTGCTTTCAGATTTTTGAAAAATCTGCAATTATTTACTGTTAATATTTTAAAATCAAACACATTTTTTACTTATGCTAGTAATACTAACAAATACTGTATTTACTCAAATCTAAGCCACATTTTTTTTCTAATATTAAAGCTACTGAAAATTGGTTGTGGCTTAGAATTGAATTAAAAAAGCATTGGATGGGGCAATTAGAGCAATTACAGGTTCTAAACTATTTTACGCTATTTTTCATTTTCCATACAGACTTGTTGAGAATTTGGGGTGTGACTTAGATTTGAGTAAATACGGTATGTATATTTAAAGCAGGTTTCTGTGTTAAAAGAAAAACTGACAATTGTAACGTACATTAACTGATTGGTCAAAAACACACAATTACAATCATTGCTCTAGTGCAGTGATTCCCAAAGTGGTCCATATAAACCCCCAGGGGTCTATGATGACCTTGAAGGGGTCCACGTCAGCAAAGAAATAACTTGGGGGTCCATGAGGTGTACGTGGGGGTCTATGTGTGATAGTGGTCTCATTAAACTAGATCGTGACTTTAATTTTAAAAGAAAATTTAGTCAAGTGGGGGAAACCAAATTTTACTTATTTAACAGACTTATTTATTAAATTTAATGAGGTTAATTTTCACTTACAAGGTGAGAGCATTCATTTTTTAGAACAAGAACGATTTCAGAGCATTTCTTTTCAGAGTTAATCGAAAGAAGTATACTACTGGAAATCTCCAATTTTCTTAATTTGTCACAGACAATCTGTCAGGATGTTTTAACCTACATTCAACATTTAACTGCCTTTTATTCAGATTCTGAAACCAGGCTTGAAATTGCTTTGACTATGTTAATACCACAGTAGGCAATGAATTTACATATCACATTGGAAAAAAACTGCATATTACAATAGGAACTGATCATATTATCCACCAATGAAGTTCTTAAAATTTAGAAACAGATGTCAGCAATTTTGGCTTTAAAAAGGTAAACTTGTTATTTGTACTGAATTATGGAATAGCGTGAGGAAGTTTTTAATTGCTTTTCCTAATGAGAAGGAGTTTCAGCGCGGTTGCCAATATCGAAAAAAAGAAATACTGGACATTATTAACAGGGGAGATTTAAGGTTAAACCTGACAAGATAGAGAGACCAAATGTTAAAAATTTGTTATTGTAGCACCATTCATCTATCCCATTAAAATAATTTGTTTGTTTGGTTATTTTATTTAAGTTATTTGATACGTTAATTAACTTTTAATTTAATTAATTGACATGTGCTTCTCTCTTAAATTTTAAGCACTATACTTCATCAGAAATTTAATTCTTTTAAAGTAGTAGTTGTAGTACCAGCTGTCGAAAAGACATTTAAGTTGATAAATTAAAAAAAAAATTCAATATTAATGAAGCAGGGGTCTACCCCAAAACGAAAAACACAGCTAGGGGTCTATGAGACAATAAAGTTTGGGAACCTCTGCTCTAGTGAATGTAATGCCATATTAATTGAACTCATTGTAATAATGAATCTAATTTTTTTTGGTAAACTGGGAGTATTTTATTAACATTATTTACTTATACATTATGTGATATATGTTATGGGAAATGCATACTATTGCTTTTTAATTATCAATCAGAATATATTGTTCCATGGCAGACTTATATATTTGAAACTCAATGTTTTTAATTGATCAAGTGTTTTGTTAGTCATATTTAAGTGAACTCAAAATTTGTAATATTTTTTTATGTACCCATTCACTTTGTTGTGTTTTTTTCATTAATGAAATTGATTATGATTAGTGTTATTTAAGTTATATATGTGATATTTCTTTCCTGATGTTATGAATTTGTTTGCAGAATTCAGAATTTCAAGAATTATTTCAAGCAGTTCAAACCATCCTGAAAATTCTTCCAACATATGTGCTATTGCTCCTCATTCAAAATTTTTTATTTGTCAGCATTGTGGAAAACAGTTTTTGTATCCAAGTCACTTAAAGATTCATTTAGTTACCCACACTGGAGATAAGCCATACAAATGCACAATGTGCGGAAAAGGTTTTACTCAGAAGGGCAGTATGATAAAGCATACAGCAATTCATTTAAATTAATTTAAAAGGGAGATATGTCATTGTACAAAATATTCATATACCTTTCTGTTCCATTGCATTTTGAAATGCTTTGTTTCAATCATAATATGTATCATAGTTTTTAGGGTAATTTCATTTCAGGTTTTGTTTATCAGTTGGTTTACTCTGTATTTCACTGAGTTGCTTAAGTATTTTATAGGAATTTTTTTTTGTATACCCCCTCCTCCCCTTTGTAAAATATATATATGTTATCTTAAAAATCTTTCTATAATGTTCTTGAGTTTAATGATTGTTTCTTAAAGTATATTCATTAGATATATTTATAATTTATTACTGTTGTATACTGCAGATTTTTTTTTTTTTGCATTGATTGTTTTAACAATTGAAATTTTATTGAATTAATGGGAAAAGTGTTTTATTAAATTATTATAATATAATAAGCTACATCAGGATTGTTTCCTAACATCTTTCACTGCTTGAAATTACATTGTATTATCATTTGCTATTGATTTAATATGTGTGTTTAGCAAATTATACAGACTAAAATTTGAGTTAGTGGCTGCTGAAATTTTTCCTCCCATTTGTCTTAATCTTCAAAAATTATTTGGAATAAGGAATTTTGTAAAATTATCCAAATGAAGTAATAGAATATTAGCAATTATTTAAGTTATTCCTCTAACTGTATCTCAAAAATTTGCTTTAAATCATTCTCAGATGATAATATTTATATTGACATGTATGACTCATGAATGTTCATATGAAAAGATTAAAGCTCAATTTAGCTACACCACACCATACACAATAAAATGTCAATTGTTATATTGTTTTTTGTTTCTTTTTTCCAATTCTGTAACATTTTATACTCACTCTATACAGTTTTTAAAGTTTTATTTAAAGGGTTACAGTTTGTTGAAAGAGTTACCAGTCAACAACTTAAAAATAAGAATTTAACATAAAACTGCTTTTTCAAAGTTGAAAGTTTTTTTTTTTGTGTGTGTATGATAATTAGATAGAATTATATTTTTATAAATCTGTTATATTTTTATCTTATATATAAAGATGGTATTTGATATTAATTGGAAATTAAAATTATTTTATTCACTTTTTCAAAGATTTATGTATGCATAAGTACATGTATTTTCTTAATTTGTAAGTTATTTTTTGTATATTTTTACAGTAATAAAATTTATGTATGCTTTAAACGATTGCTTAAAAATTTCTTCATATTTTCTTTCTCTAGAGAAATAATTGAATCTATTAGTAAATGTTTGGAATATCGTAATTTTGCGTGTATAGTCCGCGGGCTATCTGTGTTTAGAATGCGAATTTTTGAAACTGCAGACTATCCACCAGTGCGAATAATACGCTGGTTGTTCACGGTTAAAGTGCAACTGCCAGGAGAGGGAAAAGTAGTTGATGCGTCAGCTCGATTTTTAGCTGATACCGATGAATCGGACTTTGAAGGTTTTCGTTAATGTAGTAGAAATGTGTGATTAATTAATATATGACTAATTAGTAAGCACTGTTTTTTTATTTGTATTTAGTGTTTTATTTCTGAAGGTATATTAGTAAGGAAGTACTTTTTTCTATTTATACTTAGTTCTTTGTTTCTAAAATACATTAATATTGCCGTATTAAAGTAACGTAATTTCGGACGTATAATCCGCGGACTATCCGGTTGTGCAGACTATCTGACGATTTTTGAAATTTTTTTATATAAAATCGTGTCTGTGGACTATACGATGGTGGACTATACATGCGAAATTACTGTATATATGATTTCAATTTATTTTCTGCATATATTAAGAATTAAATTATTTAATAAAGTTGAGATGAGAGAGACTATTTATCCGCTTGAAGATAGCATTCAATTAATTGCAATGTAGCAGGATTCATTTTAGATATAAATGAAATGAAAAAGTTCAATTTATAATTTTTAGAATGATCATGCTTAATATCTTATTAAACTGTGGCTCTGCATTTGTTAAAAAATAGTGTTAAAAAAATTATGTACTTTTAAGTGTTTTTATAGATGATATTGTTAATTTTTGGTATTCTGGATGGAAATTTGTATTATTTATATGTGATATTGCTAGAAAACATTCATCAGGTATCTTGTACAATAATGCAATTTAGCGATGGTTATTCTTACATACATTTTAACTGTAGAAAATGCTAAATGCATTTATACAAAAGCATGAACTAAATTATTATTAAATTACTTTTCTTTTTGTTTATTGAATATAAGTGTATAATGGAAGTTATTTCAGAAAAACTGGATGTATATTAGATTTAATGCATTTTTAAAATCAATATGTGAAGTTAGTTGATTAAGTTATGAAAGAATACTATAAATTATATATAGAATTTTTTAAAATCTAATTTTGTAACATTATTTGTATTTCCATTTAGTAATATTTAATTCAGAAGAATAATTCTTTAAACATGGAAATGCTCATTTATATATATTTTTTTTCTGAATTTGAAGCATTTTTGGATGATTAATTTTAATTTTGTTTTAGTTTTGTAAATGCATTTATTGATGCTAAAACAAATTATATATACATAATCTAATTAAATATTAAGATTTTTGCTATCTTTTAAATATAGTTATTCTTTTGTTATTCAAATTTGATGTTTATATAAGCTTTGAGATTTTATATGTATTGAAATTAATTGCATGAATATCTTTACAGAAGTAATGGAGATGAAGAAAGAATTGTGTGTATATGGTTCATCTTGATTTGAGAAGCTATAAGTCATGCTACTCATATTTATTTTGATTATTTATCAATCTTATTGGAAATAATTTTTACATTGTATTTTTTCTTGCTTAGCATTAATTATATATTATATATATGGTTATCTCAGATTTAGTTTAGATTTTCTTTCAAATTTATGAATTTAAATCTAAAATATTTGTTGAAAATGATGCCCTTTATTTTTGCATTAGGGTTTGGAAAAATTTATTGATTTAGAGCAGGTATCAGCAACCTTTTAACTGTGGCCTGCTAAATCAATCTACCAATATGATTCAGCATGCCACACAGTAGGATGTTTTTGAAACAATTATATTCCTGCGATAATGCATGCAGAGTTAGAGAATAGAGATGAATATAGTACAGATATTTACAGTTTTACTATATATTAATTTTGCATCATTTAAAGATATTTCAACATAAAAGTAACAGTATAAAATGCAACTATTTCTTCAACATAAATAGAAAAATTAAAATTGTACATATATTATGCATTTTTAAACATATTTATATTAAAAAAAGAAATAGACCACATAAAATTTAAGTATTACCTTTCATTACAATTGAATAAAAAAAACATAAATTTAATGCGAACCTAGTGCTTGCGCCACTCAACTTCATATCGCAAAAGAGGAGTGCAATTTGTGGTGTTCAATTTAACAAGATTTTGAGCATTCAGTTAAATACTTCTTTGTGAAATATTTTTCATAAGATAAAAGATCGATTTACTTAGATATATAGAACCAAAAACGGAGTAGATACAATTTTCTCTCTTCAAACAATTAAATCTTCCAGCAATCACATTCAATAATTTACAAATTTGCTGTAAATTTATCTTTAATGTTATCTTCCAAATATTTTCGTAATTCATTAAATGTCTATAATTCTGAAGATGTTTGTTAAATAAGGTTCATTACTAATTTATCAACTTCCATCCACTCAAAAATAGATAATTTGTAGAGTACCTTGGAATGCCACTGAGAATTGTATCGTGCCAAATGTGGCATGCATGCCATAAGTTGCCGAACCCTAATTTAGAGACTTCAAAATATTCTATTTTCACCAATACATGAAGTTGATTTACATAATAAAGAAATTCGATTTTATGATAATGTGGGGGAAACAGTGAATTCATAAGTGTTAAATAAGTTTCACTGTAATCAATGGTAGAAATATTAAAAAAGCTAAAATCTCTATTTCATGGCAAAAACAAAAATCCAGAGTTTGTTAGTTATAAAAAAAAAACTGTAAGAGAGATTAAGGAATTGTTGCATGCATATATTGTTTATTGTTTAATTTTCAAATTATTATGGCTATATAATTTAAATGGTTTGGGTTTTTTAAAATGTACAGTTTTGTGAAAGAAAATGCATGTGCCATATCTCAGATTTTTTTATCTTTTAGTAGTGTTTAATTATAGATGTAGATTAGATTGTAGTGTAAATTATATGTAGATGGAGAAATTTTAGTTATATTTGTTAATTGTATGATGTTTAAAGATTTGGCCTACTCTAATTTTAACAGAATTAAGTTATATTAAAGGGAATGAAGATAAATTTACTTGAAGCATTAATTATAACAATCTCAGAAGAAAGCTTTTCCATCCATTGTAAAAGGAAACCATATGTTATGATGAATGACAATCTCCCTTAGGTTTTAAGTAGGATAATGGTTAAATCAACAATTATTTTTAGTATTATTAAATTTCCAATGATTGACCAATAATTAGTGTATTTTTGCCTAAAATTGTTTGTAGATTTTAGTACCAAGAAATTTTTGGTTCTTCAATAGAAAAGTCAAACTGCTAAAACTTAGCATGTTTGACTTATTTATTTCTCTATGTTTTTTAAAATCAATTATTTTTTTTTCTGGTTAGAGTTTTTCCTTCGAGTTTCTTATTCTTCTTTCTAATTTTTTTATAGTATTTGTTGATATCTATTGGTATCTTTTATGAACATCCATAAAACCCTTAAAATATAATCTGTTCAAAATTGTGAATAATCGTATTCTGATTTTTCTTTTTGAACTTTTTTAGTCCAAAAATATAATTGCTTAAGAAAGGAAATATACTAATTGTTTTTGTTGAATATGGAAATAATTGTTGGGATTGAGATGGTGGGGGGATCATATGTATATACTAACTATTACCCACCCACTTTGCTGGGTATTTTGTGATGCATTACTACATTGTGTTATTAATGATATTGTAAGTCCTAGCACTAAGTTTTTGATTGCAAAAACATTCTTATAGCCTTCACCTTTTGATTAATAAAGGGCAGGACTTTAATTTCTAAAACAAAAGTATACTTATCTTTCAGTCTTCTTCATAACCTCTCCTTTTCCTTGGTAGTCGATTTCCGCAAACCCCATGTGAAGTGGTCAAGGTAACAGACTCTTAGTTGGCATGTCATGAGTTTGAGCCTAGTACTGCGCTGCATTGCAGAGGGGGTGGATGCACATTAAATATGTTGCAATTCAAACGACCTCCTATTAGTGTGGTGTGGAAATTAGGTGAGGGGGTGCCAGCTCAAATGTCATCCTCGTCACTTGGCCATGGTTCAAAATGACAAGGTCTATCGCCAAAACCCTCTAGTAGCTGAATAGTGTGACGTTAATATTCACTCACCCATTCTTGGTAGATTTCTACTCAATCAAAGAAATATACTTGCTATACTTCAAGTCTGTAGGTCTAATAGTTCAAAAATAGAATTTTTTTTATCTATAATGCCTGCATAACCCCCTTGATTTCTGCAAAACTCATCTAAGTGGATCTCTGCTAATAAAAAAAATATGCCTGCTAAATTACAAGTTCATCAAGTTTTTTAATATTTCTAGCAATTCTTTCTAAAAGGACTCACTTTTCTCCTATATAAGAATGTATTTGTATATTATATACAAATTTTGCTGATTTATATTCTAGATTATGTGTAATTTTTTATTCATATTGTATCCAAATATATATGTAAATGAATATCAAATCTATTATTTATTCAATTTGAAGATCTTTTTTTTCTGTGCATGATTGTTAAACTTCAGGTTTAACTCTTAAATCAATCAACTAAAAAATCTTTTATGTCATACATCTAAAAATTTTTCTGAAGAAAAAAAAATTAATTATAATAAAATTTTGCTGTTTGAATTGAATCGGAAAGGTTTAATTGAATCATATAAAGGCAATAAAATGTCTAATAAATTTGGTGTTTATTGTATCAATATATTTGTAATTGTAATTTTAAAAAATATCTGATTTCTGTTTTTTGCATTTGTGCAAAAAGGAATACTTGCATTAATTAAGTCATTGCATTAATTAAGTCATTGCATTAATTAATTAATGACATTACTATAATATAAATTGTGATGGTTTTTCCATGTTTTGTGACACCTGACATATTTTGGCCTATATTTTTTCATTAATGGTAAGTACTAGCATTTTGTTAAATTTGAATTGAGTACAGAATGTAAAATTTTACGAAGTTAACATGTGCTTTTTTTGATTAATGCCATTTAAAATGCAACATTTTTTTGATTCTTTAAAGAAATGAAATTAGTACTGTTCTCTTAAAATCATACAAAATCCTAAAAGAGGAAAATACAGAAAAATAATTTAAAGCCAAACAATATACATTATTTTTCTTGTACATAAAAGCTGTTCTGATCTTTATTCTAATATTGCAGAATATTCTTAATTTTTATATACAATACTCAACATACTTTTACATTTTGTGATAGAAAATTATTTTAATTGTAGTATAAGTTTCATGGTAGTCTGATCAAATTTGTATTTTTGGTACTTGCGTATTATTGCAACCGTATTGGCTTCATTATGTGAAACGAAGTACATAGTTTCCAATTCAGCACGTATATGATATATGTGAAATCCTGGTTGCCAACTTAGCGAGTTATCTTAATCATTAGCATTGCTGTGATAGTACATAAGTACCGTATTATTTTAAAAAAATGTAATAACTTCAATGCCTGTATGTTTATAATTCAAAGAAATTTTCAGGCTGAAAAAAGCTTTTTGTACCAAACAATGTGTTATAATGTGAAAAAGTATAAACTAAAATATGGTTGAAAGAAATCTACACCATTTTTTTTCTTGTATTTAACTCAACTATTTAACTAGCGGTTGTTAAGCATTAGAGGATTAGATTCACTCTATTTTCTTTTAATAGTACGTAGTGTACATTTTGGGATCATATGCAAATTAAATAAACTTCTTAGTTGATTAAAACGTAGAATATATTTAGCAGTTATGAATTTGTTATCTTTTCTGATGAAGTATTATGCATAAAATTGTTCCACTTTATTGCTATAAATTGTTTAAAGTTAATAACACGTTTTTTTTTTACATGATATTAATTATTTTAACAATTAGACTGCTATTTTTTTGTCTAAATTTGAAATTTTTTGAAATAAAATAAAAAATTTAAATCAGTTTTGTTGAAATAATTAATACTTAATTATAATCATATTAAATGAAGGGTAGGGGCAACCAGTAAAGATGCAGTAAGGCTTAGAAGTGATAAAATCCCATCAGTTAATATTCATTTGGAATCGTTTGGACTTAAATGCTGTTTGGAGCATGCTGTGTTTGGGACTTTATGTATTAGAACCTCATACAAAATTTGATTAAGGAACTAGAATAAAATGGATAATATAAAAATAAGATTTATATATGGTAGTAACATGAATTTATGTATTTTATTTTTATGATGTCTCCTATCAAGTATTGTAGGTAGCAACGCTGATTGCTGAGCTGTTGGGCCTGGGTTTGAATTTTGGAGAAGACCTAGATGTTTGTTAATGTATTATGCCTTTGTGGCAGGGGGGTACTTTAAATAGCCGTTAAGCTGCAAGTTCTTTCCTGAGGTTGGTGGAAGGGGGAAGAGGGGTAGGAGGCCCCTACCATCCCCAGGGCGTTCACCCTCAAAATTGGGGTGAAACCGAGCTAAATTGTTCTGTCATCTGCATGGTGCTCAAAAGCTACGGCTAATGACAGGTGTCACTTAGCCCTTTGCCATGATGAATTTTATGGGCCTTGATCTGGCCTTTGCCAATCAGGTGGCATTAATAATAAAAACAACATTTTTAGGCTTAGGCCAACGACAGGCGTACTTCTAGCCCCTTGCCACGATGAATTTCGTGGGCCTCGTTCTGATTACGTCAGACAGGTGGCAGTAGCCACAACCACAACATTTTTATGATTTTTAGAAAACTTTCATTTGTAAAAACGATAAATTGTTGCCAACTTTTATAGTTTTCATTGCAGGTGGATAAAATTTGTCATTGTTACATACTTTTAAGGTAACTCTGTTATAATTTTCTTTTGCTGCGTAAAAAAAAGACTTTGTTCCCGAGAACTAGAAAAAAACTATTTTAAAGGGAGTCAAATAGAAAACTTTATAAAAACTCTATGCAGTAAAAACTTTTTAGTTAAATACTCTATGATGTATTGAACTAAAAAAGAGCAGTTTTTAAGTTTCCATAATTCAAAAATTAAAAACAAAAATTTTAGGAAACTAAATTTAGGTTTATTTTTCATGATGTCTGTTATGTCAAAAAATGGCATTTATATTGAGAAAGTTTTTTTTAAGATGTTATTCATGTTATGTTTACTAAATTAGGCATGCACTGTCATTTAGTTCTCTTTGAGGTAAGATATCTGTTTTGTGCTGCTGTAATATATGTGAATTGCGAAAATTGTTACAACAGCGTCCCTATTTTTTAACTCTACAAAATTCTCAAAAAATACAAACACAGTCATCAAATGCATAGTTAAGTTGTTAATGAAAAACAAAATGAAAGAGCATTTATAGTTTTCATGTAATTTAATTATTTTTTAAATATTATCAATGTGTGTTCTGTCTTTTAAAAGGTAAATGGAAAGTGCTTTTTGATTTTAGATATTATATACATTATTTGAATTTTTGAGAGTTTGGATAAATCTAAGTTGTTTCATTTTTATTTAACTGCACACATTTCTGTAACTATACAGGTTTATTGAAAACTCCTTCATGGTTAAAACAATAGAAATTGAAATGGACAGTACCATGTTAAAACTAGTTCAGCATGTGGCAATAATAATAAAAAAAGTGTTGCATGAAAATTTGAGACTAAAAGTCTCTTAAGTTTAGTTTTTTCACTAAAGTTCATATTTGTGGTTTGCTGTGTATTTTCATTTATTGATATAACTTTTTATAATATATTTTAAAATAAGTTATATGTAATTTATATTTCGAAATTACTATTTTTTTCCTTTTTACAATTTTTTTTTAATTTGAGTTCTGCTTGCTTTTCTATAAGTATTTTATTTCTATAAATATTTTAGGATTTAGAATGGTGAAAAAAAATTTCTTTTTCATAATTTTTTAAAAAGCTTTTTACAGAATGTGTTTTGAAAAACTCTTCAAGAAATCATTTAGTATTTTTTTTTTTGCACTCAATGTATATGTTTAAACTAATAAAAGAATGATTATGTAAAACAGTATATTTTAACATAGTTTGTATGATATTATTGATTTAATTTTTTTTCTACTTGTGCATAATTTTTTTTCTGTTAGTGATTCATTAATGTCAACTGCAATGCCGAATAGGTCTTGCAAAAAAAAATTTACTTCAGTTCATGGTCAGAATGGTGAAAAGTTACTGTTAATACTAAAATATTTTTTGTGTAATACTGACTTTCTGAAGGGCCTTTAATGTATTTTCAAATTTTGGAGAGCAATTTGAACCCCACTGTAGTTATTTCAAAGGTTAAGTTTTATTTTAATCAAAATGGAAGAATTTTAGAATTACAATGTGTGCAAAATTTAAGTAAGGGAGCAGAAATTAGCTTCATAAATAGAAAAGCTTATTTTTACAGAATGTTATCGGTTCTTCTTTTCTGATTGGTAAAATGGTCATGATCAAAAAAACTTGTGGCTGTCATTGTCTAGTTATGGATTTGTCTTGTTGCCACAAAAGATCTGTCATGTAGAGAGGCTGATGCACATTATATCTGTCAAGGCTCAATTTAATCACATTGGTATGGTGTGGAAATAAAAAGAATGGATTGCCAGCTCAGAGGTGTGGTCTTCGTCATTTCATTGTGGCTCAAAATTACAAGGCTACAACCAATAACCCTAGTTTAGCTTTAAAGTATGATGTTAATAAACATTCACTCACTTAGCTAATAAGTTGATGAATCAAGCACAAAAGTTAATATTCATAGCTTTATGGGTTAGAAATAACCAAGTCTATATATAGGGTTCTTTTATTATGAATACTTATGACACTCCTAACATCTAAACAGTGTTAGAGAATGAGGTTATAGTAAAAAAATATTTCAATACAACTTAAGATTTTTAAATTTTTTTTTATATTTTTAATAGGTGGGAACTAGCTATGAGCATGATGTGCATTTTCTTGCTATTAATGTTTATATACCTTGTAAATGTTACTTTTTATTTTATATCTTCAATAAACATTTTATTTATATGATTTTCATGCAATTGATATATAAATCAGAATGTAAAATTAATGGTTTTGAGAAGAAGGGGGGATTGGTTAGAGTAAAAAAAAAATAGTGCATATCATAATTGTAAAAAAAGCAATAAGTGAAAGAATTTAGCAAATTTAGTCCCCCCCATATGTGAGTATTTATTAAAAATATTCCTTGTGTTCAATCCTTGTTACTTGACCAAGATTCAGACTTCATGGGTTCATGCCAATATCTTACAGCTTCAAACTATGATAATAAAAATCTGATCTTTCTTGTGTTGATAGTTGATAGCACATTGTATTAGTGAATGAGAATTTAACTACATTTTTTGGTACTTGTGTATTCATATTGTAAGGTTATACTAATTTTGTTACATTTTAATTTTTGTTGTGAATTATTTAAAAATAGTTTCAAATTAAGTTTGGTTTTAAAAAAATACCCTGTTCACACACACACACAACAAAGATCTTACTTTTTTTTTTAATTCATTTTAGCGTTACAATCTCTGAGCTATTTATCTAATCTTTAAATTTATAATCATATGTATATGCTTATATTTTATACATTGGGAAATATTTTCTATGATTGAGTGTAATAAATATATTTCTTCTTTTAGTTGAAAGACAAAGACAAGAAAAATCTCCATCTGTGTATGATATTTATTCAGAGGAAGTGGAAGGCAATCTAAGTCGTGCTTTTGTGTATATTGGACAAAAATTAGAATTGGAAGTTAGAAAGAAAAAAGCTTTTCAATGTAATGAGTGTGGCAAATATTATGCTTTTAAATCTTTGCTACAACGACATTTGGTTGTCCATACAGGAGAAAAACCTTATTCATGTCATTTATGCGATAATTGCTTTAAGTATCAAGGCGTATTATATAATCACTTGCGTACAAAACATAACCTTAATGAAACCATTTAAATTCTAGTAATGCTGATTTCTAAGTTAAAAATTCTGTTATCAGATTTGTGTATAAGTTTATTTGTATACTTATTTTTTTTATCATAACGTATGTAACGAATTTGGTACTTGATTCTGTAGTTTTATATTTTTTTTATTACAGCTGTTTATTATTTATATAATCTGAATGGGATTATTTTTGTGAAGGTATTTAAGTTCTGAGTATTTATTTTGTTGAAAAACATGTATTTTCTCATTGCAATTACAGTAAAATTTATACATAATTGTTGGAGTCATACATTTATTTAAAATTAATAATTTAAAACCAAAGTTTTCATATCTAAAATTGATATGGAGGAAAAAACAGGTCTTCATAGTTTTTTGTAGCAAAAGATCTCTCTGTGATCTCTAAAAGTGAGTATTCTCACTTTCTGATTGGTTGAACAGTTATGTCTTGGTTTAGAAATCTCCCAAATCAAAGGAAAAATTTAATTTTTAGTTGGTCTCTATTTAGATTAAAACTTAAACATTTTCACTGTGCTAAATGCATGAAAGAAGTGTTAAAATGATTGTAAGTTGAGTTTTTAAAAAGTTCAACGGTAATTAATATTTTTTGCTTATTGCTATGAAGTATTTTATGTGGATAATTATTTTTCTAGAATTTTTTTTTAATTTTTCAAGTATAAAAAGTATTGCTAAAATGTAGCTATTTTTGATGTAATTAGTAAATATAAAGTCAACTTAGATTCATAGTAATGTTAAAGAGTGAAGAAATCCTGAATCTTTTGACTCTTGGAAAAGATTAGGCCCTTAGAGTTGCTTGAAGATGTTTACTATAACTTGGGATAACTAGATCATGACAGATTTCTCAGTAAAGTATTAAGTATCTGATGAAGAGTTTATGAAAGAATTTATCTCTCTTGTTATATATAGTAGTGGTGGTTTTATTTAAGGTTGCTGTGCGAATGACTCGTTTCATACAAACAAGGGAGTGTATACTGTCATGCATAAATGGATGTTTGTGAAGGCTAGAATTAAAGTCCTAGAATTATATTAAAAACAAAATCTGTTGTCCAAATTGAATATTTTTTGTTATAAATAGTGTAGCAAAAGTTTTAAGAAGTGAATGTTCGAATTCTTTTTTGTAATTAAATTAAAATTGATGTTTGCAATAAAATTAAGCAAACCATTGAAATTTAAAGCAAATAAAAATGGCCTTTTTTTAGCATATACTTTGCAGCTAATTAACTGCTTCCAATTTCTTTACCTTAACTCGGTAAATAAATTGGGTAAAAAAAGAGATGTGATTTTGCATTAACCCTCTTGCTGCGTATCCTGCTATTTCCACAGATGTAGATGTAACAAAATTTGGGCAACCCGCATTTTCCTTGGGTATGCATTTTTTCCGACTATTTAGCCATGCTGTACCTTTTTTTTTTATGTTCATATTTTTATGATCTAATTCTACATTTTAAAATAAAAACTATACAATTTTTTTTTGTGTATTTTAATTTAAAAATGTAGATTTAATATGTACATTTTAAATACGTAATTAAAAAAATATGCAATTTTTGAACCTACTTTGATAAAACAATTATGCAGTTAGAGGGTTAAAAAACAAGAATTATGTATAGATGAAAGTATTATTTTTCTTTTTTGTTAATTATATAGTGACATTATATTTAGATAATTAACAAAATGATGTTCGAAGTGAAAAAAAGAAGTTAATAAGATATGATTCTCTATCCTGATTTTCATATTAATTTTTGAGCAATCTTTCATGATCAATTCTGGAGGATGCTTATTGATTATGCTTTACTACTACATCAGTATACCAGATACTTTTTAGGAGCATCATAGGTCATTGAACAAATGTTAGACTTGTTTGGAATAATTAAACACATCTCTTCAATCCTCTTTGGATGCCAGAATATGATATATACTTATTGTCTTTAAACTTTACAAAAAATTTAAAGTCACTCAAAAATTCAAATATTTTTTTGAAAGTGGGAAAATTTATGTTGCATGCTTAACTTTTGGTAACTGTTTCTTTGTGTCACAAGCCCATAAGATGAGTTTTATAACTTCTTTATTCTTATTTTGCTCATATTTTCTTCTAAAGAAATTTTGTGAATGGATGTTAAATTTACTTATATCTTTAATGAGAAAGTCGTAAACTTTATATTTCATTGTTTTTAAGCAATTCTTTTTATTTTTAGAAAAAATTGTGTTTAATGTAATGTGTGTGCTTTAATAAAATGTTATAGGCTTGTAAATTGTTTTAAAAGTTGATTGTTGTATGAAATTGTATAATTAGCAGTTCTTTTGTAATAAAAATGTATAATTTCATCTGTTCTCTGTATTTGATCTTTCTTTAATTAAATATTATTAGTTTTTGTAGAAATACTCTCACATTCGAATGGTTTTAGGGAATTTTTTATTTCCTGAGTATTACAAAAATATGTTCAATGTATTTTTAATTGATATTGAATTTAGACTGATAAATAAAATAAAAAGATATCAAACTTTTTATTAAAAATTACTTCTAATCAATAGCTTAAAATATAGATGTCTGATAATGATGGACCATTTTGAAAGAATTACATTAAGTAGAAAGAAAAAAAAATTTTGTGTTACAAGGAAGAAATTTTGGTCAATAATTTTTATGGTAGAATTTAGTATGTTTTATATATTCTAAGATTACTATGTATGTTTATTGAAGTATAGATAATCTCTCAAAATTTATAATTTATCTAATTTTAAATAGTATTTTAACAGGGTAACCATACCTAGATCTTGGATATCTTTTCTTCAAAATCTAAATGTTTTAAATCTAATTTAATTTTTCTTACCTTGAAAACCACTAACAGAATGTGGATTCTCTGTTTCAGTCATAAGAAATTAATATAAACCAATTATTTTTCTGTTACTTTTAATATATCAAATGGTTCTATTCTATTAATCCTTTTACTTTTTGACTTTATTTTATTCAATTTTTTTCTAATGGTATTCATATTTAAAAAATGATTCGTTTTTATTTGAATGATTTGATTTATATATACAAACTGTCTTAAATGTTTCATGTGCCTATGTATAAATATCCACATGTATTTTAATTTAGATTGAATTATTTAACTGAACATTTTTTGTTAAATATCAAATATTTTTTCCCCTGGATTTTCATATTAAGTATATTACTATGTTCCTTAAAATTTTTAAAAAAATATTTTTTGAGTTTACCGTATGTCATTTCTATTGTGTTCATGGATATCTCCTTGTATACGTTGTTAGTGTTTCTTGTGCAAGTGAAAAAAGTGATTTATTCTAGTAAAAACTACACTAATTATAATTTGCTTCAATAAAATGTAAATTAATAATATTACTTGACAAGTTTAAATGTGTGTGTGTGGGGGAGATAAATAAATATTTTTTCCCCTCAGCTGTATTTCTCTATGATCAGGTCTGTTTAAACTCAATTTATGAATTTAAAAATTTTTACTTCAGAAGTTTTAAGAGAATGAATTGTTATTCTTACAAAATGATTAAGCATTGATTTTTTTTCTTCCTGAAATATAAAATAGAATTTCATTATTGCTTTTACTGGTTTTTATGAAACATGTATAGTTCTTTTAATTGTTTCTTTTGCAGTGTTTTCCCAGTTTGAACATTTCAATCGTGGAAAAAATGATGGCAAACTAGTCAAAGTACCAGGTTCATCTGATAAGAACTTTCAAGTAGTTTATTTAGATGTTTTTTCTGATTATACTCAAGAAAAATTGCATGAGTGTTTCATATGTTACAAAAAATTTCCATTTCAGAGTTATTTGAAACGACATATGCTTAGCCACACAGGTGAAAAACCTCTTAGTTGTAATTTTTGTAACAAATGATTTTCCTTAAAAGGTCATCTGAATTTTCACATCTCTGCAAAGCATGTATTGTAACATTTTGATGCTTTTAGTGAAAATTTTGAATTAATTTTAAAGTTTTTTAATTTTTTAATAAATGTGTTGAAAGCATGTACGTTCTAAAAATGTTTTATAATATTGCATGCCTTAAAGATATTAATTAGCACCCCAAGTTCCTTTTCAATAACTGACTGATAAGATATTATCATGAATTACAAAATGTCTTAATTATTTCTCATAGCATGTAAATAAAAATTATAATTTTCTTTGTTTACTGTTCAACTTATAACATCCTCTTTTATAATCCAATCCTCTTTCCTCCTCTTAAAAATCTTTACTGAGTTGAGAATAAAAAATTAATGATTACGAGGGCTATTTTTAAAGTAAGGTCCGTTGGTGCATATATTTCCCTAGTTCGCGCTTGCGCCACAACGAGTCTCTGCATCACAGACCAGCATCTTTTGCGAACACACTTGTACCATTTCCAGCTCTGTTGCATTCATGTAAGATTCGCTGTGCATCTTTAAAATGTTTAAGGTGATTAAATCGCCAACCAAGTGAGAGATACATTCTATTATCCATTTTTTGACTGCAAGAAACATGTTGGCTGCAGACATTCATCGCCAGATAACAGAAATTATGTCACAGAAGCAATGAGTGAAAGCACAGTTTGAAAATGGGTCAGGAAGTTTAAAGATGGTCGAACAAACATCCATGATGAAGAACGCTCAGGCCTGCCCTCTGTAATCACTGATGATTAGATGCAAGCAGTTGAAACAGAAATTCGTGAAGACAGGAGATTCACGATAACTACTCTTTCATTGGAATTTCCTGACGTTTCTTGGTCGGTGGTGTACACAATTGTAGCTGAAGACCTCAACTTCAAGAAATTGTGTTCTCGGTGGGTACCGGCATGCTGTCGAAAGGTGTTTTACCCCTTCACGATAATGTAAGGCCTCACACTTCTCGAACCACTCGGGAGTTAATCGAATCTTTTGGCTGGGAGGTTTTGGACCATGCGCCATACAGCCCCGACCTTGCTCCGAACAAGTTCCAGTACCTCAAACACAGTCTTGGCGGAAGCATTTCAGTGACAATGAAAAAGTGAAAGCGGCCGTGAACCCTTGGCTGTTCAACCAGGTGGCAGACTTCTTTGAAGAAGGTTTTCAAAACTTAATTCTAAGGTATGACAAGTGCATCAATTAACTCGGCAACTATGTAAAAAAATTGATGAAAGTATGTACAATCCTAAAATAAAGGTTTTTTGAAACAAATTATTGTCGTTATTTTTTTAAAAACAAACGGACCTTACTTAAAAACAGCCCTCGTATTTTATTAACTTTTTGCTGTTGGATGTGCTTGATTTCTTTTAGTTTATAATTGAAACTTGCTTTTGTAAGAGATATTTCTTTCTTTTCTTTTTCTTTAAAGCTTGGACTGTTTATAAAACGATTAAAAAAGGTCATGTAAGCAAATGTATAGTTATTGTTTTTGTATGAGAGAGTTGCTTGTATATAATAGGGAATTAATTTTGTTGTGAGTATAATCTAAAGTTCCTTAATTTATAATTATTTGGCTTCCATTTTGATAATGCATATTTCAGTTCTGTCATTTTGTAATTTTTAAAGGTTCTTTTTTCATATTCATAGTTAAGACTTGTATGTTAGATTTATAAATCTTCAATAGAAATATTTATTAAAATGATACACAACAAGTATTTTTATGTTTTTGTCCTGTTGAGCAGTTGATAGTTAGAACTTACTGTAATTGAAACTTTTACCATATTTTATGTGTATTATTCTTTTATTTGCGTTTGAAATCATTCTATTATTTGAATTAACCAAATTGTACAAAAGAAAAGTTCAGAAGTATATTAAATATATTTATGAATTTGTATATAGAATACAATTAAACAGATGTTACTCTTTGCTGAAAAATCTACTTGACAGATCACTACCAAAATGGGTGCTGGATGTGAAATAATATGCATGAATGTAGTATTAAGTAATAGAGGTAAACTGCATAGAGTATTGTTTCAATTCATCTGTTCAAAATCATGAAATATTAACAATTTTACAAGATTTTTGTAAAACACTTGTAAAAATAAAGCAGCACATGTTTTTTGATACTGCAATTATGTATTAAAAATGCATACATAACATGTTAATGAATGTCTCAAATTTTGAGATATTTGAGCCTGATAACTTTTAAAAATGTTTTCAGTATCTGGTCTTATGTGTGATATAACTACTCTCTCTCTCTAATTTATTCCATATTTGTCAGCTTTACTTGCTTCGGTACCTCTGTATTCGTTAATTTGAAATACGGATCACTCTCAAGTTTGTTGAAAACTGAATAATTTTTTAAAAATAGTTTTGAACTAGGTTTAAATAGGAATCCAAATTTTTCAACTCTTTATTTTGAAGAAAATCATTTTGAGAATATTGATTTATTGACAATGTAATAAATTATTTTCCTGTAACAAAAATTAATAATTTTGTGTGTTGACCGCAGAAAATGGATTTTGTATTTTAATCATAATTTATTGATGTACAGTTGAAGGATATATATTGTAATTTTTTTCCCTGTGTTGTGATAGGGATTTTATTAACATTTTTATTTAAAAAGTAAACATATCTGCTGACTTTCTTTGAAGTGTCCTCATTTTCTAATATATATAAGTTTTGCCATGCTATTACAATTTATCAGTGTAAATATTAGAATATTTTTGTTTATTTTGTAAACCATTTTTTACATTATTTAAATAACTAAAAATATGAGCTAGATATATCCTTTTAATATATCAATTATAGTTTGTAATTAAAGCTATAAAAATACAGTTTCCAATGCTTTGGCAAATGCGGTCCATAGTTCAATAAAATCAACCTACCAAAAGATCTGTGTCATGTTAACTACATTACTGAGTTTTCCAGGAAGGTTTTTAGGTCAATTGAAAATCACAAAAAGAAACCCAATTATTAAAGCACAAACATTATTCATATATCCGCTCTCTAAATTAAATTATGTATATGCCATCATGAAGTGGCACTTTCCACTTAAAACATTATAACCCAACAAAAACACTTTATTTAAACATACGAATAGCTTCTAATATATCGAAAATGGGTCAGTGTGCAACTGCATGCTCATGATTGATTGCCTGTGGCGATCATTTTCTTCCTTCATTCGTTTTCCCCATTTTGTTTGGGTTGCCTAAGCTTGGTTCTACTTCCTCTCTCCCCTTAAGTGGGGGTTCTCAATAAGTTCATATTTCTTACATGGTTTTATGATTCCTACGTACTGAGCATAAGCGCTTTTTGCTGACCTTCACGTAATCTAATTTTCACTGTATCATGCTGTTAAATCTGCTATGCATTGAATAAAATTTTTGAAAAAAGGTGATTGAGGATATTTTAAGCTACACTCATACTTGAATTCATATTTCACATTTACTGTCAGTAAAAATTATGATTAGATGCTATGTGGTTGAGTGGTTGTTTAACACATTTTCACCCCACAGGTCCAGGTTTCAAACCCTGGGCTAGGCAAGTTTTACTCGGTTTTTCATCACTTCAGTGGATGGATAAATGAGTATCTAGCATGCTTGGGAACTAAATACAGGGTTTTCACATCAGGCTGACCAACTGACTGAAACATCTGCTCATGCACCTCAGTATCCAAGGTCACGAAAACTGAAATGGGTACAGTAGGTTTTAGCCCTCATGGGCTGTTGCACCTCTGAATTTAGTGTAAAAGTTATGATTAGCCCTTTCAGCTCTATTGTTATTATTTTTAATTATGTTTTCACGTATTTTTTATCTCAAGTTATTATTTATCAATTAATTCGTATATCAGCAATTCGTTAATCAATGTCCATTTTATCAGTCCCCTTTCCTCCCTTTGCACTCATGATATGAGCTGATTTTTTTTTAATTTCAAATGCTATATAACTGTACTCAGTTGTACTGTGTGTGTTGCGCTGAGTAGTTTTTCCAGCAAAATGAGTTTTACATTTGTATAATTTTGGTGATCTTGTACTTTATTATAACTGTTGTACCAATATTCCCTTAAAATGCATAAATTTTATATAGTTGTTGAATGAAACGTAAATAAAAATTTCTTGTAATAAATTAAAAAAATTGAATAAAATTTTGCTTTTCACATGTAAAATGTTTATTTTTTTTTTCATTTATTCTCAATATAGTATTACTTTTAAGTAGTTATGTTGTTGTTGTTCAACATTTGAATTATTTATATGCATTTATCAATATTTATGAATAATTTCTGAAATTTTGTTTAATTGAAGTGTTAATTTCCTCCGTGTTTTTATCATACATCTTTTCATTCAAGGGTAATTTAAATTTTTCTTTAAGGAAGTTTAAATGTTGAGTAATGTTGATCAATCTGTATATTTAACCGTTTTTTTTTGTATAAATAAGGATTTATGTTCCTTTTAACTATCATATGTTTTAAAATTATTTAATAATTACGAGTTTAACTTTAGTTCAATTTTTACACTATGAATATGATTTAGCAGTTTTAATAACATATTTCTTTCTTTTTTCTTTGTTATATACATTTATAAAAGTTGATGTGAAGAATGTTCAAAATAAGTTTGATATTTTGAAATAGTGTTCTTTTGAAAATGTTTAAAATGAATTTTCTTTTTATTTTTATCAAAATTAAGTTATTTATACTTTTTTGTGTTTTAATAATATAGTTCTGTTTTCAACTTTTTAAATTAGCGTCTTTTGTAACCAGTGGCAGTTACTTCTATTGTTTCAGTAAGATGCATCAGAAATTATTTAATTTCTTAAATGAGTTTTGATGTCACACGAGGCAAGCTAATGTAACCTAGTTCTCTTATAATATAAAAATCATAAGGGTAAATAGAAGCATAAAACTTATCTCTAGATGTGTGTGTTTCAATCTCTTCAAATTCTGGTCCTTGCATACCAATCTGTTGATTGTTTTTGCCAAACCAAATACATTGCCAAATGCTGTGAGATACAACCAATAATGGGGGTGGGGGGAGGACTGGTTCCCATGAATGCTTAAATAGAATTACCTTGTTTATAAATTACCTAATTTTTCTTATATTTTTTATGAAAAATTATTAGTTTTGGACTTATCTTTTAAATAACAGAATTTCATGAGTTTTTAAAAGTTCCAGATTCTTTTTTTTTATGATATTATAAATATTTAAGCAATGCTGAAGTAGAAAGCGTATAAAGTTCATTATATTGCTTGTGCATGTATTATTTCTTTCTATCAATCTAGTTATTGATCAGAGACTATTTCTTTGCAGATATCTCCAATGAATAAATTAACTAATACTGGAAAGTTTTCCATGTTGAAATATTTGTTTTTATCGTAGCTTTTGTTGTTGATGTACATTAATTAGTATTAATTCACTGTAAGATAAAATTAATAATTTGTCAATTTTTGACAGTTGTTTGAGCTTCTTAAATAAAAAATTTTCAGATTCTTATAACTTCAGAACTAAAATAGGTTAAAAAAATCTTTTATTTTGATAAAAGATTTACACACACATAATTTTCTTTTGTAAAATAAAACAAATTTGGACTTTTTAAAATTTTTTATAGCTATAAAATATGTCATATTGATATTATACATGTGATGTGTATGTAAATACTTCTTCCTTATTCCTGTTTATAAAGGACTAAATATCTTGTTGGGGTATGATGATGAGTTATAACTGAAAGAAAATATGTTTCATTTAGTTTACCATGCATTTCATTAACTAATTAAGGTGCATAAAATTATAATTTTATTTTATCAGCAATTTTTAAAAATGCTTTAATATGCTTGAAAATACATTTTTCTCTTTTTACAGCTTACTGATGTATTTCCCATGATGCAGAAACATTGGACATCAACAAAATTAGAAATATGTCTTAACTCTCTGCAAACCTTCTACAGACTTTTTAAAATACACACTTGCATTGTTTATTTTAAATCATATCTTCAAATTATTTTAAAAGACATGTTTAAACATACTAATGAGAAACCTCTTTGTTGTGAAACTTGGGGAGGGAAGGATTTCTTTAAAAGCAAAACTTGATCAAAATATTTTAAGAATGCTTTTTGTATTAAACATGTTAATTAAATTAATATTAAAAACTTGCATTTTAATATTTTTTAATGATTTGCTTTTGAGAAGATTATCTTCCTTGAATCTTTCTCAAGATAAGTTATTAAACTAGTTTGATACTAAGCATATTATTGACAAGGATCTTATACAGTATACAAATGTTACTCATAAAAAATTTTCGTACAAAGTTCAGTGGTTTTGTACAAAATTCCCATATTTAGTGGTTTTCCCAAGGGATGTTATTTCTGAAGAGGATTTGTAAAATGTAAATGGCTGTTAAAAATATAATTAACTTTTTATTTTTTTTAGTTATAATAAAAATGTTAATTTGTTTATAAATATCTTTATTTTACTCTGATACAATATATCTCTCTTCCATCTGGTATAATATGTATATCGTTGATTAGAAAGGTATGAGGATCTCTGTCTCTTAAATAACTGTTTAACATATGCACTCAGTTATGTTTTATTTTGGAATATTGTTGCATACTGAAGATCTTTTTATTTATATATATATATATATATATAAAATGAAATTTGAGTTATAAGATTCATTTCTTAATATGTTTTAAAAATCATTTTTTATAGAATTTTATTATTTATATTTGATTTTTTATTCTGAAAAAAGATAAAAAAGGATAAATTTTTGACACTTGTGTGTTGTGGCCACCAACTTTGGTTAACATTGTCAAATCATAGATGCAAATCCTGGTGTCACAAGACCTGTGTAAAAGGCTGAAGTTCTTGGATGTTCAAAGCCCTCATGGCTTGGTATGGAAATTTGGAGAGTTGGGTGACAGCTCAAAAGTGAAAAAAAATGATGAAAAAATATTTGCTGAAGGTAGTCAAAACTAGCAATTAGAACAAAATCCTTAAATTTTATTTTCATAATAATATTTGTGACGTTATGAGAAAGACGCAAAAATAATTTTAGTGAATAACTGGGGAATATATATGTATTCATGTATGTATGAATAGTTAACTTTATAATTATCTTTAGACTACATTATAATTTAGCTGATGCATTGATGACCTAAAGTCAAAATTCACTTATGTTGCAAACCTTCTTATGGTAGAATTCATATGTGGGCTGAGTGCAACAGGTCCACAGATTTTTTAAAGGTTTAATGTTGAAGATATTAATAATGCAGGTAATATGACTTTGTTTCATGATTTTGGTCAAAAATTATGAAGTATTATTAAATTAACATTATTGAAAATAAACCATGCGAAACTTGCCCTTCATTCTTAAATGTTGATTATTTTGGTATATTCTTAAATTTATTTTTATTTAAATAAAGTTTTAATTACAAAACATTTTAAAATTTTTATTTGTATTGATGTACTGTTGAATTATTTATGTAGAAGCAGCTATCCATCTTATTTTTATTTTTAATTAAATCTGAGTCTGCTTTGAACATCCATATAATAAAGGGTTAGGTAATAAGTCTTTTTTTGAAGAATGAATATTGTTATTTATTAACTGATATGTTTCTATATTTTTTTAGAGACCAAGAAACTTCAGAATTAGTAAGTAAAATACATGAAAAGTATCTTTGATCATAATTCTATGTAATCTGTTTCATTTCATTTTTGGTTTCATTATTATAGCATTAAAATTTCAATGTATGAATGTTTGAGTAATTTTTTAATGAATGTTTTTCGAATTTTACATGCATTTGTTGATTGAAATTCTTTTTTTTAAAAATATGTGCACATGACATGAAGTATTTAGTTTTTATTATTGTGATTATATTTTAGTTATCTTCATCAAAATTTCCTTTGGAAATTGTTTATCTCATTATTTATTTTGAAAATTCAATAGAAATACTTGTTTTATTCTTTTTAAAATGATTTTTAACGAATATTTGCATACATTTATGTAGTTTTGATGTTTGTTTTATGTGCTTTTAATAATTTTTTCATGAATTTTTAATTTGTTATATGTATTTGTTTTTAATGCATTTTAATGTAAAAAGTTAAGCATTTTATTTGTGATTTTGATTATTATTTGTTCGTTTTATGTATGATTTTTGTTTAATTTTTCAGCATTTATAATGTATGAACAGAGTTTAAAATTTTTTTTTTATTTGGTTTTTCTTCACATGTTGGTTTAAGAATAATTTTTCAGTTTTGGGGGCTTTGATATTAGCTTCACTTAAATACTTTTCTTGTTTGGTTTATATATGTGTATTTTTTTAAATTGGTTTATATATTTCCTGTTTTTTTTTTTTTGCTTGTGCAATTGTTTATTTATGCTTATTTAAATATAAAATAATTTGTGACTTTTATTTTCATCTTGGTTTTTTAATACATTCTTTAGTATTTTTTTAGTTTAGTGTTCAAATAGTATTTTTTAAACAAAAATTTGTCTGTTTGAATTTAATAGAATTTAATGTTATAGTACTTTTCTTTTTTGCTAGTGAAATTAATTTTAAATAAGTGGATTTTTTAAAATTATTACTTTATATGCTAGTTGTTTTAAGGAATGAAAACATTTTATTATTTGTATGCTTAAATATGTAAGTTAAAATTTATTTAATATACCTGTGTGAAATTCTAAATTTTGAATTTAAAGAATTATGGGGTAAATGCCTTCTTAACCAGTCACCAAGAGAATGGAAAGTCCACAGCTATATAATCCAATGATTTTAATTTCATGAGTTTTGTAGTTCAAATCATTCATGGTCATTATTCTGTAAAAAAAAGTGTGTCCAACTCATAAGTGCAAAATATTTTTGTTCTTTGTCAATATAGTAGTATCTAACAAACATTTGAAACATTATTTAATTTAAAATTTATGTAACAAACATTAAAAAAATGTCAACTTAATTTTATTAATATATGATTTATTTAAAAAAAAATCAGCAACGTTTATCAGTGGTTTTGACTAATCAATCTAGCTATTCTGATTTCAAAAGAAGTTGAATTTTTTTGTCATCTAAATAAACTTTATTGATTTATTTAGTAAAAATAAGCTGTATAGTTTGACTTGTTTTATAAACATTAATTTCCTCTTATGTTCATATTGACATCTACTTTTTGTCCTCTCCTGAAAAGATTGCTTTACTATTTTTTTGCTTCCAAAGCATATTTATAAAATATGTAAGCAATGTTGATTGGAAATAAGGTTTAAATACCAAGAGAACATAATTTTTTTATACTTTTTTTTATCGTAATAATAAATGAGATTGAATCGAAAGATACATTTTCAGTTGTAATTATTTTTGAACAGATATGGAAGTTATAATATTTTTTAAAAATGTCTGTTAATAAACTTTTGTGTGCTATGTTTCTTCATCTTTTCCCTGTAGCTGTGAATGCTAAGTAGTTATGGTTGCAAACTCGCAGCCATCATTGCCGAGTTGAGTTCAAATCTTGGTGTCACTGAAGACCTACTGTATGAAGGGGCTGAAGCAGGTTAAATATGTTGAGGCTCAAAGGCCTCACATCGGCATAAAGTGGAAGTTTGGAGAGTGGGGTACCAGCTTGGGCATTTCTTTGTCACTAGACTGAGGTTTAAAATTACAAGGTTTGTTGCCAAAAAGCCTCATGGGGTTTGAGAGTGTGATGTTAATAGATATCAAATTATTTCATCTTATTTTCTGCTTCCTAATTTAAATATGCATAAAAAAATACCACTGCTGAATGAGAAATAAAAAAAGGCATTACACTGTGAAAAGAAGTATTTAGAAAATTAATTAAACTTGAAAATTAAATTTGAAAAAGAATCCTGTGAAATATTTTCAAATTGTTGTTGTAAATGTCAGCTGCTGTTCAAATACACATTTATGTGCTTGGTTAAATAGGATCAAAAGTTATATTTATACTGTCTAAAATTCTCCTAAAAAAATGAATATAAGTAGATTTTTAGTAGCCTTATTTTTAACAATTCTGTAATTATGATAGAGTATCAATCACAGTGCCTCAAACTTACATTTCAATGTTCCAAGACCTTAAGCTTTCACAATTTTCACAGACTATCCTTTTGGATTGTCCCCTCCCATCTAATTTTATGAATAAATTGTCAAAATCAGTATTAAAAATAATTAACTTGAAATAAACTTGGCATCAATTTTTGATGTTCAGTCATAATTTATTGCCTTTATATTGTTCTTTGAATTTTACTCTTGTTCAATCTAAAATATTAAATTGATCTTCATTTTGATTGTAATTCACACTGTGACGAATCTGTACGGAACTTTTCCACTAATCTTCTTAGGTGTCTTTCTGGAGAATATAAATTCGCGTTTATTTCCAATCAACTCCAAAAAGAAGTTTGGGATATTTAAATTAGATAAGGTATTTAAGTCGAGGGTTGCGAGATAGCAAGAGAGATGATGGTAGGCTATTGAGCCAACAACGTTTAAAGCAAAACTAGAAGATTCAAAGAGATTAGATTTGTGAAGACGTCGTGCTGTTAGACGTACCAGAAAGCTGATATAAGCCAGCAGTAAATATAATTCACGTACGCTTAAAGTAAGCGTCAGTTTGAGATACTTAGTTAAAGTTAATGACAATTAGGAATTCGAATACCTGTGTTTCTCGGATCTCCTATTTCGGTAAACCTTACTTGAGTTGAGCTAGATTAGTAATCAATTGTATTCTTAGTAATTTAATTTAATATAAAGTCAAATCCCTTTAGAAGACGTAACATTATTATATTACTTATCAGAGATTTTTGAGGAAAATTATGACAAAAATAAATAATATTATTCAAAATGGCTTTTGGTGGTTCTTTGCCTCAAATTAATCTTGGTGTTCAAGGTGTGACCCAGGGGGGAGGGGTCATCACAACGCACACACACACACTAACCAACCAAGGGAATAAAACCTTGGCAAAATTATGTGAATTACAGTAGTCATTTCTACTCCTTAAAAAAATAGGGAGAAGGGACCAGATATTATTTCCTTGTCTTTTACATAAATCGTGCTCTAGTTCATCTTTCTCTGGACATTTTTGAAATTGTAATCTTTCCCCTTTTATTATTTACTGCATTGCATTTTCATTATTGATATATGTTACGATCAATATATTTTTTTCTCCATAATTTAAATTGCAGTCCTTAAAACTGTGTAGAAATTTACAGAAAATTAAAATCACATTAAAATAAGCATGTTATTCAATAATAATCAAACAGTCCCTACTCTTGTCTTTGAACAAAGGGAAAAAAAAACAACTAATGCTTTGTGAAGTATTACTCAGTCAATTTTGTAATTGAGATGTTAATTAAATTTGTATATATCTATGGACTCAGACTGGGTAGGAAGGTGTTTACTGTATTAACATTTTAAAGGAATAACATAATTAAAGTACTTATTTTTTTTTCTTTTCAGGTAAATTAAATGAAGAAAACCAAAATACAATTCATTTAAGCACAGAGACCCACAGCAATGCTCTTCCTGCTTCTTTGTATGATTATTTAGGTTCATGCTATTCTGAAAATGGTTATAATTGTATGTTTTGCAAAAAAAACTTTCGCCAGAAACGTGACTTGAAACGACACACACTTATACATACTGGCGAAAAACCATTTACTTGTGATTCTTGCAAGAAAAGGTTTTCAAGAAAAGATAAATTGGTGACACATTTAAGAACTCATTATAATGTGGAAACATATTCATGTAAATTTTGTAAAAAAATATTTCGCTGGAAAAATACTCTGTTAAAACATCTCATAGTACATTCTAAAGAATTAAAATAATTTCTTCCTTATTTGTTAAATTCTTATTACAAACCATTTATCCTTTTAATGGTGCAAACGTGTTTAACAAAATTAATGGGAAAAGAGGATTTATAAAGGTTTTTCTGTTAGGACAGTCTATTCAAGTGCATTTTTATTAAAAATACTTTCAGTCAGCAATACTTAAACATAAGTTTTGCAGTAGTCTGATAAGTAAAATGTCAAAATCTTTCAACGCAAAGTGCTTTTAAAATTGTACAATTAAAGTAGTATTATGTACCTGTGTGTAAAGGGAAAAATTTCTAAGTTTTCCCCCCCTTAAATTTAAATGTGGCTAATAGTATTCACATATTTCTTTTATATTGTGCAACTAAATATAAATGAGTAAATAATTATCTCTTCTTCCCCATAAATTACTTGTTCTTTATGTGTTGACTATATCTCATGCATTCAAACTAATTTTATTCATGGACATTTTTAAATAAATTACTGCAGAATATTTTATGTGAAATAAGATCAGTTATGAAATTTATTCAAATGTTTGTGTGCAATAGTAATGTAAAATGGTTGTTGTGTTTTTATTTGTTGAGTGAGGGAAAACAACTAAATGACTCTTGATTATTCGTATCAGCTTTTTCAAATTGAAAATTTAAATATAATTACATAAAATTGTTTGATTACTCATGAAACAAAAACTATGTTGAAACATTTTTTTCCTCATACAAATTTGTAAATATCATAGAGAAATCCAGATTGAGATATAACTTTTCAATGAGCTAAAACATTTTCTTTTAAATTGTCTTTAATCAGTATTAAAACTGTTAATGTTCATATATATAGGAAAATGTTTCTGAGTTGTCTTTTATTTGAAATAGAGGGGAAAATTTTTAACCCTGCATAATGTAACATAAAGCAAAAGCATTATTATTTTGTACGATAGAAGAATATTTGTGATCTGAATCTCTTGGCTGTTTTACCTGTTCAGGACCATGATCACATATATGTGGTTACTTCAGAGAGCATGGTATCATATGGGAGTTTGTATTTTGTCTGTTCTGGGGCCTATGGCAACACCAGCATGATTTGAATTCGGAATGTTAAAAAAGTATAAATTTTGCCATATTTTATTCCAGCAATGATTATATATGAATTTTTAAGTGGAGTTAGGTTTAACTGGAAAAATCATCTGGTCCTGAACGAGTTAATATACACTCAGGAACATTGAAAATAGCGACCCAAGAAGAAAGCATCAGAATGAAATGAAATTTAATACACATAATGACACAGATGAGAGATTTACTTGATCTCAAAAACAAGACAATTAAACGAATACAGGGTGTGCAATGACACAAATACTGGGCAACTTCAATAGCGCGTTGGACCACCTCCAGCTGCAATACATGCCGCCACACGGTCCGGCATTGAGTTGATTAGACACCTTATGTTGTCCTGAGGCAGATGGGCCCATGAATCTTGAACAGCCAACTCTAAATCATGTACAGAGTGACACGATGGCATCTGCCGTTTTAGCTGATCCCACACGTGCTCTACAGGGGACAAATCGGGGGAGCGGGCCGGCCATGGAAGAGTCTGAAAATGACGGAAGTCTTGAGCAACTCTTGCTGTTTGCGGACGAGCATGATCTTGCTTGAAAATTGCCCCTGGGAGACCATTTAGGAAAGGTCCTACATGGGGTCGAAGAATATCATCAACATAACGTTGGCCCGTTAAGGTTCCACACATCACAATTAAAGTGGACCGGCTATCATAGGCTATGGCCCCCCCAGACCATTACACCATCTATGTGGACAGTGTGACATAGAACAGCGTGGAGGGAATTGTACCACTCACCAGGGCGCCTCCACACCCGTACACGGTTATCATCTGTCCCCAAAACAAACCGGAATTCATCACTAAACACAACCTTTTGCCTACCTGTGACATTCCACATTGATCTGGCTTGGCACCACTGTAGACGCAGTTGCCGATGTTCCGGTGTTAAAGGGAGTGCACGGAAAGGGTGCTTGGATTTAAGATTTGCTTCTGCAAGGTGTCTGGATATTCTTTGTGGAACAATTGCTACGTCTACATCTACTCGTATCGTTGAACGAGTCACTGTGGGGTCCACAAGTGCTTGCTACACGATCCTTCGATCCTCTCTCCTCGTGGTTTTCCTGGTCGCTCCAGACCCGCTTTTCCGCATGTGGATACCTTCTCGTGTCCACTGCTCCCAACAATTTCTAACGGCACACTCCGGACAATCCACCTGGCCAGCAACACGACGTGTCGACCAGCCTGCAGTTTTCATCCTGATGATCAGGCCTCTCTCAAACCTGCTTAACTGTGAGAAATGTCTTCTAGCACGTTTACCTGGCATGTTTCGCTTACCAAAGTCTTCCTACAATTGGCGGGTAATAGTCACGTTTATGAATCTTCGAATTTGCCCTGGCTTATATAGCACCCTCTTCCTGATTGTAGCACCACCTCGGTGTGTATGAGCATGTGTCTTGGCACAACACTTGGATCATTTGCATATCACATTTCGCTGTACTTATTTGCAAAGTTTTGCGATTGTACTTAGCTTCCTTCTTGGGTCGCTATTTTCAATGTTCCTGAGTGTATATTCAGAAAAAATAAAATTTTATTTAATCTATTGTCACTCTGTGAGTAAATATGTAATTTTGAAATTTCATCTTTGAAAATTTTGATGTATTTTAAATTTATCAGTTTTTTTACATCTTTGTAAATATTATTCTCTTTTCTGTGTTGAAAAAGAATTGAATAAAAATGTTTAGAGCTGCTCTGTTGAAAGTGATTTAGACAATTTTTTTATCACTAACTTAGAATGCTTCTATGTTTTAATTAAATCCTTATCTGCTAGTGCCATTTTTAGTAATAAACAAACAAAAAAAGTTGAAATTGCAATAAGTAAATCTAAATAATACCACATATACTCTTCAAACATTAGTTAAGCACTGAATTGTTAAAATAAATATTTAAAAAAACCCTTTTGTATTTGTAAATGATAAAATATAAATAGCTTATTATTTTATAAATATTAATATATTTCATTTTTTGAAAATAATGAATAGTTTTGATATTTACTTTGAAGTAAAAAAATATTACATCAAACACATTTAAAAAGAAAAAGTGTGCAAATTTGTAATAAATTATGTAAAATAACATCAAACACACACAATTAGATTGCTTCTTTCAATTAAATAGTGTTTATTATTATCATTGCAATTAGTTGGCTAAGAATTGATTTTTAAAATATATATATATATATATATTTTGTAAATTGATATACTTTTAAATAAAAAAGTTTAATGATTGCAGTTTATTGATAGTTATTTGTTATAGAAAAATTCCAAATATATTTATAAAGTAATTATTTGTGTCATGATACTTTCTTAATATACATTTTATGAAAATTCTTATTTGTCACAATCTTGGACAAATATTTTAAAATATAATATTGGTATTGATGTGTTCTGTGGAAAAATATGTAAAAAATGGTTAATATAAAAGTTTTTTTTTTGTTCAATAAATAAAAGTTCTCTTGTTTAAATTGCATTATATTTTTTCTCTAAGAATTTAGTTTTCATAATTTCTTTAATATAAGTATGTATTTATTTTTCTTTACATTATAAGATTTAAATTAGCCTTTTTTTAGCTATATTTTTAATCCATCTTGGAAATATCAGTATATTATATCAGTGATCTTCAACCCCTGGGCTGCGGACTGGTTCCGTAGATCAAGTCTTACCAAGCCGCACAAGGAGCATTCAATTTTTTCTGTTTTATTTACTGTGGTACTCTTGGGTTTGTACAATTCTTTGAGAAAATTAATTTTTGTTTCATGTTAAATCACTTTATTTTCATTTTTAATGTAACTGTATTTTATTCTCAACATGTTTAAATATAGTTAGATTAATATTAAATCAAAACAATCTAAAACACGAGCAATCAACATGCCCCTTAACGGGCCGTGATAAAATTATCAAAAAGCGGCGGTAAAAAGGTTGGGGAACACTGTATTAGATAATTTAGAATATTTGCTTAGTTAAAATGATTTACTTTTTAATGTATAATATCTGAATGTTAAGTAAATATTAATATTTTTTTTACAGATCCATCTCTACGTTCAACATTTTTAAATTTAGTTCATGGTGTGTGGGGTATTAATCCAGCTCAAATTGAGGAGGATCTCTTACAAGAAAGTGCTGCATCAAATGAAGAAAAAGATGCTCTTCATTCAGATGGTGAAAATCATGTTGGATTTCACCTTCATGCAAGAAAAAAGCGGCAGTTTACTTGTGGAGAATGTGATAAGAAGTTTTATCAACGAGGCCATTTGGAAGATCACATGAGAATTCATACTGGAGAAAAACCTTTCATCTGTGATATATGTTTTAAGAAGTTTAATAAACACTGTCATTTAAGAACACATATGCGTGTTCATACAGGTGAGCAACCATACCAATGCTACTTTTGTGGTCGTAAATTCAATAGGAAAGACAATCTGAATGCTCATTTGCGCACAAAAGGGCATTATACACCTGAACAAGGCATTGATTTTTGATTTATCATATAAAATGAAAAATCATGATTGTATATATTTTTAACCTTTTAAGTTACTGTGTTCATATTTCTTTAGTGCTAAAAATTTCAAATGAATCAAATTTGATGTACTCTTTCAAATGTTAAATTGTTTTTTGCAAAAATTACTTGAATTGTTGCTGTCTTGAATATAAGACTCACTTAAAAAATAATTCCTAGAAATATTTTGACACTTTTAAATGTAAATTTGTAATTTATATTAACTATATTACTCGTTAGCAATTTCATTCTTTAACAATGCCAGAGCTTAAATATATGTCAATTTTTCTATTATGTTCATATCTGACAATTGCAGTAACCTGGGATTAATTTTATAGATAAGGACAGATAGTTCATATAACATCCTATAAATATCCCCTTCATGAAATGTTCCTAAGTTAGCCAATAGCAGAGATTACAAATTATTCGGCAAGCAATAAATAAATCATTTTAATAGTAAAGTTCAATTCTGTCAAATTATTTAGTTGAGTAACAGGAATTGCTGCATGTGTGAAAGTTCCTACATGATGTAGTTGTGGAAATTAGGATACTGAGTTATCTAATAAGGTGTTGCAGATATATGAGTAAATTTTCAATAGCCTTATGTACCTCAAGAACAATCTTGGAAATTGATATGAATATTTGTGTACATTCATAGAGCTTGATGTGAAAAAAAAAATAAAAGTGAGATTTGAAAGAAGTACAGAAGATCGTTTCATCTTATGGAAACAATTTTGATAGTTAATTTTTATCAATAAATACCTTCTTTTTGTGAAAATTTGCTTCTGTCTGATAGCCATGATTCTTGACAATAGCTCTAGTTTGAATTTTTCATGTAAGTAAACTTTTTCTTAGTACAGTCATGCAAATTTTACTACATTCCTCTGAAACTGTTTTCCAAAATCCGTTCAGTGCTTTTCGATGCTGTTTTCCTTCGGCTTGTTTTAATAAGCCAAAAGTCCATTGCAGAAGTGTAGGGTTTATTTTACACGTATTTCATCAAATAGGATACACTTTATTCCTGTTTCTGATTCTTTCTTTGCTAAATACACAGCAGTTGACTTTGATGTGTGACTAGAGGCTTTGTCCATATAAAGCTCAACTTTATTAATGTCCTTTACATATAAAATTGGTTCTAAAATATTCTGCTGATAGTAGAGTGAATTAATTTTGGAATCCCTTTAGGAATTTAACTGTACACTGACGAAGCCATTTTGTACAGCCATTCAGATAAGTTGAGCAATAAACAATTCATTTTTTACTACAGTCTCTTAAATATGCCCATGCCTCTTTGAGTGTTATTGCAAATTTCCATTTTTCAGGTATTTTTTACATAATGCTCTACAATTTGCTTTTCTTTCAGCAATATGTTTTAAAAAAGGTGATGAACTTTAGGTTTAAACACCTGTTTTATCTTGAAATCCTTGTGAATGATTTTAATTACAGAGCCGGGAGACATTCCTAGTTTCAATGTAATGAATCTTTAAGTCGGCAGATTTTTTTTAGGATCAGAAATTTTACTTAGAAACAGTCTTAGGATGAAGCTTCGTGGTCATGTTTTCAATTGACTTTCTGCTAGATGCTTTTTCCCTTTCAAATTTAATGTATTATAAATACCTTTGATTGAAATGAAATAACTGAGAATTTTACACTGCTCTTTAATTTGTTGATACAAATATTTCTCTTTGGAAAGCTTAATTACGTAACTTTTGAACCATCTATCATTTTTAGGAGCCATTTTTAAAATAATCTTCTATGTTATATTCCAATCAAAAGAAAACCTTTGCACACGATTATTCTGAAGTTGCCTAAGTTTTATCTCAAAATGCAAATGAGAAAACAAATTATATAACCATTTCCATAAAGTGTGAACGACCTTTTGTATTTTCATGTCATTGCAGTATAAATGATAATGAAAAGTAAACCTTTTTTAACTAGACTGTTCTGAATTCTCTTTTATAAAATACAAATTTGTGCTAGGTATACTACATAATACAATTAGAGGGGTAATTCAAGATTTATTTAGAAAATTTTCATGGCTATTTTTGTTTAGACTAAAGACAAGCAAATGAACTCGATTTTGATTAATCAGGGAGAGAAGCTAATTAATTTTTTTTGTCAGAATTATTGATTGAAAATGCATTCTTAACATTATAAATTGTTTTAAAAATTGTAGGACATTTACAAATAAATAATATTTTATATAGAAAGGCGATAAATTTTAAAGTGATGTATAAGATAAGCAATTATTAATTAAAAAAAATTACTAAGCTTTTTATTTAAATATTGCTTAATATTAAAATAGTAGACTGTAATGTATGGAATTTTGATGTGACAATTGAATTTTATGATCATTCTATACTTTTTAACGATATAAATCTAATCAAGAGTTAAACATATAGAAGATACTTAGTTGATTGAAAAATTAGTTGATTCCTGTAATGTATGTGGATATATCTTATAGTGAGCATGTTAAATTAGAGCTACACTATGATTCATTGAATAAGCGAAATTTTCATGGAACAGTTTATTAGTACATGCAACATTAAGGATCAACTGAGCATCCAGGTTTCGAAAACCTGAGACTAAATCGAACATTTACGAACTATGAGAAATGAGATTTACAGTAAATTGAAAATGAATGCTACTGCAGGCAGGCAGTTATACAAATTCAGGGTAAATGAGAAAAGCTATTACTTTCATTCACAATTTATATACAAGTGCACAAATGTACATTTATTATGTATCGATAGATCAAGTTAGCAGTAGTGCTGATCAAGAGTTTTTCTTCTAGCGGCACTACATTCTTAATTTGTCAAATGTTATTTTATATGTGCTTGTTATTATTTTTATGGTAATATGAAATGTATTATGAATTTTCCCCAGAAAATTTTGTGTAAAAAAGTTATATATTAAGTTATTAATATAATAGTGAGTACTGCACATTTTTAAATGACTGAATGCTTGTTATACAACTAAATTACACATGAGCATAATTTAAAATACATTAATATGAAACATATTTAAGATTAAATGTGCCTTAAAATGATAATAAAAATTTTTTGATATAAGAATATACAATAAAGGTTTTAATAAATTTACGAAACACATAAAAAAATACTTAGTTTTAAAAAATCTTGTAGATGAATGTTTATGTTTGACTTTATTGAATATAATTAAAAAATTTTAATACAAGGGGATTGCTTTATGTGTGTATCACGTAAAATAGTGTTTAAATATTATATTAGTATGATATAAACTTTTTTATACATATTTTATTGAATTAACAGTATTAGATTTATAGAATGTATTTTGTATAGTGTAAATTTCATTATTTTTGAGTATTTATTGTTCTCATGTCAATGGATTTCACAAAGGAAAAAAAAAATTCAGATTCCACCAAAAGTGGTAACATCTGTGGCTGCCAATTCCATAGCATCCTGGTATAGAGGATCTCTTGAAGTGGGTCTGTAACTGGAGTTGGATCGAGCTGTAGTGCTCTTGGAATGAAAGCTGAGCACTCGGATATCTTTTGGTGTGAGCGGTTGGATTTCTGGGCACTTACACTGTATGTAAAATCTTGTTTCATCAGGATGGATTTTCATGCCCTTGTAATGAGTTCTTAGTTTTGCGATTGTGGGTGTTATGATTTTTAGGGCATCGAAATCTGTTTCTTAAAGGAATGGGATTAAAGTCCAAATTTGGCCACAGCAAGTGTGATGGTGATACAAGGTTGGCTGTGGTCTCTGGCTGAAGAATCAGTATACTCATTTCCTTCGATATTTACATGTGCAGGTATCCATTGTAGCACACAGGATTTCCCCTTGTAACGCATCTCGTTGAGTAGGAAATTGATGGAGGTGATGTTAAGTCTCTCCGTTTATGAGTATGTATTTTGTATCATTAAAAAAAAAGACATGTAGGTAAGAACATTAAGGTCTGATAAAGTAATTGAGGTGGGAAAAATTATGGAATTCAATTTATTTGTAAGGTGCACAATATATATTTTTCACTTATCTGTTTTATTTTGAGAATGAAATGAAGGTTTTGTATTATTTTCTCACAACTTTTTTGCATGCTCAAAATTGTTAACTTGTTCAGTTTAATTCATTGAAAATCATCCCTTTCAAATATAGTGAGATAAAATTATTAAGCAGAGTAATACATTATTGAGATGTTCTGCTTAATAATTGACAGTAAAATAGTATTGCATAAAGCAATCTAAAATTAGTGCCAACATAATTTAGTCTTTTTTTAAAAAAATTATTAAAGAGCTTTTTTTTCAATTTTTTGAAGCATGCTAATTTTTTTCATTTGTTAGTTATTGAAACAGTAATACTACTTGCAAAAGAAATTAATACTACTGTATACTACTCTGTTTGTCATGTATATTTTTACTGATGCCATATCGTACGTTTTTGTGATTTCTGACTTGTTTACTAATAAAGCCAAAATCTTTTCTTTTTTTTTAGTGTATTGATATTTGATAGCCAAACCTTTGCATTAAAAACTATGTATTACTTTCCACTTATGAAAAATCTAATATATAGATTTCAGGTGTCTGAATTTGTTGTTAAAACAACTCCAGTGTATCTAATATTTTTAAATTATAACATAGTATTTAAATGCTTTACATTTAAAATATTAATGAAAATCTCCCTCTTCCTGTTTTAAATACTTCATTGAATTCTCATTAAAATATTTATAAAAAATGAACAAATTCGATTTATTTTTGATTCAAACTCTTCAAAAATCTATGATCATTTTACTAGGTCCAAGTATTTTTTCCCTACATTGCATTCAATAAATTTTTTTCTGGATACCTGTAAGGAATACAGGATTCATAAAATATGGGGTTGATACTATCTGTTGTGATGATTCTTTCCCTTTTTATTTATTATGATGTACAGTCGAACCTCTATTTTGCAAATTTTTCTGCATCACGAACTTTTTCCTGGAACCAAGAACATTTCATGATCTTCTTCGTAAAATAATCTCCCAATAGCGAAATGCATTTTCTCTATAATGAACATTTTTTCTTGTGATTCTGGATTTTTTCTTTGAAGTATTTCTGGACATTTCAAGTTATTCTCTCTTTTAGCACATTTTATGGTGGTCATAAATCTTGAACTGGTTTTATTATGTGCCTAACTCACTGAGAGCACTAGAATTCTGGGCATTTCATCCAAGAAGTGCAATCTTTAATTTCCATTTTGAAGTTCACTAAAACTTCTTCGATATCCCCTTTCACCCTCAGTGGAGTTTTCTTGTGTCCCCATGTCCTTCAACTAGTCGCCATTCATTTGTAGTGTAGATCAGTCATACTGGTAACTTGGTTTCTTGTAGCTCGAAAATGTCAAAATGTAAGTGCTTGAGCATCAAACCAAAAATTTTAATTCTGCAGGAAGTGGATAAAGGCATCAAGAAAAAGGATATTGCTTTAAAATTTGGTATTCTTCCAAACAGCTCATTAACTATTATGAAGTTGTTGACCAGGCAGTTTTAAAATGGATACACACAATGCGAGATAAAAATGTTCTGATCTCTAGACCTATCATAATAGAGAAAGCACTTCAATTTGTGAAGGCATTGTGATACGACCAATTTCTAGGTAGCAATGGATGGCTAGAAAAATTTAAGAAATACACGGAAAAATATTCCTGAGGGAGTTTTTGGTGCAATGCAAAGTGAGGCGTACTATGAAACAAAGCATTTTTTCAAACAAAAGTAACGTATTTTATGAGTAATTAAATTTAAGGTTGCATGTTAAGAATTCCTAGTTATAAAGTAATGCATGTGTTTAAAATTACTTGTATGCTTTAAATTGGAAAATGTTCTTAAAATGAATTTTTTATAAAACATTTATTTTCTTAATGTTATTTCTCAACATTCTTTTTTCTTGTTTTCCTTACAGTTTCTATTTTTTTTTGGATGGGTAAGATACATAAAATAAATAAATATTAATTTACAAAAATGTGTGAATAACTACTTTTTTAATATATAGCATTTATAAATTTAAAATTTGTTTTATGTGGTTTATAAAGTATGCTGAAAAAAGAACCTCCGTATTTAGCAACTTCGTTGAATAGAGGTCCGATTGTATATGTATTTCTCCCTTTGCGTTTAAATAGTAAAAACACTTTATTTTAACGAGTACCTCAGAAATTTATATATTTTGGTGCATTGGATAAAAATTATAGGTTGTATAAAATAGTGCAAATTTTTGTGCATTCTGTACAAAATCTTTATTTAGTTTAATAACTTAATATTATCTTTTTACTAAAGCCGTGATTTTCCAGTGCCATGCTACCAAAACAATTATTTGATTTAACCTTAAATAAAATTTGCAGACTTTGTGTGTCTTAATTTTATTAGACAATTTAATAATCAAATACTCAATTTGTTTAATTAGCGCTAGGACTATGTTTGGACAAGTTTCACTAAATATTTGTCAATATGTCTGAACTGGATAAGATTATTAATGGAAGATAAACAGAGTGATGAGAGACATGTAGAATTTGAAATACAAGGAGCATTGTGAGAGAAAGAAAAGACAATTTTGAATCTATCTCATATTTTCATAGAAAGCAAACCCCAGATGTGTCCATGATTCAAGTAACATTTCTACAATCAAAAATTTAAATTGCTATATAATTTTTTTACTTGAAAATTAATTTTTTAAGTATTATACAATCATCAATTTGAAACCTGCATTTATACTATATACAAGAAATTGAACTTCATTATGTAAATTTGAAACCAGAGTTGTATAACAGTTTTTAAAATGTTTTAACATTACAATTGCACTGAAGGTTTTAAAAAAAATTTGTTATCTATCAATGTTTCTAATATATAGCAAAATTTTTTAAATTAGATGGTGTGAAAGATATATGGAACATACCAGCAGGTCATTCACCAACTATACTTGTTTAACTAGAAATGGGTATATGAAAACCATAGAGCTTATAGCTATCAAGTTTTTTTTAAAAAAACATGAAATTTGTTTCTTTACCTGAATACCTTTTGGTTTCTAACTCATTCATATGCACTGTTTCATTAAATGAAGTATTTTTTTCCTTCCTCTAGCAATGTTCAGGAACTCATTTCATGCTTTGCACATGTTAATATTTCCAACACTTCATATTACTGAACAATCTGTTTTCATGATGTGTATGATTTTTGAAATATATTTTCAAACATGTATAAAGGATTTTGATTTTATACACCCCAAAAGGGGAGGGGGATGTGCATTTGTCATGGTGGTCGATATGTTATTGCCCCTCATCTGAAAACTCCAATGCTCATTGCAAATGAGAAATCAAACAGCAAGTGCACAAAAAAAGATAGTTTTTTTTTATTAATGATATATAATCAGGGATAAAATACTTTTTACATGTTTAATTTGCAGCCAATGTCAGTTTCTTTTTTGAAAATTTTTTCAAAGTTTGATATTTGTCCTCTATTATCCATACTGCTTGGTAAAGCATCTGCTGTGGTTAGTGAACTAGCTTCTAATGTATGAAACACTGTCCTTTTGTAGTAATGATAAATTATATCCAAATGTGGTCACTTATCTTGATTCTGCAGTCCCAAATTTGATAGTGGATTCCACTTGACGAAATTTTAGAAAAAAATGTGGAATACCATTTGAATATTAAGTTTTTTTCTGGTAGGTAATTCTGCAATAATGCAAAGGAAAAAATGTTGACTCTTTTAAGAAAAGTGGATTGCTAGGCATTGAAAAATTTTTTTGGCATCAGATAAATGTGCTATTTTTTTCCCTTCAGAAGTTGAAAGGATGCTCATCTACAAAGCTTTCAAAGTTTTGAATCATTCATGTACTAGATGGCTGTAGTCTTGATGTGAACTTCTGTATAATTTAATCTAATATAATTGCGTTATTTTTTTTTTTTTTTTTTACAAAAACATCTTTATTTTAAAGTTATCTTGTATTTTTATATCATGCTTTGTTTATTTATTTTAAGAAATTGCTTGAAATATTGATTCTGTGTTTTTTTACACTTAGTCTTTTTCAAAAGCCAGCATGTTTTTTTTTTCATACTAATGCTTAATATTTTAAAAAATATTCCATTTAATTGTTCCTGATATATGTTGCTTGCATGTTTCACCTAAAATCTTTAAATTTTATGAATACTGAGTTGCTGACCAGCACATATACAATGAACTAGGGTTTATTTCCCGGGAATGACAAGTGGCTGAAATAATTAGTGAAGACCCTACTTTTGTCTGATATAAATTTTAGCGAAATGATATTATAGCAACTGCTGAGGAAAAGAATTCGTTCTTGAACGTAATTGGACAAAGCCGATTGTAACTGAAAAGCATCAGTCGACTCGCAAAAGCTTTCAGCTCCATCTGTTATTTATTTTACGAAACATAAATACTATTTCTTTCAAAACTTTAATGTAAATTTTTCTGATGGAGAATGTTTTTCATCACATTATCCGTGGCAGCGTATAATACGCACAACAAAATTTTACTTTTTTTTTCACATAATCCGCAGATTATATACAGGAAAATACGGCAATATTTTTCTCAGATAGTAAGCTATTTAATTAATCAGCAGGGAATGAACCCCAAAATTACATAGGAAGAAAATCTTGTCAATCTCCTTTATCATTTATTCTTAACCAAACTTTTGTGTGAGCTTCTTAAGTTAATATGTAACAAAAATATAGCAATTCCATAAACAATATATTTTAATGCATGCCAGTAAAAAGAACATTAATTATATCAATCAACTAGGTTGAGTGATAAATTCATAGACTGCTTATGATTTCTTAAGTCACACTTTAAAAGTTAACATTTATTGATAGCAATTAAAAATAGGTTGTTTTTGGATTTTTTTTCCCTGAGAAATCAGAAACCTTACAATGTGAACAGATCTTAAAAACAAAAATTGGTTGTGACAGCTTTTTTTTATAGGCTACTATATCCTCACATCAAAATTTAATTTTCATGCTCTGTTTTGTATACAAACAAAAAACAGTAATTTGTAATCAGCCTAGAAATATTTACATATGTATTTATTCAAAAATAGTTTCTTTTACAGCATTGCTGATGAATGACAAAAACTATTTACAAGAATGAGAAATTACACAACTATGTATTTTCGAGAATACATATATACAAGGTCCATTGCTCCTGATGCTTGATAAATCAAACACAAATTATATGCTATTTCACGGCGAAGGTCAAAAATATCCTTTAAAAAAAGGAATATAAATTTGCATTAGGAATTTTCATACACTTGTCTAATATATTACTAAATAATTCTGTAAACTAGAATCTACATTTAATTTTTTTCTGTTACAATATCTTACAGCTGAATAAAAGTAGTACATTTTTAGAGAAACATTTAATTTTCCCTACAGGTTACGGACACTAAACAATTCTGATATATAATATAGTTAAAAAATTTGCACTTATTTTGAGAAAAAAAATTCTAAATTTTAATTTAGCACTAAGTTAAATTATTAAATAATGATTCTTACTCTTTCTGGTCCAGTTATAAGAGGAGAACTGAACAAAGCCTTTTTATAGTAATGAATGGCAGCATCTTTGATTCCTTCATGAATAAAACAAAACAATGCAAAATGCTTAATAAAAACTGATTTCTTTTCACTATAATAGATTAGTAACTATTAGAAAATTTAAAAACTGGGACAAAATGTATATGAGATAAAAAAAAATTCTTAAAATTGTATTTATTTAACACTATCTAAAGAAACTTGAAAGATATGAGGATTACAAATCCAACATTTTTAAAGATTAAGGCAGGTAGTTTGAAATCTCTTTAAATGTAAATCCTTATGAATAGATTATAAAGACATATAATGAATAAGATGTAGTGATTAATGCAAAAGAAAAAGATTGATCATTGTAATAATTGGGATTCAATAACTTAATTACCTAATTGATGCAAAGCTCTTCCAATGTTGTAAAATGTTTCCTGATTTTCACCTTTCATTTTTGAATATCTTACCAGAAATTCAAAACCCTAAAGGAGAAAAATTTCATTTTAGTAAAACTTATGCTAAAATAACATTAAAAACTACCCAATTTTTTTCCATTTTGGTTTTATTAGTATTGATTAAAAAAGAATTTTTGTGCTGTCAAGTAACACAAAATCAATGTTTTGAATGGAAATTTTTCTAGAAAGTTTAGAAACATTCCATATTAAAAAGATATTTACATCAAATAAATATGTACAAGCTTTGAAAAAAGAAAAAAAATCTGGGAAGAGAATCAAGTATGAAGTCTTTGCAAATGTTGACCCTGATTTTTAGCTGTTTAAATTTCAATTCTTATTTGGTTGATTGTATAATTTACTGGCTCAAATGAGCACTTATATGATATTCTTTATACAAAAGTTATCTAGTCCTAAAATTTACCAATTTAAATGAATAATCAGAAGTAATTATGTTTATAAGAATATATATTATACATAAATCTTTTGAACACACACACATTCTTCCTTAAAGTCCACTTTTTCAGAGTGATTGTTATATAAAGCTTGTTTATGAGACTTAAGAATCGATACTTAATGCGTTGGGAAAAAAGTAGCATGTAAACCCATCATGTATTATTTGAAAAACTACTGCAATTATAGTAAAAAGTTATTTTTTCTAAAAAAAATACTTCAGATTTATACATTTAACTTAATCATAAAATTTGGCTACAACGGTTTAAGTCATTTTTTGAATTTACAAACACAATGCACATAACACCCTTATCAAATATCTTTTGCTTACAATTAATTGTAATCAATGTAAGTTTTCTTTTCATGAAAAATATTTGTAAGAATTTTATTTACCTGTATTGTCAGAAAATGACGTTTAGTAGCAAATTTTTGGCATGCCATATGAATAAAAGTAATACCAACACAGAATATTGCAAATGGATCATTCGGATGTTCTTTTAGTATGCACATGTATTCACCTGAAATGAGCAATAGACAAATTAAAACATGTAGTAATTTATAAAAAAAAATTTGCTCATTAAAATTAATTAATTGAGCACTTACACCTTATAAAAAATAGCATCCAAATATTAACTTATAATATTTAAAATATTTGCAAATTTTAAATAAAATATCTATGTCTAATCATAATTTATATATATAACTAGCATTTAAAGCATAACAATTTCAAAATATCCTTAAAAATCAAACATATCAATAAAAACTATATTTTAATTTAGAGATAAAATTGGAACTAAATTTGATATTCTTTTAAAATGTTTGGATAAAATACAGCTTGCATATAACAAACTCAGTTTTATACAACCTTTTTACATTTTAATGGATATTGTACAAAATTTGAAGCATATAGATTAGTTGTGTCACTCAATGTGAAATACAGTTGCTTTTCACTCTACAGAACAAATAGAAATTTATTTTGTAGCAGTATAATTAAACTTTATCCATTTGGTATAAAAACTATTTTAACATATTACACAATTACTAAATCTTTCAGAATAAAATATTTAAGGCTGTCTTCACTTGTACTATAGAGAACAGCACACTTTACCATACTCCTCATTTTGATCCATTTTTTCCCCTTATACCAGGAGTCAGCTAATCGCAGCTCACCTGAGACTCTTTTTGCGATATGAATTACTAAGAAATATATATACTAAAAATTTTTGTTTTCCTTTCCCTTATTCCAGAATTATTATTGAAAAAATTTACCTTATTTGCATCTACAATAATATTAATCATTCAAATGTTTAAAATTGTTCTCCATTGACAAACAGTGAAAATATTAAAATTAATTCCTAAGCAGTAAAAATGCTGCCATGGTAAGACACTCTAAGTTATTTCCAGTAATGTTTGCTTATTATCATACATGAGTTGGGGAGCATTATTGAATGTGGTAACAGATACACATGAAGAAGAACACTACAGAAGTCACAAAAACACATTCTGTATTTTGCGACATGTATAAGATAAAAAGATGTAGGGAGTTGATATTGTTTAGAAGAATGTTTAACTATTTAAAAAACAAAACAATAACAGCGAAAAATTATGTTGCTGTACAATACGGTCACTTCGGCACAGCGTGAGTGTATCTGGTGTTGCCAGATTACATTACATAAAATACCATAAATATCGTTGTCACTAATTCTAACAAAATGGGAACCTTACATTCGGTCCCGCTCAATGAGAATTTTTTTTTTGAAAAGATACAAAAAATTTGAAATTTTAGCGTAGTTAAAAATGAGTCTTAGGAAACATATTGTTCAAATCTTTTGGGAGGACGAGGATTACGATCCAAGTGATTTCGACTTGATGAAGGTTCAGTGGTCACAGAAACTTCTTGATGATCTTCTGCTGAATCCTGATCTTCTGCAGATGAATCATTTTCTTCATCCGAGGTGTTATTCTGCATAACATCTGCATCTCGTTTGAAGTAAGGGCGAAGATGTTGCACATGGACAACTTTGATAAACTTGTTTTGAGTGTTCTAGATTTAATCTCGTAGCACATGGCCCCGACTGGACGAACAATCACAAATGGTCCTTTGAAGATAGGAGAGAATTTGTGATCTCCTTGTTTTGGCCAGTCGTATAATACGAGATCTCCTGCCTTGAACAAACAAGACCTATGATGAAGATCAAATCTATGTTTATTCTCCAAATGTGCTTCATAAACATTATTTGCAGCTTCTGCCCTGGCGAGAATTAGAAGGTCAAGTTGATCCTCGCGAGGCGTGTCATCCATAAAGCTCCCAATGTGAAGTTCACGGGGAAGACGGGGCTCATATCCAAAAAGCAGATAAAATGGGGATTTTTTTGTTGAATTTTGTTTTGTTGTGTTAATTGCTAGTAAGGCGTTTGGGAGCAATTCATCCCATTTATCAGGATTTTTGTCAGTCAATTTTTTCAAAGTGGACACAATTATGCTATTTGCTTGTGGTGAATAAGGTGGTGTCATTGATTGTGTCATTCCATATTTTTGTAGGAAATGCTGAGTGTGGCGTGCAGTGAATGCAGTCCCTCTGTCAGATATGTACATACTTGGTGGACCATATCTATGTATTATGTTATGGTACAGGGCATCAGTCACTGAGTGTGCACCAAGGGATGCAAAAGGTGTTGCTACTACATAGCGTGATCAATGTGGACAAGCATGTTGGTGTTTCGTGCTCTTGTTTGTGGTAAGCAGATACAATTCCCCATGGTGTAGTTGGAATCGGCAATTGTATGTACTATATTACCAACAGACAAGTTCAAGGAAATCCAACCTATTGGATTTATTTCATGATCAACAACCTGAAACTGTCCATCAGTCTATGGTGTATAACAGCCTCAGCTGGAATGCAAGACTGTTGAATGATGGTGATGTCAGCACATGGATCACACAGGGCTTGAATTTCAATGCTATTGTTTATCATAACAAGTATTAATGCATGCTTATTGGTTTGAGTTTTAATACAATTTACAGAATTACTTGGATTTGTAGTTGTATTTCTTTCAGATGTTGAGTTGCGATTACTATTACTGTTGCGTCGGGAATCTGAGGAGTTCAAATTAGTGGTGCCACGTTGTGTATTATTTCCATGATTTATTGAGCCACTGGAAGATAGGAGCATAGCATTCGCTTGACTTCTGGGTTCTTGAAATTGACTTGGTCGAACTACGGATGAACCACAGGGAGGAGGTGGAAAATGACACATGAAGGAGGCATGACCTTTGCATCCACATCGCCAGCAATTAATATCTTGAATATTGTCAGTAGTGGGATTGTATTTATGAAGGTGTACATCATGTGTGCTAAAAGATCTCAATTGAGGTCTCGATGATTGCTTTTTATTCTCTTGTTTAACACTTCGAATAGCATCAAGTGATGTTGCTCTGTCAATTAATTCTTCGACTGTGTCAGAATTTTGGGTAGCTAGGGCAATTTGCCATTTTTCTTCAGTAACATCACCTATTACCATTGAAATGCGGTCTTGTTGTGGAATTGTAAAAGGAGCCTTTTCCAGAAGGGCATCTTTTGCGTAAATATAATCGACTAAAGTTTCACTGTGCTTCATTTTTCGTTCACTTTGATGTGCTAAAAATTCTTGCATTGTGATGCATCTTTTAAATCTTGAAGCGAAAGCAGTTTTCCAAACAGTCCAATCATTGAAATTCTTTCCTGTAGTTAATTGCCAATTTTTTGCAGATCCAGAAAGGCGAGAAATAGCATTGTTAATTTTAGTTCATTAGACCAGTGAGCTAATGTTGAAATTCTTTCAACTTCCTTTATCCATTCGAAGGCATTGTCAATTATATCTCCTTTAAAAATTTGAATCGAATTTGCAGTGTCATTGGTGGATGTTATTTGGATCACATTTTGATTTGTTTGTCTATCCAGCAAATGATTTTGTGTTTCAATTAATGTAGAGAGAACAGCAATACTTGGGTCTATTTGAGGAGGTCGATTACTTAAAAGTTCTACTTGTTTTCGAAGAGATTCGATTTCTTTTAATAATTCTGTTTTATCAGGAAATGTTCCATCATCATTCTTTTGTGACTGCATGCAAAGAATAGTTAAGTCATTTAAAGTTCCTTCATTATTGTCCTCCACAATGCGCAAAATTAATTCAATTTTGTTTCCATTTGTTGAAAGCTTTCTGAAACGCAATCCATTCTTTAGGTTGGCAATTGTTAGATTATGAAGCGAATATGGTTCCAAAGAGTTCAAAATATCAGCGGCTGTTGACATTTTTTTTGTTTTAGTTAGCGAAATGAGGGAATGACTTCAGTTGTAGAGCGAGGCGATGCTGTTTTCGGCGAGCTTGGCGAAAAGGAATATTTTTGTTGTATTTTCAGAGCTTGACGATACTGGCGAGAAACAAGGAGTAATTGCGGCTGAAGGTCTTGGAGAGATCGTGTTCCGTCAACTCGGCGATTTTTTGAATAATCCTTTAGGCTTAACGTGCACAACCATGAATTAGGCTTAACTTTCCTGCATGTAAACAGTTCTATAGCTTGGAATATATCACAGTTTTGCAGTTCTTTTGAAAACCGGCTGCGCCATATAAGATAAAAAGATGTAGGGAGTTGATAATTTAGAAGAATATTTAACTATTTAAAAAACAAATAACATTTAATAACAGCGAAAAATTATGTTGCAGTACAATACGGTCACTTCGGCATAGCGTGTGTGTATCTGGTGTTGCCAGATTACATTACATAAAATACCATAAATATCTTTGCCACTAATTCTAACAAAATGGGAACCTTACACATGCTTAAAGGTCAATATAAAGAGTTAATTGTAACTGGCTTTGGTAGTCCTTGCTTATCGGTGTGAATAAAGCACATAAGGTTTTACTGGTAGTGAAATTTTTTGACAATGGGTGATCTTGCATTGAGCCACAGAAATATCTTCGATGGTTCTTTGTTTAGGAAGGAATGAAAAATGTTTAAATATTATAAATGTTTTTTATTTCTGCTACCAGGTGGTGACATGTATAAATAGAATATTGTGTTCTACACAGTGCCGGTTTATCCATTGAGCACTTGGGGTGGGGACCCAGATTAGCTGGACTTAACCAGATCTTCTGGTTATAAATTTCAATCTGCCGTTGCCAAGGGGGCCGGAAGTGAGCTTAAACTGGCACTGGCTCTAGTCTGGTGTCTAATGCAGCTTCAAAAATATTAGTTTTTAATTTCTATAGGATAGTTTCCTTTCTTTAAAATTTATTTTTAATGAAGAATAAGTCATTCTTTTACTGGATTGAAGTACATTAAAAAATAATATTAATCTGAGCACAAGAGTCTTGACCGTGAACGCAACCAGATGCTCTGTTCTATATCGAAATGCTGAGTAAGCCTATATCAAAATGCTGAGCTGCCGCACTGTTAAGCTACATGAGGGCTTTTGGCAATGGACCTAATTTTGAACCATGGTCAAGTTATGACACCTGAGCCGGCACCCAGTCTCTTAACTACCACACCAATAGAAGGACATTTGAGCCCTTGATAGATTTAATGTGCATCGCTCCCATACAAGGCTGGTCTTTAGTGGTATTGGGCTCGTCATGAGTTCGAGCTGGTGGCTGGCTTGTGACAAGCCAGCCACGATCCGATACCTTGACCACTAGGCTATCATTGCCACATGCTCAATGAGCTATCATTTTACATTTTTAAAAGATGTAGGTAACAATGTTGTAAATTTTCATGAAAGTTGAGATATTTTTCAGTCTGAAAATATGCTCTGCATTTAGTACAGGTTCTCGTATATTTGGCAAAGATAGCTTTAACATTTTGACACTCACTCATTATTGAATACAAACTGCTGCTGTACTTTTAATTCATTTGATAAAAATGGATCTAGTTGCAATGCAGTTTCTTTTTCCAAAATAAGTAAAATATTTGTAAGGTAATCCATATAACTTAATTTAGTTCCTTGAATAAGTTCTATTATTGTATGATTTAAAAGAGAATTGTAAAAAAATAATTACCCAGAGCATGTTTGTAAGTACCAGATATCATAGCATTGTGTCCATTAAGATATCCTAAAGCTAGATGATCTTGATGCTAAAATCATTCACAAAAACAAGATTAACATAAATAAAACAAACGAAAATTATTAGATAATTTTTTACAATACTTGCAAAGCTTAAGAAATATATATATTCATGACTTTTTTCATACCTTCATCATTAGGCGTATACAAAAACGATTATGTCGATTTTCCTGACTACGGGTCACAATAAGACAGAACAAATTCCAAGCTTTATTGTTATTTAAATTCTAGAAAGTGAAAAGAGAAAGTAAATTTTAAAATTCAACACAAATAAAGATATTTAATAATAGTATCTTTAAAATGAATTTTCAAAGATTTCTTAAATAAAAAAAGTATTATTACTTTTAAAACTAGATCTCTAACAAGAAGATAGGTATATTGATGATTGCCATTATAATAACAGCTAAGTAGAGCCTGGAATTCCACATCCTGTAAGATAAAGAAAAGTTATAAAGTTTATATCCGTATTAAATTAAGTACAGATGCCAACAACATAAGAGATATGAGTTACGTTAGATATTAAAAAAAGGAGCATATAAAGAATTTATAATTAAAATGTTCACAATAAGATGTTAATCTAATAAAAATGTGAACTTTTCAAACACAATTTCTCATTTTCCCCCCTGAAAGATTATACTTCTGATATCACATTCTATCTTATTTGTACAGAATCAAAATAATTAATAAACACATATTTTGTCTGCATGTGTACACACATGCATGCATATTTATACTTAGTTAATTTTATTGAAAGGTCAAGTGATAGCGTATCATGCTTCCACACCGTAGGTCCAGGTTCTATTCCCAGACTGGGCAAAGTTGATTCAGCCTTTCATTCCTACTGCCGTGGGTTGATAAATGAGTACAAAGCTTGCTTGGGTACTTAAACACTGGGGTCTCGCTTCAGATGGACCATCTGATCGGGACATCTGCTCATGCACCTCAGTGCCCAATGGTCACATGTACTGGGATGGGCACAGTAGACCCCTGGCCCTCATGGGCTGTTGTGTCACAGAGTTCAAGTTTACTTTATTGAAAATTTATAATATGCTATATGATTTAAGTAAAACATTTTAAAATCAAATAGGAGTTATTACTGTCTTAGAACTAAATATACGACTAGCTCATCAAAATCAAGAAAAAAATTAAACTGAAGGAAAGGGAAAACATTATTCAACCAATTTTTTTTAAAAAAATGAAGATGTCTGTGTGATTTTAAAGCATGCAACACATATATTTTGTAAATCTCAATTGCTAAGATAGCATTTTAGAAACAAGATTTTGTTTCCATAAACCAAAATATAATAAAAGAAAATAAATCTTACTTTAGCATACTCAGGATTTTTCATGAATATTGTAGATGACAAGCAAGCTAGTGAGAGATTTTGTAATTCATCAAAACGTTTCAATTCCATAAGTTTATTTGACACCTAAAAAAAGTAGCAATATATTATACATATAATCATACACCAAATTGTCATAAAAATCTAACTTAAAGCTAAACAATAATTAGAAATACAATAGGACAATACACATCTAAGTAATGCATTAGCAAACTCTTAGTCTTAGAATTAAGATGGTAGGATTAAACAAAATTTTAAAACTAGCAAACCTTTCCTTAAATTTTCCTATATCACTAAGCTTCAAAGAATAGAAAACAGCATTGGAAGAATTTACTTAATTTCTCAAAATACAAAAAAAAAAAAAAAAAAAAAACTAGTATAATAACACAAATTTCAGAAAAAGTGTAAAAGGTAACATCTGATTAACTAAATATTAAGTGAATTCTTCCAACTCCCCAAAACATCCTAACAGGAAACCATTTACGGAGAAATCGTTTACAACACTTAAAAAACAAACATATTATTTGAAAGTAAAAACTTGCATAGTTAAAAAAAACAAGAAGTAAACTCCGGAATTAAAAATTACCTTAGTAAAATAACTGGTAGAGTCATCTACCAAAAATAAGTGGAGATTTAAGAAATGAAAACCAATTAAAAAATAGAAAAAGAAAAACTTATAATAAATCAACAATATTGAATTTATTATACAAATGTATGCATAACGAAAATTAATTGGATAGCCATGATCTTAACAAAAAGTAAAATTTTTTTTATTATGTGAACAGTTTTTAACCAATTAAAACACTATGTTGAAAATTACTAAGAATACTTCCAGTAATAGAAATAGGAAAATTATTATTCTCTAAAGGTATTTCAATAGTATTACATTTAAATGCTTCTCTTTTGACAAAAATAATACATAATTTTTATTATTTATAATGCTCAAAACTATATTAAGGTAATCTATCCTAATTTTAACAAACAATAACCCACTTATATAATAAGTGGTTAATGTTGGTTTAAATTAGGCTCAGATAATTAGGATAAAAATCCATATTAAGAATACATTCCTTAATTTCACTGAAAACAACTAAATTATCAATATATCCATGAATATACAAATATAAATTAGTTACACTATTGTCAGCAAGTTTACTTAGTGTGGTAAACCTTTAATTTATTTATACAAATTAAAATTAAAACTTAACAAAATTATACGCATAATATATACATGTAACATGCACTTCATATGTTTAACACATATATTAAATATTTGTAATGTGTGTGTATACATAAACAATACAAATATTTTCTTTAAAAAATTATGACATTGGGTTTGAGCTGATAGACAATGATTTAACACAAATAATTCTGAAAAATTTAAAAAAAGGTTTTATATTATCAAAAAACCTTTTGCTTCCAATAAATATTATAATTGTACTTTATATGCTACAATATGTTTGTAACTTGGTGGTTAAGAACAATATTATCTATATTCTTTTATAGAACAGTACATAAAAGATAATAATTACTTTTTTTTAAATACAGTCAGTCTCTTTCTCTCTTAATTCCATTATATAACTCAAATACTTTAATGTTTTAATTAATTAAAAACTTTTTAAAAATTTTATGATTGCTGATAATTAATAATTTAGTTATTGATAGTCATATTAAAAGTAAGGTTTACTTTAAAAACAAACACACATGATTCAGATTCTTTTAAAAATCTCCATACTGAAGCAGTGTCGAGAATAATAAAACACACTTTTATACAAAAAGCATAAAAATATACACTGAAATTTTAATTCAAAAATAGGGGGAGCAAGTGGTATTTTTTAAAAATTTTACTTTGGGTGAACAGATATCAGAATGTCAACTTTCAAACAATTTAAAAACAAAGAAAATTTTTGATTGAAAAGTTTAATACATATTATTTTAATTAAATTACCAAAACATTCATTTTCAGTTTCCAACTTTGGGAAAAATAAAAAAATATTATCATTATTTGTTTCCCTCAACAATAAATACACAATATGACAAAATAACTGAATTGTAATTATTAATATTATTGAATGCTGGAAATAGAATGCTAGAAATATTTTAATAACATGTTTTTAGCAGTTGGTAGTAATATGCTAAAGCCATATATATGTTTAAGAAAATAATAATAGAACAATTTGAATGCAAGTGAGGTAACAACACAAGTAATCACTTAAGGAATGTGCTCGCAAGTATGTTATGTGTTAGAATCTTAAAAAAATAACAACAAATAAACAGCTCTGTTTTGTCTCTTAGCACTTGGTATTTATTTAAAAACACACACACATATATAGATGTTTTGCTTTGGTATAATGACACAAAATTAATATAATTCATGAAATTAAGATACAATCTTATTTAACACAGAATTTAAATTCATAAATATAACTCCTTTTGTCTTTTTCTTTAAGGAAAAAATTGCTTTCATATTTCTAATTTTAAAAGATTAATAATAATTTTTATATCCTTTTCCAGAAGATGATATTGTATTATATTATCTCATGTGTTTAAGAATATTTTTTGAAAGGATACATTTGCTTTAAATATAATGGTAACATAATCCAAATAACATTACATAATAAATAATTTTTAAGAGATTTTTGCACTACACAAGATAAAGAAAATTCACAAAATTTTAGTATAAATAATGTAACTTACTTTCTTAAAAATGTCCCACATTTCGACAACTGGAATATTTTGACCAACAAATTGAGGAAAATTTTTTTTATCTATTTCAAAGAAAACAGTATAAATAGCTGATAATAATACATTTACACAATGATCAAAATGTAATTAAAATTAAAAGCATATGAAAAAAATGAGTCTAGGCATAATGTGAAATTTAACAAATAGAAGTGATATTTAGAAAAAAAAAATAACTGTAGTGCCAAATAATAATAAAAGTAAATTATTTCAATGGTTATAATTTCAGCAAATGCAATCTTTAGATGCAAAAATGTATGCTAGATTAACTCTGCTTTTATTTCTCACAATAATATTAAAAATTTGTTTGATCATTAAAAAATAATTCAAAATAATAGAATACATGGATTGAGATTAAAAAAAAAATTTCTTGGCTATTCATATGATCACAAAATTTGGATCAGAATAACTATGACAAAATTGTACCTTTTGTTTTTTTAATTACCTACCATAAATTTTAAAAACTTTCTATCAGAAAGATAGTAACTTTTTCAACTGATTTTTTAGGGGGATATAAATATCCTGCTCTACAGACAGTTTAAAAAAAAAAGTGCATTTCAACACACAGATGGCTATTTTATTAAATACTGGAATTAAGATAAAAGAGGGCAAAAATATAAGAACAGGTTTTAAAAAATTGAAACATTTTTAACTTACTCTGTGCTTTCAAATCTCGTAAAGCTTCATTTCTTCTTTTGCATGTTTGATTTGCTATGACAGCTACAAACAATTAAAATGAAAAGCATATTTTAGAATAAAGTAAGTAAAGAAGAAAAATATTTGAAATAGAAAATAACAATATATACATGATCAAGGTTTAACATGTTGCTTTATTTCAACAATTGTATACAGCACGGGTTCTTAACCTTATTCCTTGTCTGGGCACATCTGATTAACAGGAAATTGCTGGAGGGCGTAGTTAAAAAAAGTATAACAATTCTTTATTTTATTGTAATCATAAGCATCATAAACAATATCCTACACTAAAAAGGTAATAAAAAAACTCAAAATAGTTACATTTAATGCAACTTTTAGCTATGCATATTATCCACTAATTTTTCAAAGTCAGGCGTATAAGATATTCCCAATCTTGAAGCAACTTTGAGATTGCTATCGTTACATCGAGATCTGATTATTGATTAAATCATGCTCATATTTATATTTCACACGCATAATATATTTTATTTCTAAAAGTATGTTGAATATCATGGGCACACAAAAAAATTGCGGCAGGCCACAGGTCGATATAGTATATAGCAGACATTTGCAAGGTGGGGGGAATAGTTTTGCGGGTATAAGGTTAAGAATCTCAGTATACAGCATTTATCAATGCTAATTTGTATTTTATATAATTTAGTTTTATTATTTTTACCATATAATTGTATTCTAATTGTTCATTCACGTATGCTGTGGTTCAGTATCATAAACAAATTTCTTTTAAAAAAATCTGGTTCATGGAAGAAATTTGAACAGCCCAATCCTTGTGTATGCCATTTATGTAGTCATTTGCCTTTTTATGAAATAAAGAATCCTTGGATTTTTTAATTGGAGGTACTTAGATAAAATGAATTCTCTATTATATGAAGTTGGTGACCATTTGTAAAAAAAATTAAATGGATTTTAATGAAACCAAGATAATGCACAGTTGGACTGAGTCCACACTAACAAGGAATTTGAATTCTTAAAAGTGGATTTAAACAGAATGGAATAGGACATAGATTATTACAAATTGGAGAAAATATATCATGAACTTTATAAATATGATACATGCTTACCAAAATCTGAATCTGAGAATGAAACTTTTGAAGACAAAATATTTCCAAACTAAAGCTGCATTGTAAGATGCACTAAATAATCTAATTGAAAATCAGTTGGTACAGAATTTTAAAAAAAGGATGAAAATTTTTTTAAGAGTGATTAATGTTGATAGTTTTGATGATTTAAAAGATGAAATAGAAGAATTTATAAAAGACAAAATAAGATTTATAAGTTTTCTGATGGTGAAAATAACATTTTAGTCTAAGAGTTTGTTGAAGTTTACTTTTCTGATCCAATTGCCTCTAAAGCAGGAAAATCAAATCCTGTGATTGTCTTACCCTGTCGAGAGGACACTGATGACTATCCAATGAAAATTTTAAAGATATTGAATCTAATAATGATTAGTTAATAGTAGAAGATAAAAGTGCAGTAAAAACAAATAAAAATCAGGATTTAAATAAACAGTTTAAGAAGAATATGATCAAATTAAGTTCCTCAGATAAGATAATGAAAATCAAATTTAATATGCATCATGATAGCAGCTTGAAAAACAAGTTATACACAATGTAAGTACAGAAACAAATGGGAAAATAGGTCAATGTTTCAAAAGTTACTTAAGCTATTAATACTGGAAAAAATTTTCTAAAAGAGAGATATGGAAACAAAACAGAATGCCAAATTAAACTTGGAACACACAAATGGAGGTTTAAACAAAACAAATAAAACTTCATTTGAAGATACAAGTAATCCTTTTAGAAATGTCATATTAAGCAGTAAACCAAAAACCCGTTCTATTTGTAAAACTCAGATAAAATTTCAATTTGCATATTTGGATAAAGATGTTTAAATGTTAGGAAAAAAAAATTTCTTCAAAAAGTTTTTTTTAAATAAAAAAAATCATATTTTGTTTATATTTTCAAATAAAATGCACTTTGTATACATATGTACTTTTTAAGAGAAAGTTTCTGCAAAAAGCAAAACTTGGCAACACAAGGACACATGAACTGATAAGCTGGAAATATTAGATAGTTTTTTCGTGTGATTATGACATCACAAGAGTTTTTGAATTGATTGGCTAGAATCACGTGGCTTTCACTATCATGTGACTATGACGTCACATGAATTGAGCCCATTATATACATTTCTGAATTGAAAATATAAAAATTTATTAATGAGAAATGAAACTAATATTTCAGACTCCTTTTAATGCAACAACTGATGACATATTTTATCCAGTCTATCATCTATAAATTGCTTTTATCTCAATATTAAAAATTACTAATAAAACAAATCTAATAAACTAATAAAACAGGACTGTTATGATTCTGAGAAAAAACAATGTTTGAATGATTAGTTATAACAGTTTGTGTAATTGACAAGTCAAGTAAAGCCCAAATTTTTGATGAGCCAGGTACATTGATGTATCAAACGTAAAGCCCAAATTTTTGGTAAGCCAAATACATTGATTGCAGGCTGAAAGTGAAAAATTAAACTCCTTGATAGTGTTTGTGAAGGATTTACTTATTTTAGACTAAGGATTTACTTATTTATGTCTTTCTTTTCCCACCATTACACCACATACGTGCACCTGTGTGAAAAATAGTTGCACTTTGGAGGGAATCACATAACTTTAAGTTGACAGTTAAAGGGTTACTTATAATGCAAATTGCCACAATTTCAAACTGAATGTTTTCCAGGTTTGTAGCAGATATTTTCTATACCAGCATTAAAAGTTTTATCAAAACTTACTATTAAATTCTTCATCTGTTTCCAAATAATGACAGTGACTATACTGAAGTAAAGTTCCAGCTGCAACATATTCTTCCCAATATCCTTCAGCTTCTAATAGTTTACATCGCTGGTATAATGCATCAGTACCCTAAACAACACATTGAAGATATTACAAATATTACATGAAGCTTTCAATGCAAATATTTATATTTAACAATATATTATAGGTATTCATTAGTTTCCCTTCAAAGCCATTTGGTAAAAAACTGCATGTGCAATTGCTGCCCAAGTTTTATGCCTGTGACCTAAATGTTATTTTTCATAATTTAATCAATCTGTATGATAAAATTTAAAATATGAAGAAACATCACATTTTTAATTTCACAAAAATTTAACTCTGTACTTGAATTTTTTCAAAAAAACTTTACCATCATTAAACAAAATGCAGAATGTGGAAGGTTTTATATTTACTACCCAATTTAAAATACTTTGTTTCATTATGTAAGGGAAAATCAATATATAATTACCAGTAAAATGTTAAAAAATAAACCAAATATTTGAAAAAATTAGAGGAATTTTTAAAAGTAAAGATGGCAAAATTGTTTTACTTATTGAAAGTAAAGTGAAAAATAAATCTAGTAATAGAGAGTTTAATGCTTCTGAAATGTGGCTGTGATTATTTTATTAGTTCATGCATAGTGAAAAAAGCTGTAACAAGATTAGCAGTCAGATAAAAGCAGGAACTGAAAATGTAATTCAATTCCTATCAATATATAAAGCAGAAAAATTATTTAGCTGAAATTAAATAATTCACAGTAATGCATTTATGTAAACCATAAGAACAAAGGAGATTACAGAAAAGTAAGCAAAGGATAATAGTATGTAAGACTGTATAGACACTGTACCTTAAAAGAATAATGGAAATAAATTATTACAAGAATAAAGGGGAAAAAAAGCAATGAAACAATGATGATTTCTTTTAATATTGGAAATATAAAGGCATGATGTAAGCTTGATGAAAAAGATACGAAGAATTAGACTTAACCAGTCATCAAACACAATTTTTAATTGAAATCACTATGCAATCAAGGTATTTGTAAGTATGTAAATGATTCACTTAACAGAGAACTTACATTATTATATTATATTTTAAATAAACTCTTTCTGTCTGAGCATGACATGTGGCAAGACAATTACTGTATTTACTAGAATCTAAGCTGCCATTGATTCTAAGCTGCACCCTCAATTCTCAACACATTTTTCAGAAAAAATAAAAAAATGTGTAAAAGGTCCATCAATACCCAATACTAAAGAAATTTAAAAAAAAAAATTAATGATAAATAATAAATGAATAATTATTAATTTTTTTTACCAGTATTTAAAACTTTCAAATACATACATGAACCTATAATTACTCTGTCAGTATCATGTTTTGAAAATGATTCGTCATTTTCATTCTCACAAGTGACACCGGAATTGGTGCATGCCATTTTCCCACATGGTGTTGTCTTCCATGCCATCCAATGAATTTGTTATACAGCATTTTTTTAAAAGAATATATTATAAAAGAATATAAAATAACTAGAATTAAAGACTGTAAAACATTTATACACAAAAAATTATATTTTGTTACGCCCATTGTAAAACATTTATACACAAAAAATTATATTTTGTTACGCCCATTGATGTATACTTGTTTCATCCCTCTCAAATTTTCAGTGTCCGCTGCTCTGTTTCGGTTTTTTTTCTGCATGTAAAATTGCCTCCCTTTTCATACCTGTGCCACAGCAAACTCATCTTGATGCTATTACTGATATATTTGTTGTTTAGGTGGTTAAAAGAAAGCATCTTCAAAAATTTTCAAAATACAAGCAGACAATGATGTTTAGAATATACCGAAGGCTGGAGATAAACTACGGAATTGGAAAAGTCATCGATGCAAGTGGCTAGAATGAATGGTTACATTTTTCCTTTTGAAAAGGGTGAAAATTCAATTTGCCCCATCCAACAAATGTTTTGCCTTTGGTTCTAAACTGTACTAGATTTTCTGAAGCATTAACACTGGAAAAATAGCGCGTCTTAGATTCAAGTAAATACAGTATATGACTTTTATAGAATGAATGACTTAATCATCACGGTAAATTTTCAATTAAACATTAACACTCGAGAATTTTACTAGATCATTGAATTTCACATTGACTTTGAAATTTGTTATATTTACTATTATTTTCATTTGCAATTCTTCATAAGAACTTTTTTTCATACATATAAAATTGCCAAGTTATAATAACTATACATGTCATTATTATTTAAAGTATACATATTGTTTAAAATATTCAGGAAATTTTAACTTTTGGAATTAATTAATTTTCAAATTATAAGAATTGTATAGATTTACTTATATAGGACTTTTCATTGTATCATATGATTTCTTAATGTTAACTCAAAATAGATTTCTTTTTATCTCATACATTAAACATGAAATTGGTTTTTTACTAAAGTTTACTAAAGTATTTCTCTCCATGATTGTAATAAATAAAATGAAATTATTTAACAAATTTCAAAATAAACTAGCATAAAATTCATGTCACTTAAGGTAATGCTTTTTTATGTCACTCAGAGTTGTATTTCTACAAACATTTCACATTCTTAAATTAGAATAGATAACAAAAAATAATATGAAAACAAACTTTCCACTTCAATTAAAAATTCGATGGAATATATACCATTTAAAAATATTAAAATATTTAAATAAATTATCCATATAATTTCTTTCTTTTTACTAGTTAATAATACCAACAAATTAGATTTTAGCAAAAATTGTTTCTCATCTAATGTTTGTTACAAAATAAAAAATTCATTTTTTGGATATACAATTCCTTTTCAGCTATTTTTAACGTGAACAATTTTTTTGAAAAAAAAAAGGTTACTAAAAAACCTATGGACTCAATGTTTTAAAACCTAAATTTTTTTAAAATAGAATGATTTAATAATTTTGTTTCTTTTATTGTACAATTAATTCATATATTGAGTAACAATTACATACATTATATAAATATAGATCTAGTATATTATAATTTTTTTTATTATTTATAATAAAATAGTTTGTTTAAAATGTTTAAGCAATGGGGGAAATCATCTTTTTAAAACACATAAGTCTTAGATAAGTTTCACTTTCTAAAAATGTCAAATTTCTAAAAGCCTTACCACAACTGCTAAATCATCACCATCTTCATAATCTAAAATATAATTATTAAAAAAAAATTTATTAACATAAATTTAAGTAATATTATTGTAATAGTTTTTTTTATTATTAATTACAGTTACATACATTGAGAACATTACAAATACATTAAGTTTTTAAAAGTAAAAATTAAATCCACTAAAGTTAACTATAATTTAATAAGCATATAAATATATGTAAAATAATTTAAAAGCAAAATTAATTATTTATTTTCACATTCCTTGCCTATTCTTTTCAAATAAATGTAATAACAAACTGTCCAGTCTACTCCAGAGGTACACACATATAAATACTGAAATTTGATTTATACCATTCAATAATCCATGACTATTTGAAAACAACGAAATTTTCAATATAAATTGTTGTAAAAAGGAAAAGATACCTTTAAAAATTGGATATATAGTAGCTGATGTACTTGTTAGATCAAGAACTAACCTTAATTGCTTCAGAAATGATAAATTAGAAAAACTCTTAATTGAAATAACTTGATTCAAAGATTAATATTTTACTTTAAATAAAAGAAAAAGCACCAGAAGATAAAAGCTTAATGACAAAAATGGATATACCTTGTCTGAGAACATTTGTAGCTTCATCAACATTTCCCATTTCTACATATATTTTTGAGAGAGAAAGACGAGCATCTTGACAAAAAGGAGCCATATCAATTACTCTTTTATAAGCATAGATAGCTTCATCAATACTTGAGAGACCATACCAACAATCAGCGTATTTCATCCAGACTGCTGGCTGAAATAATTTTAAAAAATTTGTGATTATATTGTTTACCTAAAACTAAACTTAGTGGCACAACAGCCCATGAGGATCAAGGTCTACTGTGTCCATCTCAGTATTTGTGACCTTCGGCGCAAAGGTGCATGAGCAGATACTCCGATCAGGTGGTCAGTCTGATGCATCCCCCTCCCCAATTTTTAGTTCCTAAGGAAGCTTGGTCCTCATTTATCAACCCACTGAAGGGATGAAAGACTGAGTTGTCCTTGCCCAGTCTGGGATTTGAGCACCTGGACCTGTGGCATAGAAGCACAATACACTACCACTCAGCCACTGGGCTATATTGTTTATCTACAAATTATTACACTAACTTTGTGTATTTTTATTTAACACATATACAAGCTTTTATTAACCCTTCAAGTGCCACAGGCATGTATACACATCCTGCTGAGCTGGTGCCCTGGACGTGTATACTCAAAGGACAACTTTTTGTATGGTGCTGCTGGGGTAGTTTAATACTAGTCCCATGGCTTTGGAAAACAATAACATGACATTGACAGTGCTTCTACAGAATTTATTTATTTCAGAGAAAAGTTGGGAAAGGAATTTGAAAGGGTATATTCTAGGAATGATAAAATTCATAGCTAAACAGTTTTTTTTTCATATGAGTGTGCTTTTTTCTATTCATTTGCTGTCATTTTTGCCTATCATGTGTAATAGAAACTTTTTAATTTTTTTGCACGAATGCATTGAATGTGATAATGGTTTATGTCTTCAACCATGTTTCAGGATATATTAAAGAACAGATAAGTTATAATTTATTTTTTATTATATTGTAACTCCAGAGATTAAATTTTTTATTTTCCTTTATTATTTTCTTTCTATTTTAAAGTAAAAGTAAACAATTTTTAGGTGGAAAAACACAATTTTTCTTTTCCCTCAACAAATTGCATAGCAACCCGCAACTTTGGTGAAAACAGTGGCACTGGGGGATGAATTTCGTAACTTTTCCTAGACAGTTAAGGGACGAAAAGACACGGAAATCATTCAAATTTAAAAATTGAATTTGTATAGTTGGTTTAAAGAATTGTGATTTTGCAAGAATTAAATAACAAAAAAATCTGATTAAGTCACAAATAATTTATGGAATATGCTTTATCAATATTTATTAAAATACTACTGTTTAATTTAAGATAAATATGAATTTTGACTTATAAATTTGTACAAATAATACACTGCTATTTGTAAAAAATGCAACACCATAAAGGAATCATCAGAATAAAATGAACTTTGTAGCATATATCAATTATAGGATGTTACATAAAATAGTAAAGTTTCAGAGCCACAGCACCCTCTGATGCTGAAAGCATATAAATAGAGGGCTGTAGCGAGACATTGAAAATAGTTAATGATTATTTGTTAGTGGCGAATGTTTAGTGAGACCTAAGTATGCCTCCATGACAAAATAAGGAGAAATTCCAACATCTTAGGGAGTTAGAAAGGGGGAGGGAGGATTTTCCTATTGTGCAATAGGAACTCGTGTGCAGTGGAACAGTTCCACAAAGTGATGCTAGTTTGGAAGCAGTGGACTGACGAGCACCAAACAACTCGAAAAACTGGCAACTTGTGCGATGATCAACACCTGCTTTGCATAATGGTGAATGACTGTACAGCTTCCTCCAGGCATTTGGCAGCACCTTGGACTACTGCTACAAGTGTACTAATGTTGGCTTCATCAATTCATCAATATCTGCTGCACAGTGAATTGCGTGCAAGGGTGCTTTTATACAGGATCCCCCTCATGGCAAACCATCAACAGTTGCGTCTACAATGGGCTCATGAGCACAGAGCCTGGCACGCTGATTGGCACCAAGTTGACTATTCAAATGAATCACACTTCAATTTGTGGGACCCTGATGGCCGCATTCGTGTTAGACGCTATGCTGGCGAACCCTGTCTTCCAGAGTGTGTTATCGAACGACATAGTGGCCTAAAACCCACAGTGAGTGAGTGACTAATAACGTCACACTGTTCAGCTTTTAAAGACGGACCCCATTATTTTGAACCATGGTTAAGTGATGTGGGCCTAACACCCAGGAGTTATGGTTTAGGGTGCGATTTTGTATCATGGATGATCCAATTTGCTACAAATCGAGGGTAATCTCAATAGCAACAGGTACGTGCATGAAGTGCTACAGCCCAAAGTCATTCCCTTCCTTTAAGGCATCCCTGGAGCTATCTTTCAGCAGGATAATGCATGCCCACATGTTGCAAAGACTGTTTGAGACTTCTGTTCAGCCCAACACAAGCAACTTCTTCCTTGGCCTGCTTATTCGCCAGATATGTCGCCAATTGAGCATGTGTGGGATTTGGTTGGTCAACATCTTGCTTGTGATCCACATCCTGCAGCTTCAAAAGACAAACTTTTGCTGTCCATACAAGCAATACGGAATTCTTTTCCACAAGCAGACATTCAAAATCTGTGTGACTCCATGCCTTGTTGTACAGCAGCACTTATTGCACTGCATGGTGGCTACACCAAATACTGATTTTGGACACTTAATATTGTTTTTTTTTTGCTTTGAAAATTTTGTCATTTATCTGTACTAATACAAGTCGTTTGTGCATTAAATTTCCTTTAATTCTAATGATTCCTTCATGGTGCTGTGTGTTTTTTACAAACAGCAGTTTAAAATGAGATTAAATATTTTAAAATTAAAAAAAAAAATTAAAAAATAGTAAGAAAAAAATATTTTAATTTGAATAAGAGTATTTAACATTTAGTGATAGTTTTCTTTTACAGTAAAATGCAATTAAAAGAGGAACAAATTATTTCATACCAAATCATAAGTAGGAGTTGAAACTAGTGAATGCAGCAAAACCTTTGCTATTTCAAATTCTTGAATTTCCATTAAGGCTTCTGCTACATCAAGAAATAAATCTCCGATTTCTTCAGGATTTTCTAACTTGAGAGATTCAATCAAAGGCTAGAAATAAAAATAAATTATATTATAACTAGCTGCTATACCCGTTCTTCGCACGGGTGAATTGAAAAATTAAACTATACAGCTTGAAGGATAAAGAAGTTTTTAATCAGTTAATTTTACGTGAAATGCATATTAAACAAAAAAATATATTAAAGGATAAAGAAAAGGTGCTAATTAACATTGAAATGAAATAAAAATACTACATAAATAATTAATATTGTAGAACTAACTACAAAAGAGAAACTAGAAGTTACCTTTGCAGCTCTCATAGATTTCAGATGAATAAGGCATAATAAAAACTTTACTGTCAAATCAATAGGTAAGACATCCGGAACAACACAACTGAAACAGTATTCAGATAACTAAATATATATAATAATCAAACAAAAAATACACGGAATATTTTTTATTTTATGAGTACCAAACAAAATTACTAAAAGTTAATATATATAATTTTGGGTAAAAATTTATTATTAAAAAAATGTTTGATTAAAAACAATTCACTTAAAAAATTAAGCATAAAGCATTTATAAAATTAATCCAATATACAAATTTAAAGGTATTTTAAATTTTGGGTTCTGTTACTAAATTGCTTTTTAAGTATCAAAATATACATACATTTTAAACTTTTATTAAAAGCTATTAATATTTCTATAATAGACTTAATTGCAAATTATTTCTAAAATATTTTCCATCACTTACATAAAAATACTTTTTACAAAGAAATTAGTATTGTAATACAGAAAAATGAACATGTACAATGGTGGCAAAAAGTCCTGAACAGATTTAATTTTTGGCATAGTTTTCATTTTTATTTTTCATTATGAAATATATATAATCGTACTATCCTAACAACTGATTTCGGCTATAATGTATTTTTTTATTCTGATTTTAAATCTGTTTGTAGAATTATGTAAAGTACATATTTTTATCAATATTTTTAAAGGAAAAAAACACACGATAAGACAAGCACAAGGCAACTTTAATAATAAATTGTTTTTTCAACCAATGAAATGTTCTATTACTCCAACCAATTGAAAAGCAGTATAATGAAGGGAAGAAAATAGAATGCTTTAGTGTATTGAAAGTAATTGTCCATTGTGCAATTTGAAGTGTAAGGGTGGATAATTTTAGAATTATAGGTAAATGCTCTTTTCTACATAATAATGGAAAACACAAAATAATTCTTTTGAAGGAAGAAGGTTATTCTATGTGCCAAATTGCTACTGAAGTACCATGTGAACTTATCACTATTGCAAGAATATTGAAAAAAAATCCTGAAACAAATTCTATTGCTAGTAGGAAGCAATCTGAACAATCCGAGAAAAAACAACTTAAAGTGAAGATTTAGGGTACTAATCTTACTTTGAATTAATGGCTTAATTCAGCACAAATTTTGAAATAATGGATTTTGACATCGAATGTGAATATGTGCTAACAAACTGTGAGAGGAAAATTGCTGTAGGATTCAAAGCTTGCCTAAAACCATTACTGATCGATTCTTGTGGACAAAGGACCATTACTGATATGGGCCATTAAAGGCTTAGAAAAGGTAATATTTAGGAATGAAAGTCAGAGTTTTATATTTCAGGTAACAAAAATAGTGCCTATGCAAGATGACACATTCAAAGAATTTGGCCTTCATTGTACAACAAACAGTAAAGCACCCCCAATAAAGCATCTGAAAAAGTGATGATATGAGGCAGAATGTCCTCTCGTATTATTAGAAGAGTACACATCATAAAAAGAATAAAACCAGGAAATACTGCAAAATAATACAAAATAAATTGCTACCAACAACAGAAGCTCTTTTTGGAGATCAGATTTTTCTGGACAATAATGCTCCATATCATCATGCAAATGTAGCCTAGAAATGGTTCAAAGACAATACTGCGAATAAAATGAGGAGGAGTTCAGTTTCTTTCTGGGGCTTATGCCCCACAAGGGGGCAATTAAAAAAAAGACAATTCCAATAAAGGATCATTCAAAGTATAAATGATCTATTTATTTGTAATATAACCAATTATAAAAATATTTTTCACTACTTGTTTGTGTAATGTGACACAAATTGTAACAAAATTATTAAAAATCTGTCCACATAATAATTAAATATTCTTTCCAAACACAATTTTGTCCTATTTGTTTTGAATGGTACAAAATAATTAGTGCTGGGATTTAAGTTTCAGAAAAGTTTTGCAGTATCATCCATTATTAATCATTGGTGTTAATTTAAAATAAACATCTGTACAATTGTTAAAAAAGTCCAGTTGTTTTGAAGAATACATAAATTGAGTAAGTATTAGTGACATATGTATGGTAAGTAACTTCAGTATGGTATGTATGGTAAGTAAATTTTTCCAGAGGGAAAACCCAAAATATATGTAAATATTAAAAATGAAAGATATATTATTTCTTCATTGAAGAATAAAATATAACAAAAACAAAATCACAATCTCAGTGATTATAATTTTAATTTAAAAAATTAGCAATTTTTTTCTTTCTATTTAATAAAGAATACAATTTTTAAAATATTTACTTACCTAACAATAGCTCTGAAGGCACAGTCATCAAAATCTTTCAAGCCTTCTACAGATGTAATATCTCCCAAAGGCATTCTTAATCTTACTCCACAATGTTGAACAAATGTCTGAAATGATTTTTGAATTTGAAAAAGGAATATAATATAAAAAAATAAAAATGAGGATATTATGCAAACACAAATACAGTGTAAGGGGGTTTATATTCTAAAAAAAAACGTATAGACAAAAGTGCTGAGGCATAACCTGTATGATTTTCAAAAAAATTATAAGTCTGCTTATCTGTTAGGATTTCACACTTAATCTTTACAAATAATAGAAGAACAAGTTACAATGAAATGCCTAACGAATGATTCTTCTTTCTATCTAAATGATAATTTGTGAGATTTTTCTGAAACAGAGTCTGCTATGTCTATGTCTGTCTGCTATATTTCTTCATTATCATATAATAACTGCCCTGATAATCACTATCAAAGTCTATTAAATGATTAAATCCTTATTCCAGATGTCTAGAAACATTCATGTTCTATATATTCCATAGCTTCAATCAACACCTTTCATATTCACACAGCACTTATAAGATACAAATGCTTATATCTGCCAGTTACAAGACAGCATCATCTCTCCTTAGTGTGTGCACTTGTACAATCACATGAAATGTAGGTCATTTGCTTACCAGTTTGATTTTCAATAATTTGCAAAGTTCCAAGGTTTGGCACAATTTCTTCGAGTATCAGGTAAACTATTTACATTGACTATGAATGTAGTCAAATTTGATTTTTATTAATTTTACATGAGAGCAACACAAAGGCAAAAATTTTTGAAGTTTTGAATAAATATAGACAAGAACCACCACTGAGATAGTACCTCAACTTTCCTAGCTTCTACATTATACTAACTGAGGATTTTGGAGTCCATTTTCATTGTAAATATATAGCACTTTCAATGAAAAGATTCCACAGATTAAACTGAATATTTTTGGTCACAAACAACCTACTATAACAATTTGGACATTGCTACTTTTAGTGAACAATAGAATTACATCAGAACACTGATTTGTTTCCTTTTAATATTAAGCTAATAATATAATTTTAAATGCAGAAAAAGACGTCAAAAATAAATCAAAAACAATAATGATTTTTAATATTCTTAGTATTTTTAACCCTATGTTCTAAGGAAATTTTTTTTTAAGAACTAAAAGTTCAAAATTCATTAGAAGCCTGTGAATATCACAAGCTTCTAAGTAATTTGATCTGTATTTGGGAAAAAGTTACATGAATTTTCCAGGGAATAATATAATTGCTATAAAACTTCTTGAATAAATAAATACATAAATACCTTTTTAACTTTCATATTATTCAATACAAATGCTCAAATATTCTACATAAGACCAAAATAAAAAACAGCAGCAGAATTTTTTTTTTACTATGTAATTAGAAGCTACTCTTGATTTTTAACTAGCAATGTATGCTATTCTTAAAAAAACGAGTAAAAGAATATATGTTTATGAACTTTCATATTGCAGATATTAATTAAAATATTAGTTTGGAGCATCTCAATAATATAATCCACAACTTCTGGCCAATTGGTTAATTGTTTATTAGCATTGTATTTTACAGTGACATACTAAGACACTGAGCATGTTTTGCCATTTTATATGACAAATTGCAAATTTGGTTCTGAAGAGAAGATCAAGAGTACAGCAATAAATATGATAAAATAAGTGACGAGTTCAACAGAACAGATGAATTGAACCCAGGGGGGTACTCAACCTTTTTCCTGCAGGGCCACATACATATGTCAGCTATTTCCTGCGGGTCGCATACATATGTTAGTTATTTTACGCGGGCCGCAACATGACGATAAATGGGGGAGGGAGAATGTTTTAGGACCAAGATAACATTGGAAATTTAAAATGTGGAAAACTGATTAAAATATTATAACACCTGTTATGCTTTTTAATTTATTATTTTTTATATATTTTATTTTTGTCCCTAACACTAAATTAGAAGCATTTAAGAAATACTCTTTCACATGTCCTGCATCAGTAAATGGTTTCATATGATTACCAATAATACAACAAACTTCATAGCATATTCTTGTTACCGCTGTGATATTACCCCGACAAAACAATTTGTTGCTGTTGCAAAGATTATTCACACAAGAAAACCTATTGATCACCACTTGAAAGAGATCTGAATGGAAGTGTCATTGAATGATTCCTGTTTATTGGTATTTTATAAATACAGCACTTTCGTGACAAATCAAGCAATTACTGATCCTTTTTTTCACTACAAAATAGTCAACCTCCTAATCGTCTTGAAACGATATATTTTTATTGAATATTTTCCGCTTGTAAGATATGAAAAATAGTAAAAAATTAGTTCCACCCATAAAACTGCTGCTACTCCACTGTTGTCTGTTATCACTAATCGTAACTATTCAAAATAGAAAAAGAATATCAATTCGTACCTGTACGACACCGACAGCAAAATTGATATACTGGATTTCTTGACAAAGAATTTCCCACCAAATTTTTAATACAAAGTTCTTAAATAAGTGAATTTCTCAGAGCAATGGGCCATGGTCGGGCCACTTAGATAGGCTCGGTGGGCCGCAGGTTGAGTATCGCTGACTTAACCAATGCAGAAAATTCTGACTATCAGACAGATATTTCAAAATTAGAACTAAAAACTGTTCATTGTTTGAGATGTTTGACACTTAATTAACAAAAATGCTTATTAATTATAGCCATTTAACAGCAGATGGACAGCTCATACCTTACTATGGTAACTTTCTTTTAAATAACATTTGCCATCAAAGTTGAGTTCAAAATATAGAATTAAATTATATTTGATGTCTGATGACAAAAAAAGGGGTTATGTTTACTTTGTTGAAAGATGTATTGGAAAGTCTTATAGTGTGGAGAGGGTGAAAAAAAAATCAAGGAAGAAATCTTGGCTAGCATCTAGTAAAATAATTAAGAACACTACTTGGATTATTACAATTGACATTTTTTAAAAAATATCCTTGGTGACAAATTATTGAAGAAAAATTTGCTGTTGATAGAACTCTTTCCCTTTACTTCTCCTGAATTTCAATTTTCACATGACTGAAAATCATTGTTTGGATTTCAAAAGGAACACGTCATACGTACCTAAAAAAAGTGATTCTTTCCATTTACTTTGGAAAAGTTTCACAAGGAAAGGAAAAGAAAAGAAATCGGACAGAATTTTGTTCAATAATCAAACTAAAGGTGGAGCACATACAACTGATAAACTAGCTACCATTTAAACCTGCAAACAAGTAATATAAAAAAAATTAAGTCAATTCCTACTTAGGTCAACAAAGAAACATTTTACTTTAGTTACTTTTTATTAAATAGTTATAATTAATATAACTATGTATATATATATGACAGAATTACAATATTAAGTGACTAAATAGAAAGTGATTTTCCTAGCAATTTTCCATTTTCCTTTCTATATATGGTGTTGGACTTTTTTGTTTGTTTGTTACTACTTATTAATTTTTTAATTTAATTAATGAATTAATACGTGAAAAAACTATTAGCATCACGTGTCATCCACTACAAGTTTAAAAAAAATTGTATTTGAACTAGAATGGATGAATAAAAACTATTTTATTAACCAATGGAAAATTTGAACAAGATATATGCATGTAATAATTCCCTCTAACATTCTTTTAATTAACTCTTTTTAATAATCTATAAATAAACTTTAATTCTTAGGTTGAAAACTAAACACCCTAATCTTAATTGTAATCAACTAGTATCAGAAATCCCTGTTCCACCAATTTTAACCAGAGTTCTTATTACAAAATAGTCATGCAGTTTTCACCGCCAGGTATAAATACCAATGTCTCTGGAAAACCCGCTCTCTGCAACCATGTAGTCAGCCGGCTGCAGCACATTGTATGTTTGCTCTCTTTGTCTTTGTGTTCGGCATGTGAAATGCCTGCTTCTTGTGATGTTGGAATGCAAATTGTTTAATGCTCAATAAACCGGAGTTGTTATTTCTAAGGACTGCCTCTTCAATGCCCTCAAATAATAAACACCAGCCATCTAAAATAGGATCAACCCTACAGTAATAACATTCACTCGCCACATCTTACAGTAATTATTACCACTCACCAGAAATATTACAGAAGTATTTCATGTATATATATATATATATATAAAACAAATTATTAAAGATATAGATAATTTTATTACAAAATCTGCAATTAAATTTGGACTACCTATTGAGGCATTTGATGAGTATAAGTACAGTATTTTAAAAGACCTTATGAATTTTAGTTACCATTCTCAATATGAAACTACTTTTAAAGATATAAAACAGAAAATTTATGAATTACAAAAGAATTTTATCATAGTTTACATTGATAAAGTACCTCGTAACTATGCTGTGATTTGTAAGTATTTATATTATAATATTCTTTATGATCACTTTCTATATAAATAATGGATCTTTTAAAAAATTAGATTTGTCACATAATGAAATTAGTAATCGTATTATTGCTATTTATAAAAAATTACGTTTTTGTATTCCTAAAATTAAGTATCCATCTATATTTTTAACTTCAAAATTCCATAAAAGTCCGGTTAAATTTAGAACTGTGACAAATGGTTTTAGAACATATATTACTACTGCAGGCAAATTACTTCATAATATTATACAAAACTTTATTAATCAGCAATGTAATAAAGCTATAATTAAAAATAGTAAAGAGATTATAGATATTTTTAATAATAAAAATATTTATTCAGTTCATAGTTATGACTTTGAAGATCTTTTCAATTCCATTGATATATATGATATTATTAAAGTAATTATAGAAAACCACAGTATGTATAACCTTAATATTAATTTTAACAAATTTAAAACTCTCATAGATTTTGTCTTTAAAAGAAAATTACATTAATTTTAATGGTTCTTTATATAAACAAGAGAAAGGACTCCCACAAGGGGGCCCAGCTAGTAATAGTTTGGCTAATCTTTATTTACATTTTTATGAATATAATTATGTTATTAATAATGACTACTACATTTTTAGATATATTGATGATTTAATTATTTTTGGTAAAAATGATAATTTAAATCCCATTATTAATTTTTATCCGGCTTAAAATTAATAATAATCCAATCAAAACAAATTACCTAGATGTAACACTGTATATTAAGGATTTGAAACTACACAGTAATATTTATGATAAAAGAGATGCCTTTAATTTTAATATCATCAAAGTGCCTTACTGGAATTCAAATTTATCAATATCTATATATAGAAATATTATTTTTAACTATATTTATCGCAATAATGTATTAGTTAGCGATAAAGCTAATATTTTTTTAAATCTTAAAAAATTTTTAATCACTGTATTGAACATGGATATCCTGCTAACTTTCTTTGTAATTATATTTATAATGGTTTTTAATGATACAATTTGTATTACTGTAATTATTTACTGTTATTATGTTTTGTAATGATTTTTTAAATTTCTACAATATCTAATTTATTCTACAATTATTAAATAGATGGCGCCACATGCTTATTAAAATTTAATAATATTACATTTTTTCGTTTCTTTTATATTTTACACTAATTTTTATATGAATATTATTTTTATGATTTTTTAAAAGTATATATATGTAAATTTCTTAATATCGTATCGCAATTAATTTTATGCGGTTCTGCTCTCACTGCCTCGTATTTGGCGGGTTGATTGATTGATTTAATATTAATGTCGCACTGTTCAGCTACACGAGGGCTTTCGTATTTGGCGGGAACACATTACTTGTTGGTGCACTCTCGGCCATCGTTTACACTCCTAATAAAAGTAGGTTATGTTTTTGTTCATATGTTATATAGTTTAATGATTTTTTAATATTTAAATTCCACATATATAATTCTTTCCTTTCCTCTTGGTACATAGTATGACAAATTATAGGTGAAGGTTGGTCGGCCGCAAAACATGTTTAAACCTGCAATCCTGGTTCCTAAGGCCAGGAGTTTGTCATTATACTACTGTGCCTTCTTCCTAATTTTAGTTATCTTAGGTATATATAACTATCTGTTTATTTTTATATTTTCGTTTATATATTTGTGTATATGTATATGTATGTATAAATATATATGTATGTGTATATATATATATATTGAATTTTTTATATTGGATTATATATATATATATGTATATATATATATAGGGAGAGTGTGAACTAATAGTAGGAATTGAAAAAGGAACAAGGTGTTTGATGTGTTTATTTTATAATATAACTGATCTAGCTGTAATTTATACTTTTGTTATTTTTAAGCAAGTCAATCTATCATATAATGAACACAAGCTTTTCAAATGGCTTGCTTTTCAAAAGGAAGTTAAAAAGCACTTAACAGAAAATTACTGAACTATTTAATGAAAAAAGAACAATTCAATAACAATGAACAAGCTGCAAATAGCAAAACTTCAGTAATCAGAATGCCTAAATAAGAGAATGTGACCCTAGGAAAGATAGAAAAACTTAGATAAGATGTGTGTTATACTCCACATTTCTCGGTCAAGCACATCTAAACATTTATTGAAAATTCTGTTTATAATAGAAAATACATAAATAAAAATTGTAACTAAAACTTATGAATTATTTAATTGTTCAAATATTTTTAAAACCTTGAGTAGAATCCAGAAAGAAGGTTAAAATGAGAAAAAAAGGGGATAAGGAATATGAAAGAAATTTTGTTGCTAATGCCACCTGTCTGATGTAGTCAGATCAAGGCCCACGAAATTCATCATGGCAAGGGGCTAGATGTACGCCTGTTGTTGGCCTTAGCCTTGAACACCATTTAGGTGACAGTACGATTTAGCTTGGTTCCACACCAATTTAGAGGGAGAACACCCTGGGGGAAAGTCAGGGGCCTTCCACCTCTCTTCCCCATCCATCAACCTCACAAGAAGACTTGCAGCACAATGGCCATTTATAGTACCCCCATGCTGCAAAGGCACTATACATTTACAAACATCCATGTCTTCTCCGGGATTCGAACCCAGGCCCAACAGTACACGAGTCAGCGTTGCTAACCACTAAACCGGATTGGCGACAATAAATTCTGCTTGTTACTGTTATATAAAATGAACTATTTCAAAATGCTTTTTAAAGCCTATAATTAATATTTACAAACTGGGTTGTTTAAACCCACACAGGTAAAATGTGACACTTTTTTACAGATTAGAAAGTTAAAAAAGGAGAAAAATATAACAAGGATTACTTTCACAGCAGATTTAAACATTTTTTGACTCAACTGCAGTTCGAGAAGGAAGTTGACATCTGAAAAGAAAAATAAGTGTAAAGTTGATACAATTACATCATGCAAAACAATAGTATAACTATGCAAAAGCATACCTTCAGAAGTTATCAGAGATGGGAATTTACTAAAAGCTGTATCTAGAACTCTGACAGCATTTGCATCATCTTTATTTTCATGATGAATCTAATAATAAAAAAATTCTGAAACTATATATTTACAGAAAATATATCTATAATGCATGTATTTATGAAATCATAACCATCATAATCATAAATTTGCTAAGATCTTGAAATTTAATGAGCTTTCAATGTATATTATATTTAGTATGCCAGTTTTATAAATGTTAAGATCAATGTTTTTAAACAAGAATTCACAAGCAAAATCTAACAAGTAAACTACACATTTTGATTAGCAAGACTAACTTTATATAGTTTTTAAATTATTACCACAAATAGTCAAGTATTTCAAACCTTTGCAATCTCTCTTGCCATATCAACACATTTCTCGCCATCATCAGGGTCACTTAAATTCTTTAATATTAATTCATATCCAAACAAAGCTCTTTTTCTCTCTCCAACTTGCTCATGTAGGTTACAGCGCTCCCATAAGAAATTTACATTGGTAGGCTCATTACGAATAGCTACAAAAATTTGTAAAAAAACACAATGTATATTTAAATAACAATACAAAAATTATTTATATTAATAATAAAAAAAGGGTTGAGTGAACAATCCATAATAAAAGTATTGACTAAAAGTTAATTCTTTTAAACATAATTCCCATAAAATAATACAAATAAAATTTATGTTTCACAAAACTTTAAACTGATGTTTTATAAATGGAACATTGCCATGTAAGAGATTAAACTAGCTTGTACATTTTTTTTTTAAAATTGTAAACTTACTGAAGATAAATTACAATATTTCTAAAAATTAGTAAATTGTTATTAACTGAAGTAAATTACAATACTGAAGTTAAATTAGAATTCATTTCTTAAAAAAGAAAATTGATTATCTCTTTGGAAATAAAATATCTTTTCATACTTTTTCTTTTCCAAAAAATTTTAAAATTGGTAAATTTCAAAATAAAACTTTTTAATGCTATACCTTTGGAATAACAGCTTATTGCTTGATGAATTTCATTTTGCTCAATAGAGAGTTCAGCTAATCTAATCCATTCATCTGTATCTGAAGGATTTAAGAATGCTGCCACCAAATACCACTAAAATGATATATTTAATACCATTATTTGCTTTTTATTTAGCTAAATATTATTTATTTTATTAGTTCAAAAATAAAAATTTTCCAGTTTGTAAGAATATGATTTAATTAAAAAAATTGTAACTGAAATTCAAATTTTCAAAGATGATAATGAAAAAAATGAAGTATGTAATAACTGGATAACATCAACCAAATATTATTAGTTTAATGTTTATTTGGTAATCACATACTAAGCCCATGCCAGAGATTAATTAACAAAAACTTTATGAGGTACGGCAACCTACTTTATAAAATCCTACGAGAAATGGCTAAACATTTTATAGCACAATCCAAAAATCCATTGAAATTTGCCAAAGGTTGCCAATGGCATAAGGTTAATATGTAAGTACTATTTATTTTAATAAGTAACAAATTGCAATGAATATAATGTAAACATTAAATTTACAATATGTATATACATCAAAAGCAATTAGATAAGAGATCAAGATTTATATAAATAAGTTATATAAGGCATAGTAAATTTATTTTCTATTCTCAAAGTGTTAAATAGAACAACATTTTTCACTAAGAACAAGTACAATAAAACCCCTTAGAGAATTTATCAAAAATTAATTAAAGATTTCTATTTAATGATAAACTGTTTTATGTACTATTGCTTTATATCTACTATAAAAAAGAAGTATAGCAATATTTTTTATTAAAAAATATTTGCTTAATTTCTGAAAAACAGATGTAAGCAACTGATCTTACATAGAAAGACATTTATTTAACTGTTTTTCTTTTTCATTATCGAAGATCAACACTTAGCTTACTTTATAAATCTTTCTCATTTAATTAATAAAAAATAAGTCATAAGATAAAAAAGCAAGTCAATATTTTGTTTTTAAAAGTTTAAGAGATAAAAGATAAATATCCAATTAAAAGGATGATTTGGAATTTACAAAACATACTTTGCATCTTTTTATGTATTCATTATTCATAGTGAATTATACACTTCATCATTCAAAATGCAATACCACGTAGGGCAAAATAACATTTAAACAAAATTTACTGTTCAAGTAACATAAGATACAAAACTGAAATAATAGTCCAGTTCAATTTGAAGAACATAAATGACAGGGGTGTAAGTACCGCTGTATCAATAATGCAGGGCCTTAATATGTGTAATTAGTCTTGCTAACAGGGTTTTCATATCTAAAAAGGGCCCTGAAGGAATTTTGATACAGGGCCCGCTCAAAACTAGCCAGACCAGAGATAAATAAATCAGTGTTTAGCACAACTGAAGCAATTATTGTGACATGTTTTAACAGTAAAAGAAAGGGGTTTGGATGTGTTCTAGGAGTACACCAGTTAAAGCAGTCTTCTTGAAATCTACAAGAGCCTGAACTCAATGTGAAACACATCTTCAGACAGAACAATGTCTCAATTTTGATGAAAATTCACAATATTGTAAACCATGCATCTGTTTATAACAGAACATTTTTTAAATTTCAAAATATTTTATAAATAAGTAACTTTTTATTTAAACATACAAAGGTCAGCCCATTTAACATGGTATAGGAGAAAAATGTGAAACATCTTATACCAGAAGAAATGGATCAATTTAGATAAATATTAGTATGATAAAATATATTACTCTTTATAGGATAGTGAAGCCATGAAATAATAATTTTAGAATACTTTATTTGAAAAAATATTCCAAATCGGGTCTTTATTCTTTAACATTACACAAAGGCAGCCTTAATACTGCTTCACATATTGCCAAATTCCTCTGACAATAGTGGATGATGTATACTGAGCCAATCAGTTGCTAATCATGAATCATGTGTTTGACATTATTAATTATACTTTCTCCTAATTACATAACATATACCGTATTTACTTGAATCTGAGCCACCATCGATTTTAAACTACATCCCAAATTCTCAACACGTTTTTGAGAAAAAATTTAAAAAATTGCGAAAAAGTTCATCAATATCCAATACCTAAGATATTTAAAAAAATAATGATGAGAAATAGTAAGAAATTATTAATTCATTTATTAAACCAGAATTAAAAACTTTCAAATACGTACATGACCCTATCATTACTCTAACCATCAGTATCATGTTTTGAAAATGATTCGTCACTCCTATTGCCACAGTCAACTTCAGAATTGGTGCCGGTAGTGTCACCATTTTCCCACACAATGTCATTTTCTGTGCCATCCAATGTATTTGTTATGAAACATTTTTTCAAATAGAATGCATAAAAAGAAGAATGTAAAAGAACTATTAAGGACTGTTGATGATGACTGCAAAATGATACAAGCAAAAATTGCATCATTTTGCTTATGCCATCAATATATAATTGTTTCATCTGTGTGAAATTTTCAGTGGCCACTGCTCTGTTTCTGATTTTTTTCTGCATGTAAAATTCCTTCCCTTTTCATACTTGCATCATAGTGAACTTGTCTTGATGCTATTACCAATATCTTTGATGTTTAGGTGATTAAAAGAAAGTGTATCCAAAAATTTTTCCTATATATGCATAGGCATCAATATTTAGGATAGACTGAAACTGGAGATAAACTGCAGAATGAGATAGGTCATTGGTGCATGTGGCCAGAATGAATGATTACATTTTTCCTTTTGAAAAGGATGGAAACTCAATTTCCTCCATCCAAAAAATATTTTTGAATCCGATTCTAAGCTGCATTCAATTTTCAGTAGCATTAACACTGAAAAAATAGTGTGGCTTAGATTCCAGTAAATATGATATATACTTCTCAGGTGATTCTTTAAAGCACCAACAATCCTTTGAAGTTGGAGATTTCTTTATACCATAATAAAGTGTTTCCCCATTTTATTAAAAAATATTTTTTAATTTAATATCATAATCAAATGTATTTTAATCATTAAGGCATTTTCAAAATAAAGAAAATCTACATCCCCCCCACAAAAAAAATCTCCATCAATCTAAGCAAACACAGCTTCAATTTCTTCCTGTAACATATAACGACTGGAAAAAAATACAATAAAGATGCTGTTTCAGAACTAAGTAGCCTATTGAGGTGCCTGTAATTTGTAACAAATATGACAGAATATAATCTAAAATTTAAAAAAAAATGTCCCATAAAACAGTGGTCTTCAAACTGTGTTCCACGAACCCTGGTATTCCACAAAGTATACCCAGGGGTTCTATAAATTAATTCAAAAAAATTTACTCATTTGAAAAGAAAATTCTACTCTTAAATTAAAATCTGAAAACTATAAATATGAATGCAAAATAGATTCTCTAAAAAGACTTTATGATCACAAGCATCTTAAGCCATGCTTCTCAACATGGATTGCATGGAGGGAAACTCAAAAAATAAATTCGATGCCAGACACTCTCTCTTTTTAGTAATTTCCTGGAATGTATTATCATAATATAATAAAAGAATATTGAAATGTTTTTTTCTTTATATGTACTACCAAAAATATAAATATTCTGTTGTTTATGATCCTGGGTGCCCCCCCAAAATTTTATACTTCTTCCATGTAACATTTTGTAGTGCGTGGAAGAAAAAACAAAGTGGAATTGAATTCATATGACAGTGTTAAAAATTATGTAATAAAACATTTTTTTTCAATTTGTAAATAAAAAAATCTATAAGAGAAGATTTTTTTTTTAAAAAAAACCCCTAACACCTGTAAAACAAAATTTCCTGGGAGGAGAGAACCTGAAGCATGAATTATGCTTGCCAATGAAGGAAAAGGAACAGTTTATCAACAAATTCAACATTAAACCTTAATTTAAGTGGGAACAGTTCCTAAATTTTAAGTTGCAGAATACACAGAAGTTTTTCACACAGTTAACTACATTGTTCAGAATGGCACTAAAATCCTTATGTTAATGTATGTGGTAACAGCAACAAAATATAAGAGCAAATTAATGTAGAATAAGAAATACGACTGATGATAGCTTCAATATATCTGGAATTTGAAAGTTTGTGTAAAAATATGCAAACACATATCCCAGTTATGAAATATAATGCAAGGGTAGATGGCACCAGGTGCATGAACTAATGAGTAAATAACATTAATGTTATGTTAAAAATTTTTAGTAAAAAATACATTTTTTTAAATGTCTTTACTTAAAGTACATACAACATATTGATATACTTTAAATATTATTTTAAGTTATGTTCTTCTAAGGACTTTTTGGATGGGGTTCCCCTGAAACACCTTATAGTTTTAAAGGTTCCATGAGTTTAAATAATTTGAAGGCCGCTGCTATAAAGAAAAAGATTTTTATCTTAACCTAAAATGATAACCCAAGAAGTTGAGTGGCTGAGTGGTAGTGCATCGCGCTTTTACAACACAGGTCCGAGGTTCAAACCCTGGGTGGGGCAAGGTCGATTCAGCCTTTCATCCCTTCAGTGGGTCGATAAATGAGGATCAAGCTTGCTTGGGAACTTAACACTAGGGTTTTGCGCCAGATTGACTGGAACATCTACTCATGCATCTCAGGGACCAAGGTCACGTACACTGAGATGGGCACAGTAGAGAGATCTTGGCTTTCATGGGCTGTTGTAACAATGAGTTATGTTTTAAAATGACAACTAAAATAGTTAATTTTTGTTAATAAAATAATTAAAGAAACTTATCTTATAGTTGACAAATTACAGTATTTTGCTTTTCAACCATTTTTAAACTACAACAATATGTATGATTCCCAATATAGGCAATGAATTCTCAGATAATTATTTAAACAGTCTGTTTCTAAAGAGATTCTTTGGATCTGAAGATTAGCAAGCAATATCTTTCTATCATACACACATTTTGTAAAGGTACTCAATTGGGTAATGAGAATCATGGAAGGTTAAATAGTAAATGTAGATAGCATTACAAGAGTACAGGATTTGAATGTGAACTGTGACGATAAATTATTTGTTATCAAGATTTACAAATGCAAATTTCAAATCTGTTGCATACTTCCTTAATGGTGTTGTCTTTTAGATGGCCAGCAAAGTATTTATATAAATGATAAAAGCATATTTGTCCTAAACTTGAAATTAATAGCAAAGCTATTATTGACATACTTGAAAAGCTTTTCTTGATTCTCCCATCTCATCAAAAATAACACCTAAAGTTTGGAAAGGTTCATATGCTTGAGGAGCTGCAAGAAAAATTATAAAATATAACATGAAATACAAAATATTGAAATAAATAATAATATTACAAATCAACAACAATATTTCCCTTTAATATCTAAAGAAAAATAATGAATAACTGATGAATTCTAAATAAATCAGAATTTCATAGCTGTTAAAATTTTTTTATGACTATAGCCACAAAAATCTACAACTCCCTTCTTTTCAATAACACCTAGGTGCAAGATAAATATATTTTCTTCTGTCAGTTCAAAAAACAAATATTCAGAATAACAATTAAGTATTCCATATTAAGGCGAGTATTTGACTTAAAACTCATACAAAATATATCAGCAATATATGACAATCTAGTTACATATCAGAAATTTAAAAGCATTTACTATCATTGCTTTCTTTACACAGCAAAAAATAACATTACATGATCATACAGCAAAATTTATCTTCTCTATTTTTACAAGAATCTAGGTACTTAATGCAATTAATTATTTTGTAATGAAAAACCATAATTTACATTCTGTATCACTTAAATGTACATTATAAACAAAAATGCTTTAAATTACAAACAAAAATATTAATACTTTAATATTTAAGTACCAAATTTTAAATACTATTGGATTTAAAGAAAACTAAATGCTTTACCTGATTTAATTAGCTGCATACAGATTTCAATGGCATACTGAGTATTCCCTTGAGCATATGCTAAATTTGCTTCACCCATTAAGCCTTCAAGAGTTTTTGGCAATAGGTTCTTTCTTCTTCGAACTTTCTTCAATAAGTAATAAAAGAAAATAATTCTTTCGTACAAAGAAGTGAAATTGATTTTTTTTAGAGAAAAGTTATAAAAATCAAAATGTAAAAATTTCCCTGGGAACCATATATTGATACAGATCATACTAAATTTGAGAATTCCACTATCTTTTAATATACAGTCGGACCTCTATTTTGAAGTAACTAAATCCAAGAAAAAGTTCGTTATATAGAGGTTAATCTTTCAATGTACTTAATAAACCACGTAAAACAAATTTTAAGTTCATAACAATATGTATTAAAAATAGTAATTATTCACACCCTTTTTAAAATTAATATATGTTTATTTTATATATTCTACCCATCAAAAAAAAAAAAAAAAAAAAAAAAAAAAAAAGAAAGAAAAACTGCAAGGAAAACAAGAAAAAAGAATGCTGATTTTTAATATTAAGATAATTTTATATTAAAATTAATGAATTTTAAGCATGTTTTCTAATTTGAAGCATACAAGTAATTATAAACACACATTATTTTATAACCAGAACATGGGGATATAGGACAACTCCACTGAAGGTGAAGGGGAAAGGGAATATCGAAGATGTTTCTAGAGAACTGGACAGTGAGGGTTAAAAGGTTGCACTTCTTGAATGAAACGTCCAGAACTCTATTGCTCCCGACTAGTTAGGATCTAATAAAACCAGCTCAAGATTTATGACCACCATAAAATGTGTTAAAGAGAGAATAACTTGAAATGTTCAGAAATACTTTAAAAATAAGGAGGAAAAAAAATTGAATTACAAAAGAAAAAGTTCATTATATAGAAAATGCACTTCACTATAGAGAGGTTATTTTATGAACTGTTCAAGGTTCCAGGTAAAAGTTCGCTATGTACAAAATGTGCAATATAGAGGTTTGACTGTATATTTAAACTATTCATATTTATAAATCTTTAGATAGTTAACAGAGCAATATAATGAGATGCTATATATATATAGGTGGAATGCTTAAATTGATATTATTCTAAAGCTGCTCTCAAAATTTTGAATATGCTAAAATGACAGAAAATAGCATCCTGAATTAAAACCCTTATTCTCCGAACCTTTATATCATAGATTGTAAGAACTTTCAATCAAATATGAGACATTTGCAATAAAAAAAACTTATATTACCTTCTTTGGTTTAGCTTCAACATCCTCCTTTTCTTTACTAACACCTAATTCATAAAATAAATGTATTACATGAATACATTGATATATCTTATATAAATATATAAGTGTGTGACTTTACAAAATAGCATGATTTTCAGAAACATTTTCATATAGTAATGTAATTACAGTCACATCCTGATTTACCGAATTCATATTAAATGAATTCTGCAATGTAATGAATTTTTCTCCACCCCATTAAAATGAAGACTCTAAATCCCTATTTAATGAATAATAAACAACGAATCAATAAATTAATTCAACAGTTGAAATTTTTTTTTATTAGTTTAAATTAGAAAAACTTAAGATTTCTTTTCAAATGACATATCCTTTTTGTGCAGAACAGAAGACTATTTGTGAGCAGTAAATTTTGAAAAAAAAAAGTACAATCCATTATTACATTCCACAGGTGCAAATAAATCATGAGTGTAACCTACTGTGTAAGTTTCGAATTGGACAGGAAATTCCCTTCTTATCTTATCCCACTCTACAATGCAAGGGATATTTTAAGAATTTTTACCAATTGCACTTTTTCTTGAGAGAAGCAAGGTTTATTATATCTACAGTTTTGTGAAAAATTTTCTTTTGAAGTGAAGAATAATTCTGCAGCAAAAATTCATAATGGAACTCCTATCAAAACTGTTACATTTTCTAATGCTTTACATTGTTAGGAAACTGTGAAAACATACTTCATGCAGCAGGATGTAAATGATGCAGTAGTTTCTTCTCTGCAAACAGTTGAAAAAGAACTCTTGTGAGTCAGGAATCACAAAAAGATTGTCAAACATGTATTAAATCAGATATTTTTGTGTGTTACTTATTTAGAATTTCCAAAAGATAAAAACAAAGTTTGAATTTTCTTTTCTTTTTTTTGACCCCAAAATTACGAATTAATGAAGTAAATGTTTGGTCCCGATGAATTCGTTAAATCAGGGCCTAACTGTATTTCCAAACAATTATTTTAAATTGGTTCACACCTTAAAATGGCTAAATTTCTCTTATTCTAATAAAACAGGAATTACCCAAAATCATGTTATTTAATGTCATTTAAAAAACTAATAGTCTAATGAAACATCAAAAACACCCCCCCAAAAAAGTAAAATATTAATTTAATGATTAATTTTACCATCAGTTTTTTCTTCTTCTACTTCCACTTTTATTTTTTTCTTGGGCTGACCATTGGGTAAACTGTCTTCCATAATATCATTTAACTCCAAGAATGATATTTTACCTGCAATGCAGATGAGTAAATAAATTATAAAAGGAGTTATATACACACGTTATTATTACAAACATAATTAGGAAAAATTTGAAAATTTGTAACATTCTTGTAAATAACATTTCTCATTCCAAATAAATTTTATAATATAAAAAAATGTTTTCAGATAGTTAATTCGAGCATCACTATAAAATTGTTCATTAAAAGGTCTGATTGAATAGAATTTGAGTCAATAAAGTTTCTAAATTAATTTTGAACTTTATTGATGCAGAGTAAATAACTGGAAATACATTAATTCCCCAACATTTTAATTAAATTAAAATAAAAGTAAAAGAAAACAACAACATTTCTTTCTAATATTAATTTATATTAAATCGATACATCATTTTATTCTTCATTATAAAATTTACAAGACAGAAGTTACAAATCTCATCACATATTCTAAATTTAACTCAAATAGTGACATTTATTCAAATATAGAAGTGATCACTATACCACATAAGCTTATACTCTATATTTGGATACCAAATTATCTATATATGTGTGCTTTCATATAAATCAGTTACTATAGAACTTTAATTTTCTTTTAATTTTGGAAACAGAAAAAAAAATAATAAGCTTTTTTTTTTGAAAATTTGATTCTTTATTGAAAAAAGATTAAGCATTTTCATGTAATATGTTTTAATCTTCCTGAATCCAGTTTGTGCAATTGATTTAGAATTAAATTTCAATTTGAAAATTACTAATCTAGATTTAAAACAACCACTAATTTTGTGAACACTGCTTACTTTCATAGTGTAATTAGATACGAAATTCAAGTTCTTCAAAAATACAGAAGCTAAAAATCCTTCAATCAAAGATGAAAAAGTTGCTAATAAAATTTTAATACCAAATTCAAATCAAATTACGGTTTTTTAAATTCTAATGAAAAGTATCTTTTTAAAAATGATTACACAACCTTAGATTTATTGATTGTATCACAGACGCAGACTTGAGATACATGATTTTTTAAATTATTCCAAATCCAATGCAGAATTTTTTTAAAAAATTACCTATTAAAATATTACTTGTCTTTTATATCAGAATAATTTTTTCAAATGATTAAATTGTACATAATTTACCTTGGGCATATTTATCAGCTGCATCACATCCCCAAGATATTTTATCACTAGTTTCTCCATCAGATCCTTCTGCTTTCTCATCTTCTTCAATTAATTCAACATTCTATTGAGAGGGAGGGAGGGGTACCAAATATTATAACAATTTTCAAAATAGCTAAATAAGACCAATATTTACACAACCAAACCTTTTTAAATGGATATTCTCTGGATTTTATGAGCAATATTTATTAATGTGATTTATTCCCACGATCAATTAAATAAAAATTTTAATTTGTAAACTATATATATATACTTGATTTTAAGTAATTAAAATAAATATTGCTCATTAAATTCCTTTTTTATGCTTACACAAGCAGACAAAGTCCTTAATACCAGATCAGATTGATAAAAATAGAGAGTTTTTCTTTTAGGATATCTTATGATAACAGTTCATATTATTGTGTGAAAATCTCAGCCCCAATATAAGCATTCAGCTGTATCCATTAAAACAGTAATCTCAATACATATTTTTTAAAGAATATAAATATTTATTTTTGTGACATCATCTGAATTTCTAAAAATAAGGATGTGGAATTTTAAACCCACCTAGAAGGGGAGGATAATTTTTTCTGATGATTAGTTCGCTGACAAAAAGGTAGTATTTTTTTTAAAAAAAAAGTTACACTCGAGCACAATCCATTTATACCAATTCAGAGACATGCAGCATGGTTCTGTCTGGAATTATTCACATCTCAACAACTGCTCTAAATAGTCAAACAAGTAATGACTTGCTTCAGCAACAGAAAATTGACTGGAGAAATTTTCCTCAAAATTTTGAAAGCTTATGATCGAATCTGTCATGAAGGAATAATTTTTACATGTATCAAGCATAATTTCCCTCTATTCCTTAATAAATTAATTTATTACCATTTAACAAATAAGAAATTTTCTGTTAGAATACATAATACACTCTATTTCAAAATATATTGAAGCAAGAGTGCCACAAGAGTCGGTCCAACACTACTTAATATTTATGTGAATGATATTCCGATTCACACAACAACGCAATTTTGTATATATGTTACTCTTAAAGTGTGAAATCCATTATTTGATAGAAAAATTAGATATTGCATGAAATAACTAGACAAGTCAGTTAAAGTATATAAAATTATTGAATTCTACGATTTAACTAGGTATTCTATAGAATAACGATTACTGGAATATTAAAGTATGAAATATGGCACTCGAAAGTTCTTTGAACCGATTAGGAACAAGAGATGGCCGATTAAAATAATTGAACTCTAAATCTCAGTTCAGCATATGTGAGCAAGAATTAATTTCCATTGAAGAGGTACGAAATATTGACATAATGCTTCAATCTGTTGCAACAGCTTGAAGTTGAGGAACTGGACAAGGATTTAAAAAGTGCTAATGTAAAAAAATGTGTAACAGTAAAAAGTGAGCTTGTTTCAAAAATAATATGCAGTGCACAATTCAAAGTGTCATCACAGCAATCCTCGCTCTAATAAATAATGAAAAGTAAAATAAAGGTATTTCATAAAATTTAAATTAACATTCTCTTACAATTTTTTTTTGAAAAAGTTTACACAATGTTTTTAAGAAACAACGGTTTCTCTTCCCAGAAAGTATATTTTTGATATTTAAATAAATTTATTTCTGCAGCATATTCTATTTTTTCCTTATTATTTATCAATTAATCATCTGCCATATGGAAAAAAATGTATTTTTTCAGAGATTTTAGCTATTTATGATCAATTAATTTATAAAATAACCGAAATTGTTTACTTTTCACTTTAATGGTCAATTATTAGTCATTTCATAGAATAACTACGTAAATTATGAAATTTTTCATCTATTATACACTTTAACTGACTTGTCTAGTTATTTCATGAAATTGAATTATACACTTTAACGGTAACATATATATGCAGACAATACAACTGCATTAGCCAGTAATTTAGAATTTCAACTCATAACCAGAGGTTTAAATAGACACTAACAATAAAAGCATGGTATTCAAATTAGAAAATTGCAATAAATGTGATAATACCTGAGGCTATCTTCTTCATTAAAAAGTACAGAAAAATAACTAATATATACATATTTCCTTTTTACAATATAAAAACTATCAACTATCTCAGTGTTATTTTAGATAATAAACTCACTTTAAAACAACATATCACAGAAATATGAGCAAACTTCGATAATAAAGTTAGAAGTATGAAGATCCTAATTGTGCAATATGATCAAAATTAGAAAGATCTTACAAACTGCTTACCTACACTCTGATAATAAGAACCATTATAACCTACACCTCCCCAATTTCAAGATTGTACTGCTTAAGTTCATACTGATTTATTAGAACAAACAGATGGTAAATGAGAAATGAAGACCTCAGTAAAGCAGTTAAAATAAAAATTTTAAAACATTTTCTGCAAAAACTATTATAAGAATTTTTGCAATAAAATTGATAATAAGACACCCCATCTATTTAAGCAAAAGAGAAATATATATTTCTACCACTCACAACCATAGACCCAAATGATTTTATTCATTTAATCTATAAATTCTCACAAAACTTTACCTTTAAAATTTCAATCCTTTCTTAACCAAACAGATCATTCCCTCAAACCATAGAGTAAGAGCTTTCTCCTTTCAATACTGCTACAATGCTCTTAAGGCAGTTCTGACTCAGTTACTTATTCTGTCTCACACTAGACTGCACCCTTTTGCCCCGGAGAGGTACAATCATTTGAAAAGAAAATTGGATCCACTATACTTTCCATTTTAGATTTTACACAGTGGCATACAGAGGAGAAGAGGCACTGGGGGTTCAAACTCCCCCTACAGACCAACAGATTTTTAATTTTTAACAGAGATTACTCTTCAATGCTTTCATCAGTGTGTTTTTTAGAATGTAAACCCCACCCTCAATGAGGTAAGTTTATGTTTGCTACTGGTTCTATGTATCTATGCAAACAAGAATTTTCTTGTATGAAAAATATTTTGTATCTGCAAAGAAGTTGTTTAACAACTGAATGCTCAGAAACATGCCAAATTAAAAGACACAAATTATATCTCTGACATTGTGATATGAAGTAAAGTGATGCAGGGACAATGTATACATTAAAGTACATATTTTTTACTTAACTATATTTTGGAAATACTTGCATTTTTATATGGTTCATTTACTATTTTAATTAAATTACTTAAATCATACATAATGCAAAATATATGTATAATCTTAACATTATTTATGTTGAAGGAATGGTTATATTTTATGTTGTTTATTTTAATAAATTTTTTTAAATGATGCAAAATTAATATATAATGAAACTACATCTGTATTCTTGACCTCTGTTTCCTATAATTCTGCATGTATTGCAGCTGGAATTGAGTTGTTTAGAATATTTTTTACTGTGTGGCATCCTGAATTATATAGACAGATTAGTTTGGTACACCACTGTTTTAAAGGATTTAATACTTTATAATACTCCACACATATTTCAGATTTTGCAGTACCAGGAGCTAACATAGCATAAAAGAAATATTTTTAATGGAAAGTATACTTTAAACATTCTATACTTATATATAAATAAATGCATGAATATGAAACATTTAATAAACTATTTCTTAGTAAAAAATAAGATTTAAAGGCAAAATTAAAAAAAAATTACTGCAATAATTTCTTCCTCGCGTCCATCCAATGACCCTTCAGACATATAACTTTCATTATCGCTATCATCAACTAAATATTGTCCCATCTGAAAAAGAAATAAATTCAATATATGATTTTCAAAAAAGAAAAAACACAGTTATAGATTTATAGAGCATATATATAGGAATATCCATAACCTTCAATTCTTTTTTAAATTCCTCCCACTTCTCTGGAGGAACATCTCTAGTCAATGCAGCAAATAGTTCAGAAGTTCCTTCCATTGGATCATACTCCATTTTTTCTAGTTAAGAAAATACAAAAATATTAGACAGGAAATACATAAATTTAGATATAAAGGTACAAGGAATGCATCATTCTTTATGAAATTATAGTAATACTATCAATTATTTAATTCTATGAAAATTATTAAATTTCCTCAGTTTTTCAATTTAATTGTGGTTGCAGATGTTATACCATTGCTGATTTTTATTTATTATTTGGTTAGATTTATCAGGACTATACATAGCATTATGGTAACTTACAAACTTTAAGCAAATGTATAAAGTAGTCTTCCGAGTTCTTTTGACAGTCAATAATAATTGTTAAAAATATCACATTTGACTCAAAATACTATTTTAACTACAATATTTTTAATACTAATTCAGAATACAGTTAGAATATCAATCCATACACACAGTAGCATTAAGGAGAATACTAGGGCCCTCTACAAAGTCAGGTCTCGGGTCCTAATTGGTTTAAAACGTACTTGACATCAATCAGTCTTTGTGCCCCCCGTGATGCGGGGGGTGTATGTTATGACACTGCATATACAGTATGCAAGCAGAAATATAGTTTTATGAATTCTCATATATTAATAGCTAAACAAAAGGATTTTAAGCTTTCCTTTCCTTTCCCTACTCATAAAAAAGGAGGGAAGATGTGGATGTCAATACAGTAATACCCTTAACTTACGGGATAGATGGGGCTGAGTGATAATCGTGTATGATTTCGCATATAAATAAATACATAGAATTTATTTTTAGTTGGGAAAAGAGATGGAAGAAAGTAATAATTTAGGAAAATAAAAAGTGTTTAGTAAAATTTTAGATAACACAATTACAAAATCACAAATTGAAATTATTTTGCTGTAGGGGATAAATTTAACAAAGAAGGGTTTTTTTTTGCCAGCTCAAATAATTTTTTTCTCCCATAAAATTTCCTCATATCATGCTAATATATATATATATATATATATATGAATTGTTTTATTGAAAAGGAGTCTATACTTTCTAAATTTTTTAATTTTTTTTTCAATTAAATTGAGGCCTTCTGTCAAATTTCCAACCATCTTTGGATCTTCTGATTGAACTGGGTCTAAAGACTCAAGTTTCAATATCTTGCTCTTGCATTTCTATGAGTTCATCAATTGTTAGCTTCTGATTGCGAGAATCCAGCAGCTCTTGTGTTATCAATAGCCATTTCTAAATTTATTGGCCTGTCAATATCAACAACTGAACTAATTTGATATAGTGGGGCTATACGCCAAGTAGCGCTTGTTGCTGATGGTAAGCAAGATGATGGCAGCCTAGCAGTAACAAATTGTCAGGAAAATAATTTTAAAGAACCGGTTTGAAATACATTGATATATATTTTAAATGAAGAATATAGGAATTGATTGAGAATAACCAAGATCAATCAACAATGAATATCAAAATAATATAATAAAAATTATACTTAACACTAATAATATTTTATGCAGTATACAATAATATTCATAAAAGATGATATAATAATAATTATTATGTATAACAATTATAATGTGATATAATTATTATTATACATAATATAATTTAATAGTAATTATAAAAAAGAAGAATCACATTGTACTATATAATAACAATTATAAATAAGAATACTCAAATAACATGCTAACAATAATTATAAATAAATAACATGCTATGTAATAATGTTTATAAATATCATGAAAAATAATTATTATAAATAAATGATATTATATGATTATTACATATAATAATTGTATTTTTAAATTATGTTACAAATAAAATAATTACATAAATTATAATAAAACTAATAATGAATATAATGTAAAAAGTGCTGTGATAACTTGCAATATTCCAAAAACTGCTAGGCATCAAACAAGGGGAACTTTCAAAAATGCATTATTAAAAATTAAAATAAAGTTTAAACATGAGATCTGCAGCAATATTTAAAAGCATAGGCTTCATAGTTTAAAAAAATATCCTGTAACTCACCAATGATGTTAGAAATACCCAAATTTGAAAATAGCACAAAATACAACAGAAGACTAAAGCAGCTTACTTGAAGAACATATTAAATGGATATGACTAAATTTGCTAAAAAATCAAATTAAAATTGCCTGAAATTAATAGGATTACTGCGGAAAAAAGCCCAATAAAAATTGGTGCTAATTTGATATCGGGGGTAGTAGCGCCAAGTTTTTGTTTATGTTCGCTAAGATGGGCGATAATATTACAATATGGTTATCTTAATATTTTTATTGTCTGTCAATGTGGTTGCCATGGGAATAACATACATTAGAAATAACTTTTATTCGTTTTTTCACGCTGTAACCCTATTAATTTCAGACAATATCTTTAAAAATTTAACAATTTTCAGTGTAATTTTTCTATTGTTTGCATCTTCTGTTTTAATTCTGTGCTATTTTTGAATATGGATATTTCTAAAATGAGTGAGTACTAGAATATTTTTTTCTTAAAAGAATAAATGTTGTGCTTTTAATTATTGCTATACATTGTTTATTTTCGTTTTAGAAATGTTTTTTTTTACGTTCTTGGTTCGATGAAATTCGTTGAAGGAACTTGCAGTGCAAGTTTCATATTGCAAGTTTTCACTACTTTGTAATTGATATTCTTAATTAATTTTAACATACATTATGTAATTATTTTATTCATAATGAAAAAAATGCAATTATTACTATGTGTAATAATCATTTAATCTTTGTTATTTAATTGTTTCTTTTAGTATTTATGTATAAATATTATTACATATTTTGTTATTTATTTATAATTAATATTGTTATTTATTTATAATTACTATCTTATTTATTTATAATTATTATCTTATTTATTTATAAATATTTTTGTTGTTTATTTTTTTTATAGCTATTCTTATGTTATTTATTTATAATTATGTAATACCAGTTGTCTTATGCATTATTTTTATTTTTGTACAATTCGATGATTATTCTTTATAATTACTATTTAACTATATTATACGGTTATTATTTCTAATATAACTGTATAAAATTGTACTATATGAATATTATATATAATTACGATAAAATAATATAAGATTATTATATACTATTATACTATAAGTACATGTTACTTTTTATTACGTATTATTATTCATTATTTATTGTGATTGATCTAGGTTATTCTCAATCTCTTCCTATATCCTTTATTTGAAATACATTTCAATGCATTTCAAAACAATTCTTTAACATTATTGTGTATCATTTAATTACCGCTAGGCCGTCATATAGGATTTCCTTCCAACAACAAGAAGCACTTCTTGGTGTGATCATTATCACACCAAGCAGCACTTGACGGCATTACCCCCAATATCAAACTAGTTCCTAAAAATTAACTGTAATATACATTATCCCTATGGCAACCCCATTGCCAGCCGATAAAAATATCAAAGTAACCACATTGTAAAGTTATCGCCCATTTTGGCGAACAAAAACAACTTGATGCGTAGCCCCAAAATATCAAATTAGCACCTTGACAACTTCAATCACATTGCCAATTTAACCATTTTTTTTCTTCAGAAACAAAAAATGACTTAACCAGATCTGAAAATCATATAACTCTGTGTTTGCATAAGTTTGGGTAATCTAAGTCGATGTATTACTGTATAAAGCAAAAAATAGTAATGAGGTAATAGTTCTGAATTTTCGAATAAACAACAAAATTTTGACACACATTATTTAAAAAATTATCATTTATCATTATAATCGAATAATTCAGATCTCGCAGTATATTTTACTATATAATTAAATACATTTAAAATATTTACAATTTTATTGTATGAAATTAGCTACAGTAAAAAAATTAAAATGACTACATTTAAAATTAAATACAAGTATTAATCAGAAAACAACAATTTACATCAAAGCCTTACATAGTTGCTCCAGTATTCTTACATTATAAAAATTCTGGAGCAAAGTTACAAATGTCAGAAGCTTTAAATTGAAATAGACAACTATAAATGCAATTTTTTTTCCATTATACTTCGCATGAAATTTTTGAAAACGTTAATTCCCAAGTTTTGAAATTTCAAAATTTTTTATATAGCTGTACTTGGGGTTCAAGTGTAGTATAGGGGGGCCCTTGGCGCAGTCCTTTATTTTGGTGACTAAAAGTGGTTTCCAAGGTACATTTTTCGGTATTATTTATTTTAGAATGAATTCGATATCTCACCATTACATTTAGATAAAAATCGAAAAATCCGAAGAAAAATCGCCAAATCCAAAGTGGCCCCCCATACTACACTTGAACCGTACTTGTTTATACTTAGTTTCTAAGAAAACACACAAAAATGATATTCAGTACAGGAAATAAATTTTCATTATAATGGTTTTAAGTTCTGTGTTCTTCAAAACAAATAAGCTTGGAAGAAACTACTAGGAAAATTACATTCTACTTTAAATTAGGCATTTTTTTTTACTAATTAAAACAGCACACTTTTTGACTATATTTATGAAAGAAGTTAATATTTCTCTCAGATAGATAAATTATTAATGAAAGCATCGTTTTAAACGTTAAAATAAAAATTAGTAAATATAACTTTAAGTTTTAATATACTTTTCTTTTGATTTTAAGAGATCTTACCCCCAGACGATTATATATGCAACGAAATATCTTTTAAAGATTATTGTTACAAAAAATTAGAACTAAACTCATTTGAACAACTTTAATGGAAAGTAACCCAGCGTAGAGAAACTAGATTTGTTTGTGAAAAATCGTACACAACTTTACATCTTCATTTCACTTTAATAAAATCTGATCTTTGTCATATGTGATTGATTGGTAAAATTTCATTAGAAGATAATAAACTACTACTTACACTCTAAAAGAAAGGAAAATTCAAAAAATTCAAGAGCATACAAGTCTTTTTTAAATACAAAAGTCAATTGTTAGTACTTAGAAGTACTTGTAATCTAGTTACTGAATGAAGTTTTGGACCTTTTAATATTTAATGATCATGTTAAAAACATAAAAAAATTGAATTATTTCTTTTTAATAACGTTATAAAACGGAGTCAAGGTCTCTAGCGGAGAATTTTATAAATTTGGAACATAAAAAATGAAGAATACGACACATGAGATCAAGGTACAGTAATAAAATGAGCTCATGCTCAGGGCAAAGACTCTGAGACAGTTTTTTTTTTTAATTCACATAATCGTAGAGTTTGATGTAAGTTATGATATTGGATCTACAAATCGGTAACAATTTGTCATCTTGGCTATTTGTGCAGTAATGTAAATCTGATTCCTTTTTTTTTTAACTTCCACATCATGCGATCTGAGTGACTGAGTGATTATTAACGTCACCTTATTCAGCTACACGAGGGCTTTCTGGTGATTTGATGCGAATTGCTTATTACACCGTATAAAAGTCATTCGGTGGGACTAGAACTTTAATCTGAGCCTTAACTCGAATGCTTCCGATAATACCTAAAAGACTACAGATATCATGTCCGTTCAGAAAACATTTTAGAGACCAATAAATTACATTAATATATGAATGATAAAGGGTAAAATCCTCCCTTGATGATTATAGATTTAATGAATTTTTCGCTAACTAGTTTATATTTCTGACAGATGAATGTGGTCGCGTTAGCTGAGAAAAGCCAGGTTGCGAACTCAAGCTAGACTTTATTTTTGTTCAATCTTGGGTTCGAGTACTGTCAAGGCCATCTTGAAGGACCAGGCTGCGATAGAGTTTTGATGACGTCACGAAAGAAGGGAATGCTTTGCTACACGCAGTGGCTGTCAGGAATATAAAGCTTACGGCATTTATTTCTTTTCAGGTCGTAGACTAATATTTCCACATTTAAATGATTATTTTTTATAATTCTCATTTAGAATATTTTCAGATGAAAGTTATGTATTAATACGTTAGAACAGTGTTTCTCAAAGTGTGGGGCGCGCCCTCCTGGGGGGGCGCGACAACCCTACAAGGGGGCGAGCATATCGAAAATTTAAAGATTTTTTTTAAAAAAATAACTGTAAAGAAGTGAAACAAAATACTTTTTTCCATAATAAAAAATATAATAACACTGATATAATTTATGTTTATCATCTGGCGTTTTTCTTTTTTAACATAAAATATTACTCGCTAAAAGAACAAACGAAACCCAGACCCTGAGAAAAATTCTAAGAAGATAAACATTTCATCACTGTAATTATTATTGAAATACTGTACATTAGTTGTAGAAAGAAAAGGAAGACATATTCACTTTTCAGCCAAGCAGCATAATACATTTGCTAATCATTTGATTGACCTTCAAACTTACCGGTATAGTTTCTACATTAGTTCCGACCCATCTTTTATGTATTTGTTTTTCGCTTAGGGAAATTGTAACTAATGAAGAGTTTTACGATATTTGGAAAAGAACTGATTGATTTTTGAAGGATTACTTGGCTAAGATTTAATTTTTATGAGTAATCTCAATCATATAAAGCACAGTGAAAAACGTCCTAATCCTTTTTATAACATCCGTATTTTTTTCTGAATACACTTTTAACCCGGGAGCGGTGGTACTGGGCATCTGTGATCTCTAATGAAGGAAGTTGAAACTGATTAAGCGAAATAATGCATATTATTCATGATTGAGAAACACGATGAACATGAAACGCAAGGAAAATTTTCAAATGCTTCCTAAAGAACTCCATCAACTGAAATATGAAGCCATAAGTGTACCACACAAGGTTCAGTTTGCCTTGTCAAAAAGACACAAGAAATAAAAAGTTCAACTTGATATTTGTTGATCACCAAAGGTGTCACGAGTTCCAGCACAGTACCACTAAAGACCCGTCGTGTATGGGGGAGGTGCACGCTAAATCTGTCGAGAGCTCAAACGTCCTCTTGTTGGAGTAGTGAGGTAGTTAAAAGAGGCCAGCTCAAGTATCGTCCTCGTCAACCATTGTTCAAAATTACGAGGTCCGTCTCTAAAAGCCCTCGTGTTGCTGAACAGTGCGACGTTAATATTCACTCACTCGATCATAAAAGCTCATTAAAACTATAATAACTTGAACAAAATATGACAGCTTTGCCAGCAAATAATATTTCTGTAATATTAGTGAAAAGTGTCTCTGATTTGCGTCCTTTATTACGGCCTTGCATTTTTGAATCATTTTAGTTCAGTTTTATTGAATTTTTTCTCAAATCATCAAATAAAAATTTAACAGTCCTTGAAAGCCGGTAAGTATACTTTCTCTTAATTAAATTATTCACTGGAATTCTGATTTGTATCGTGTACAGTAAAAATAATTATAAACAAATGATTGGGGTGACTGAGTCCCCCCGCACTACCATTACCGTTAGTATCGAGTGCGCGTCTGCTCCCGGGTTAAAACATTTTGAAGTCTTCTCGCTTTAAATATTAAAAAGTAGGAGGAATTTTATATTCTTTTTCATTATTTAACATTAATTCTAAATGCTAATTCTGTGAGGTTTAAAATTACAGTTCTTTTAAACAGTTATTTACAATTATAGCATTTATCTAAAAAAAAAAAATTTTACATTTTTGTATACAATGTCGTGTGCACGTAGTTTTACTCTCCTTACAGTTCAGCTTTTATATCAAGAATAATGTTATATATTTTTTTAAAAATGAACTCGTGCGAAGAGCCGGTGTTTCAGCCAGTATACGTTTAATGTATCAGTACTGAAGAAGGTATTTTATAAATAATTTCTTAATACTAAATTAAGAACAAGTTTAATAATTATTAGTGACTTTCATGGGCTTGTCTTGTACAGCAAAGTTTTTCAAAGGAAGGTTTAATATCAGATATTGACACTCTGAGTTATTTTTCTATATTTAGCTGAGATCTATATTTTGTCTTCAATGCAGCCACCGCAGAAAATCCGGTTTAACATAGGTAGGATGTTGAAAATAGTAGTAGTATACGAAGTGCTTTTGTTTTCAGTGCAGAAAATTCACCAACCATCTCTACCCAAAATTCAGAGAGCGATTTATTACAAAATTGCCTTTTAATTTTTCACTGGATGTGAAATCTATGAAAATTTCTTGTTCGGAAGTTGAGAGCTCTTCTGGAGTATCTTGAAATAGACCCTGTAGCATATCCTATATTTTAACTCACTAGATGGTAGCACCTTACAATGAAGTGTACATCTAGAATAGTACTAGTTTTCTCCGCTAGGGTTGCAGTATATATATACGTTGTGCTCATGGGTAATCTCTCTCTCTCAACACTCGCAGATGATTTAGAACATGTGTCTATAATGAAGTAAAAGTTGTTAAGTTTTATCCGATTGCATCCTGGTTGAACATTAACGCAACATATCCTTCAATGGTGACCTGCATGAATAAGATATTATGGCATTAAAATAATGCTTTATTTTTAAAAATTTTCACGAAATAGCTAAATATTGCGTAAGAACTGGTAACCACGTGTAAGCTTCAAAATGAATGACGTAGGCGCCGTCAAGATACCGGCATATAACTTTCACGATCCTGCTCTCTGGTTCACAATGTGCGATAGCACATTCCAACTTGGCTGTCCCAAGGCAATAACAGACAGCAAAACAAAATTTAATTACATCATCGCACATTTACCACCGGAAGCCGCAACCATCATTCGTGACGTCATTATGAATCCCGACCCTGTGGAGCCTTACGAAAAAGCGAGAACAGAGCTAATAAAAAGAAGCGGTGAATCATCCCATCAAGAAATCAGGAAATTACTCATCGGAGAAGAACTCGGAGATAGACGTCCCAGCGAACTATTGCGCGTCATGAAGAGGCGCGCGGAATCTCATAGCGTTCCGGATGACCTCATGCTTGAACTTTTTCAGCAGCATCTGCCCACTCGTGTACAATCCATTCTTGCAGCTATAAGCCCGCTGACATTGGAGAAAAGCTGCCGAAGTAGCCGATCGAGTCATGGAGGTGACTCCAATTGCGGTAAGTGCCTGTTCCGTTTCCTCAGACAAAAATTCCATTGAAAGCCATGTACTTGAAGAAATAAAAAATTAAATTTGCGCATTGATGAAATTTCGCGTAGCAGAAGTCGTAGTCGTAATCGTAATCTCCCATTTCATAAACGTAATCGCTCTAAATCAAAAAAACATACGAGCAGTGCTGGTACCATTACAAATTTGGCTCAGCAGCTCAAAAATGTCACCCTCCATGTAAATTCTCAAAAAACGAGTCCGGTTAGGTATAATGGCGACTACTGCCTTGCCAAGAAATTCTCGTCGCCTTTTTATTCGAGATAGACGTACTAATGTCACATTTTTAATTGACACGGGATCTGATGTGTCCATAATTCCAGCAACAAAAACACAAAGGCAAAATAATTCACAAATGACACTTTCTGCGCCAATACATCACCCATACACGTATACACAACTCAAACACTTTCTTTGGATTTAGGCTTAAGGAGAATTTTCAATGGACATTTTTAGTTGGTAACGTTTCAACCCCAATTATCGGTGCTGATTTCTTGTACAACTTCCGTTTAGTACCGGATATAAGTAAGCAAGCATTGTTAGACTCGGAGACAAATATTAAATGTCATTGTATTTTTAGGCAATAGTAGAATTCATTCAATTAAAACTGTGTCAGGTGGTAGTGTTTATCATGAACTTTTAAGAAAATTTCCTGACATCACAAAAACCTCCCCGGCCTGATCAAGAAATTAAACATTCCGTAGTCCATTACATCGAAACAAATAGTCGACCTGTAACAGCTAAAGCTCGCCGCCTCGCTCCCGATCGTCTCCGCATCGCAAAAGCGGAATTTGAGAACATGATTACTCTAGGTCATATGCGACCTTCCAAAAGTAATTATGCCTCACCTTTACATATGGTTCCAAAAAAAAGACAGCACAGAGTGGCGACCAGTCGGCGATTACCGTGCACTCAGTAATGCTCAAACTATTAAAGATAATTATAGCGTTCCCAATATTTTAGATTTTACTTCTAATCTTCACGGTACAAAAATTTATTCTCACATTGATCTCGTGAAGGCGTATCATCAAATTCCAATTAACCCAGATGATGTACATAAAAGTGCAATCATCACACCTTTTGGGTTATTTGAAAGCACTCGGATGCAGTTTGGTCTTTGCAATGCCGCTGCTACATTTCAACGATTCATAGATGAAGTCTTGCGAAATCTTCCATTTGTGTTCGCTTTTGTAGATGACATTCTGGTCGCGTCTTCTTCACCCGAAGAACATTTACAACATTTACAAATTTTATTCACACGCTTACAACAATATGGACTATCTTTAAAGCCCTCTAAATGCATTTTCGGTGTAACTTCAATAAAATTCTTAGGCTTTAAAGTATCTGAATCAGGAATAGAACCCTTGTCGGATCGCGTCGATTGCATTTTAAATTTTCCTCAACCTACTACACTCACGCAATTAAGACGTTTCCTCGGGTTATTTAATTTTTATCGACGCTTTGTTCCCAAAGCTGCTCATTTATTAGCCCCACTAAATAAATTTTTGGAAGGAATTAAAAATTTTAAAAAGTCTAAAAAAAAGTTCCCTGTAAAAATTTGCGTGACTCAATTCAATGGACTGAGGAGGCAGAGCAGGCATTTAATGATGCCAAAAACGCTTTAGCTGACGCAACTCTTCTTCGACATCCCATTCCAGGTGCAAAATTAAGCCTTTGGACTGATGCGAGTGACAAAGCCGTAGGTGGTTCACTTATGCAACTTTGCCAAAACAATTGGGAACCTGTTGCCTTTTGTCAGTGAAACTGTCGAAAAGTCAGCAAAAAATGGTCCACATATGACAGAGAACTCCTGGCAATATATATTTCGGTCAAACGTTTTCGTCACATGCTCGAAGGAAGAGACTTCATAATCTACACAGACCAGAAGCCTCTCATGTATGCCTTTATGCAAAAATCCTGACAAGTGCAGTCCACGGCAATGGCGACATCTAGATTTCATATCTCAATTCAGTACCGATGTTCGTCATATAAATGGCACCCACAACGCAGTCGCTGATGCACTTCTCAAGAATTGAAGTGAATCAAATATCCAATTCATTTTTAGATTTCGAGGCACTTTCAAAGGCTCAACTAGAAGACAACGAATTACAAAGTTTCCAAAATGACGAGAAATCTTCCCTTGTCTTTAAACGTGTGCCATCTCCAGTATCAGCCACTGAACTTATCTGTGATACTTCCACTGGCTCTCCCAGACCATTTGTACCACATAATTTTCGTAGGACCATATTTGAGCATTTTCACAACTTAGCTCACCCTGGTGTTGCAGCATCTTTCCAACTCATCGCATCCAGATATGTTTGGCCAAACATGCGGAAAACAGTGAAAGATTGGGTCCAGAATTGTATTGCTTGTCAACGTTCAAAAGTGCACAGACACACGAAGACACCTCTGGGCACTTTCGCCTTACCTGATGCAAGATTTTCACACATTCATGTGGATTTGATAGGTCCTTTACCATCATCAGAAGGAAAATCTTTTGCTTAACAATTGTCGATCGATTCACTAGGTGGCCAGAAGCAGTAGCCATAGAGAACATTACTGCAGAAACAGTTTCTCGTGCCATTTTTGACACTTGGATCTCTAGATTTGGTTGCCCAGTTTACTTAACGACTGACCAAGGCCGACAATTTGAAGCTGCTCTTTTCAAAGAATTAACGAAATTCCTGGGCACAAACTGCATCAGGACCACATCATACCACCCACAAGCAAACGGTTTAGTGGAACGTTTACATAGAGTGCTGAAGAGCGCCTTAATGGCTCATGAGAATATCAAGTGGACTGAGACCCTACCTGCAGTTCTTCTTGGCTTGCGAGTAGCTGTGAAACCCGACATCAATGCTTCAAGTGCAGAATTAGTGTATGGTGTTTCCCTCAGATTACCAGCCGAGATATGCACTGACACATCTTCAATGCCACTAGACTACGGATTTGTGCAACAGTTGAAAACCAAATGAATCATTTAAAACCCTTGTCAACATCCACTCATGGATTTTCAAAAATTTTGTGCACCCTAAATTGGATGACTGTTCTCATGTGTTCCTCCGTGTTGACAAAGTTTCCCCATCATTGTCTCAGCCTTACACAGGGCCACACGAAGTTCTATCAAGGAATGACAAACACATAACCATTAATATAAATGGAAAGAAAAGTTGTGTGTCACTTGATAGAGTTAAACCAGCATTTGTGTTCAAGGATTTGCCCGATACCATTCCTGATCCTATCATTAGTGCAGAATCATCACATCAACATCCAGTGACAACAAACATGCAAACTACCAAATCAGGTAGACGGGTAAGATTTCCTCAGAGACTAATAACTGAAATTAAATAAACTATTCAAGTACCAGATGGACATATATATTTTTTCTAGGGAAATTTGTTTGACTTTTCACACATATCTTATGATTTTCATACCTTTTCATATGTATATTTATGTAATGTAATTTCAAATATCTGTATGCATATTATATTTTCTTACAACGTAATTTCAAGCATATGTATATATAATTTTCTTTTCAATGTAATTTTCAAGCATATTTCAAATAATTGTATTTGAGATTTTGCTCATGAGCATGTCATATATCGTTCTTTCGATTCTCTCCATCACTGGGGGGATACTATTGTAGCATATCCTATATTTTAACTCACTAGATGGTAGCACCTTACAATGAAGTGTACATCTAGAATAGTACTAGTTTTCTCCGCTAGGGTTGCAGTATATATATACGTTGTGCTCATGGGTAATCTCTCTCTCTCTCTCAACACTCGCAGATGATTTAGAACATGTGTCTACAATAAAGTTCAAGTTGTTAAGTTTTATCCGATTGCATCCTGATTGAACATTAACGCAACATACCCTTCAACCCCTAATCCACTCGTAACTTGCTACCAAGTTGTCCTCATCAAGAAAATACTTTTTAAAACTCTTTGCCAACATGGCTAAAGGATTTTACATGGTTTTAAAAACAACTTTCACATGTTGTTCTTCAGATTTATAAGTTTTAACACATAACGAGCTGGGGCTTTTTTCCATCATTTACTTCAGTAGTGGTAAATCCAAAATTTAAGTATTTTTGAGAATATTTCCTTGATTTAATTTTCGAAACCATGCTCGTCTGTGTACTTGTTGATCCTTTATTATCGTCGAATGCTCGCTTACGACTTAAAAATGTATGTATAATTTTGTTTTAATCTACTGCCGTAAATACTTAATTACCGTGAATTACAATTAACGTGCAAATTAAAAAATGTACATTCAAGGTAGATTCGGTAGCTATAGAAGTATCGAGTCGACTAAAACTGACTGGAATTGTACGAGGAAAAGCATTTTTACATGTTTTGCGCAGACGTGCGATAGGTTGCCCCGACTCACGCTAACGTACCCGATAATGCCAAATGTGATGGATATGATAGAAAACAACATAGACTAGACTATTTTTCTAATGACATTTGTACTTTGAGAAATGGATGCTGAAGGAAATTTATCTTTAATTAAATATATCATTTTGCGATCTGTTCCAATTAAAAATTAGAGAAAAAAATAACATAATATATATATATATATTTTAAGTAATTTTCTTAAAATATATATATTACTTAAAAGTAACATATTCAAAATTTAATACTTATACAGTTTATAATTGAGATCACATTGTAGTTTTAGCGTCAAAGTGCATTTTTATTGCAGTAAATACATTATTGTTGTACAGGGGGCGACAAAAATTATGATTGAAAATTGGGTCACCAGTATTGAAAGTTTGAGAAACACTGCGTTAGAAGGATGTCTAATATTTTCTAGGAAAAAGGGGGAAATATCACTCGTGAAAGGCTCATAACAATGTAAGAAACATCTAAGTGAAAACTGACTCAATGTAAAATATTTTCAATCAGATAAAATAACTAAAGAAACATTTACTTGCAAAGAAAATATGAAAAGTAAAGCATTAGAAGCATATTAATAAAAGAAACATTTAGCAACATTTTGCTGTAATCAATGAATTATAATAAAGGTTAAATATGTATGCAAAAATATATACAAAAGCAAACTCCATGCAAAAATATAGACAAATAAAGAATGCGCTGCATGTAAAAATGTATTCAAATATAGAAATGACACAAATACTTTTAGATACCACAGTAATTATACAGCAAAAATAGATTCTAGATTATGCATTAGAAAATATACACATTAGAAAAGAATACTTTACCTATAAATCCGACAAAAAAAACTTTTCATAGAATATATCATTAATGCGGCAATGTATTGATTACTTTCAAGTTTTGAATCATTTGGATTTGTACTGATATAATTCAAATAAATTTGTACATTATTTTTTTTATGCGTTACAAATAAATATTATGCCTAGTTAAAATTATTTAAAAATCAAACAAAATTTTTTAAATTAAAAAAATAGTATTTTACGTTTAACATACTTCGAATGCTAAAATCTTCATGAAAATGATTTAAACGAAAAATGTAAATAAATAGAATTTTTCTTTAAGTAATAGTTACGTGAACTATTTTAAACATGTTCATAAAATCTATTTTGAATAAAACAAGTAATATAATTTTTTTTTAAGTCAGTTCCTACTTAGATCAACAAAGAAAATTTTTTATTTTAGCTCCTTTTTATTAAATAGTTACAATTAATATAAATATGTATATACATATGACAGAATCACAACATTAAGTGGGAATTAATTTTTATTAATTATCATTAAATGATCGTATTGTCATCCAAAACAATCGTGTATATAAAATTTCAGTTCAACTGAATGCTTTGAAACGTGAGAAAAAAACTTTTTCAAGTTTTGACACAAGTCGCCAAAATGGTCTCTAAATCACCAACGTGGCTGTATTTGTAAGTTTTAAATAATTAATTTTTATAATTTATAAATAAATTATTGTATTGTCATCCAAAAAAATCATGTATATTAAATTTCAGTTTAATTGAGCGCTTTAAAATGTATTTTATTAACGATTGACAATTTCACCAAGATAATATATAAATAAACAAACAAATAAATAAATATAGAGAGAGAGTGTGAGTTAATAGTAGGAATTGAATGAAGTATAAGGAATTACATGTACATTGAATAATATACCAATCGATAATTGAACATTTAAATAAATAAAACAGTGAAATATAAAAAGCAACATTGATCTAATTGGTCTTAAATTTCTTTATTTTTCGATTATCCTTCACCTTTAAAATTTCTTCATTGCGCTTTTTTGAATAATTATTGTGTGTTGTGTTGTTGCTGTTTCTAATCCCCTTGGAGCAGGAAAGTCTACACCAAGTTAATTTGACCTTTCCGCGTAATGGTGTCACACACCAGGTCTTGCTCTTCATACAACTGTCCCAGCAGTCCAGAAGATGAGCAGGAGAAGCAAGGAGAGAGCAGGGACAGGTAAATAAAGACTTTACCCGCTGCACAAAAGTCATACTACGCAGGTGACCGCTTCTAAAGGGCCCCAAGGCCATCTGATGAGCCCGGAACTCCTGCACTGTATAGATAGGCCAGGACTCTTAGCTGCGTATCAGTGGTGAGCAGGAGGGTTTCGCCAAGTCTAATTCCTTTTATTTCTTTGGAAGGAAGGAATTTCCGAATGGGTTAAGACAGTGGAACTGGGGTTAGGGGGATCACATCCCCTACCAGCCAGCTCATCAGCAGCTTTGTTCCCAGGCACACCCACATGTGATGAAATCCACTGGAGACATACTTGTTTCCTCAAACCAAGCCTAATTAATTTGGATAAAATATCTAGACCAGAACTGTCCATAATTTTTGGCCAATTTTTTAAATATTGGATGAAGCTTCTACTGTCTGTCAGGATCCAGATACTGTCCTTATAAGAATTGAGAGCATGATCGAGAGCGCCACTAATAGCAATGAGTTTCGATCTAAAGATGGAACAGTGGTCAGGATTCCTGGTGCTGATTTTAACATCGTTCCCAGGAGTGTTACTAAAAATACCTCTCCCTGCTCTACCCGTATATGAACGACTACCACTGTGTAAATAATCAAGGGTTGATCAGGTATGTCATTTATTATTTCAAGTGCCAGTTGTCTGAGTACAGTACAGTCCCGCTAATCCGAACACGGCTAATCCGAACATCCGGTTAATCCGAACGGCTCCGTGGAAAAAATTGTATAATTTTAAGGACGAAAAAACATCGGTGAATATTTCAATATAAAACAGTATAAACCTTAATTCAAAACAGTTCTTTATTTAATATTCACGCACTGTACATCAAGTTATGGTACAAATTTTAAAATGGAATAAACTACAGAACAGAACCACTAATGTTTAGTATGAAAAAAATTGTACAACATAACCCGTACTCCCAGTTCAAATAGTGATTTCGCTGTTACTCCGGCTAATCCGAACAATCACGTAATCCGAACAGGGGTCGGTCCGATATTGTTCGGATTATCGGGACTGTACTGTAATTCCAGATGGCTGCTATGCTTGGGAGTAATGGTCAATAAATCCTCCCGGAATTCAACATGATTAAAAGAATCAATAGGTGTGATGCAGCGGAACGGTGTAGATGTGTCAACATTGAAATCAATAAAACCATGTTTACGCATGTAATTAAGTGGGCTGTCTCGCTTTTTAAACGTTGGTTACTTGTCCATGCTACTTGAAGCACTTGGTACTCTTATTCAAGGACTGGGCGAACCAAGGTTTTATAAGTTATTCTAAATGTGGAGGCGTCTGAATCCCAGTCTCTGCCAGAAAGATATTTTAAGATCTTAAGTCTCTTTCTTGCTTTATCGGCTATTTTCTCAATATATTTACCTCAGTTCACTTCCGAGTCTAAAGTGAAACCAAAATAGGTAGGGTATTTACTGTAATTCAAGCGCTCATTCATTAGGTAAAGCTCAGGAGAGTAGTTGTAAAGATGCCTATTAGTCGTAAAGTGGCTGACAGTAGACTTTGAAGCATTGAAAGTAATTTTGTGGTTGTCTGCAAATTCCTAAATGTTTACTAAGGACCTATTCAGCTGGGATTCCATTTTGCTAATATTTGCATCACTGCAACACAAAACGACATCATCAGTGAAAAGTCCAATTTGAGAAGGGTTAACATATTTTTCAACCCCGGAAATAAATAATGAGAAAAGAGTTGGACTCAAAACGCAGCCCTGGGGAATTCCTTGATAGGTTTTGTAAGAATCCGAGAAAGGAGCATGAGATTTGACACAAAAATTTCGGTGATTTAGAAAGTTTGAGATCCAGTGCAGAGCTTTACCTTTAATGCCAAAAACACCAAAGCACTTGCTTAACAGCTTATATTTCCATATCCTATCAAAGACCTTTGACACATCTAAAAATGCCGCCATGGTGTGTCTCGTTGGTTTATGATTCTGAGAATCTCTAACACATTAGGTAAAGTATAAAATTTGGTCAACAGTAGAGTAACCCTTACGAAAAGCAACTTGCTCCGAGGGCATTAAGTTATAAGTGTGTAAATGGTGAGTCAATCTTCGCAGCACCATGCATTCCATTAGTTTGCAAATGATGCAGGTAAGAGAAATAGGATGATAGCTTGTCACAAAACCGGCACTCTTGTTGGGTTTATGAATGGGAATAACGATGACCGACTGTCTACCCAAAATTCCAAGGCGAGACAAGAAATGTCCAGGGATGCTATCTGGGTCAGGTGATTTGTTGGTGTCTAGATTTTGAAGGGCATAAGATAGTTCAGGTAAGGTGAAATCAACATTGAATAATGGGTTATCTGCCGGCCTGTCCCTACAAGATTTTATTTGATTTCTGGTGACTCTGGCGAAGTGCTCATCAGAACTACTAAAAGAAAGCCTACTTTCATTTGCGTAATGCTGAGCCAGGGCCTCTGCTGCTTCCTGAGCATCCACCGAGACATGGCCATTATCACTAATGATAGCGTTAGTTTCTTCGTTACTAGGCTTTAAGTTATCAATTTTCTTATCCAGTTTCCATAATTTAGTATTTGAAGTTCTATAGTCTAACTTTTCACATAGATTCTGCCAGTTTGATCGTTTGACTTGTACATAAATTTTCTTAATTTCAGCGTTCAGCTTATTCAATTCAATTTTTTTGTCCAAGCCGCCATTTTGGGCAATTACTTTTAAGAGTTCCGTCCTTTGGGCAATCAATGGCTTAATAAGGTCTGAATTGTGGGCAAAGAAAGTACGGGTCTGTTTACTTCCCCCCTAGGGATTGAAGACTTAGCAGCTGTAAAAATGGAGTGCTTGAAATGTGACCATTCCTTTTTCAAGTTGTCCAAAATAGGTTCTGGCGATATAAGATTGTTAGAGATATTTTCAAACAGACTCCAGTCGGCTTTCTTAAAATTCCAGTGGAGGTATAAATGAAGGACCTATAAATGTCAAATCCAAGACATGAGTTGAACCGTAACTGTTAGATCGGAAAGTGTGAGTGCCATCATTTAGACACAAGAAAGGTCGGTGACCAAGTTACTGAGCTCCATACCTCTTGCATTTGTAATAGTGCTACCCCAGGTAGTATTCTTGGCATTGAAGTCTCCTAGTGTTATAGTGTTGTCATCAAACAGACCTTCCGTCATGTTTGTATCAAGATGTTGACTATTTGGAGGATGATAGAGGTTCTTGATGGTAATAGTGCGATCCTTAGAATGGACAGTTATACCTTAATGTTCGAGATCAGAGGTGTCATTGCTAGTATCTGGTAGTCTCTGAAAATGGACGTCACGAATAAAAAACATGAGTCCGCCTCCACCTGAAGCTCTGTCCCTTCGGACGATATTATATCCTTTAGCATTCAGAAGTCTCTGCTCGCACAATTTAGAATCCTGAAGAGCTATAATTTCCATATGTAGTTTATCAGCTATTTCCAGAATCTGGTCTAACTTAATTCTTGTAGCTACAGCACTTAATCCATTAATATTGCATTGCAGCAAACGAAGAAATTTGGAAGATTTTTACTTTATGGAGACTGTAGCATATTTATCACATAGGGCTCTCTACCTAAGTTCTTTGCGCGTCCCTGATTTACCTGCGCGACGGACGATGCAGTGTGAGAATCAAATAAATGCGATTGGTCCATGGCGAAGGGTATTATGCAGCTTCCCTTTAGGCGAGGAACCACTTGGGCGGAAGACTGACTAAACCTCATGCCTGTTGGTCACGCGGAAGGTATTTTATTTCTCTTTTACCACCTATTGGAAAACCAATAGAGGCATTCCCCGATCCGCCACCTGGGGACGCGCCCTGTAGGGGTTACAGGCTCCCCCTGGGGGGAATAATTACTTAAGCATATATTCCCGAATGTAAAGAATATTTTTTTAAAAATATGAAAATGCAGGTGTGTTACACTTTACATAAGATAAATGAAACGAATGCGAGACATTCCACAACTCATGTATTTCCAAATATGCTTCTGTTGCCGTTGTAAACAAGATAATGGGCAATTAACTTTAAGAAATCTTGATTCGAATGTTTTCGATATTAACAAATTAAAAATGAAATATTGCGTTAAAATGACTTTAATAGCAATATTTGGGGGCATTTTTAAATCTCTCAAATGTTTTGTCCTGCATTTTCTGAATCGAAGTTGATCTCTTTATTTGAAAGAAATATACATTTACAATCGGAGCATCGAATTTTATATTATGCACGCATAACCCGTACTGGGCATTAAAATTTATACTCTTCTATTGGATATCCTCTAATTTATTCGAAATGTCTAATACTTCGTTGTGAAATCCTTAATATTTACTTTAACATTAAAGATCTCTCCTGAATAATTTGAAATCAAATTTTTCAGTGAAATAGTACCATATTTATCCGAGTGCAAAGATAGCATGCTTTTAACGCGCAATTATTTTTCAGCTTGCAAAATTTTTCCTGTATTACAAATTTCAATATACTTAAGATTGATCAGATTAATAAAGCAGATTTCTTCACAAACATTAACCATATTAAGAATATTTAGCAATTCGCTGAAATTTGTTAATCAATATGTTATCTCATTCAAGTAGGATGGCTAGCAGGGAAAATGTTAGGATATGTAATTTATTTGATGAACAGTTGGGTACATAACAATAACGAGGCATTATTATAAAATGTGTGGAGTTTTAGGTTATGCTATTAATAAAACTTTTAATATTTTTAAGATAAGGATTTGATAGATTAAAAAAATATATATAATTTAAACACTAATTTCTCATATAGAATAACATATTAATTTACAAATAATTAGTGATGTTGGCATAAATGCATCAGTTTATTATACACTCGGTTATCTTCAAAACTAAAAATAAATTCAATAATGACTCAAGAATAAAGTTATACAATAATATATAAATAACCTACCTTTCTTTATATCCAATAGTATCGCTGATGTTATGTTCACTACATTTCATATATAAAAACACGTGGTAAGGTAAAAGCACTATATCACAAGCTTCAATAGAAGACTGGTGAAGCGATGGTCAAACGCGGGGAAATCGTCCCTCCTTTGGTCATGTGACTTGTTTGGGGGAAGTGGCTCTCTGTCGCAGCCTGAGAATCAAGATAGCCCTGGTACTGTGCAACTAAAGTAGAGGTCTTGATGGACGTCAAATTTAACGAGGTTCAAAATTCTCACAATGGTATGGTTTATAGAAGAAATCAAATAAAATCGAATTTTAGTGGTCTCCATAATATTTTCCTCCATTCAATAAAATTATTGGAACACAGAATTGCAGATATATAATCATAACGCAAAATTTCATGTGAAAATTTCAGTGTTTCTAACCATAATTCTGTATTTAATTTTTTAAGTTATAGTATAAGTGAAATCAAAACTAAATCTCGAAAATGTAAGATAAAGGAAAAAATTAAAAAAATTATGCATCTGTTAAAAAAATACTTTCTCCATATTTCCCCCCTCGTTATATATAACTAATAATGTATTAAATAACTATTTTTTTTAAAAAAAATAATATTAATACTTTTTTGACATAAACGTAGAATCGTATTGCGAGCGCGCATTCGAATTGCAGTATTTTATCATTGGTATCAACACAATTTTGATATCATTACAAAACATTGAATTTTTTATTTGAGTCGGGGGTTTCTAGAAATCATTACTTGAGAAAGAAATAACTGACGTCAGAAGAACTGTATTTTAAATTATAGAAAATATATATTGAATAAAGAAAATAAAAAGATGATAAACATAAGAATTTGGAGCATTACTTTTTTCTTTTCTTAAAAGAAGAGAGAGAAAGAAGATAAACATGAATACATTAATGAATAAACTCACATAAGAATGTATGCGAGTCTCATTAAGGTAGTAAATAAGAATTGGATTACTCAACTCATTGTGTTATAGAAGGTAAAAAGGGTTTAGTAAAATGATTCATTGTAGACAAGATAATTCAACATTCGTAAGTAGGTAGTTAACAAGTAATACAGATTTTTTTTTTTAAAAAAAAAAGTCAATTCCTACTTAGGTCAACAGAGAAAAATTTTATTTTAGTAAATTAAATTTAATCAATGAATTAATATTAGAATATTGTATTAACATCGTTTCATCCACCACAAGTTTACAAAATCATATTTGAACTTAAGTGGCGCTATCTGTTGTAGTTAGTTGTAACTTCGTCAAAAAAATAACGCAGAATAAATTTAAAATTAAAAAATAAAATTTAATTAATGAATTAATATTTGAAAAAACTGTATAAATATCAAGAACCACCCACTACAAGTTTAAAAAAAATGTATTTGAAATTTATTTGATGAATAAAAAAGTATTTTATTAACGATTGAAAATTTGAACAAGATCTATATATAAATATACTAGCTGCATGGCGCGGCGTTGCTCGGGCTTTCTCTACTTTTATAAAAATTTTCCCTTTTCTTCATAAAATCAGCCCTTCTAATACTTTTTTTTAAAATGACTTTCACCCCACCCCCTTCCTCCGCTTGGCCCGGCGTTGCTCGGCCTTTTTCCGAGTGTATAACTTAAAATTCGCTGTTTCGAAATTTTTTTGCTTCTTTTCTGTCAGACAGGTTTATTTCCCCTTGCTTGAACATTTTTAAATGCATAACACATCGTCGTGGAAATTCCCTTCCCCCTCTCGCTATAATATCTCTTGAGTAAGTGAACACAGTGGGAACTTAATATTCACTCACTCACTTTGCAACTTCTTAGGACCCCAAAACGAAAATGTACCTTTTTAAAAATAGTTGTATGTTCAGAAAAGTAGAAATTTTTATAATTACAAAATTTTACAACTGTATTAAATGTTGAATTAAAATTGTGAGAATTTTTTGAAATGTTCGTTACACGGGAAAAAAGTTTCATGCAATTATTGTTATAAATGAAGAAGTTATAAAAACTTTGAATTTGATAAGTAGTTATTAAATATTTAAAATTTGAGTATGTTTTAACTGATGCATCATATTTAAAAAATAAAATACAATAAAGAATTAAAATTTATTTAAGTAATTCCATTTGAATAAAAAATGTTATTACTTTGTCTTCTATTTTTTAAAAAATTAAAGCTACCTTTTTTTTCTAATTATTATAATACTTATTATTACACTTTCTTGAAAGTTTTAGAATTATGCATCGACAGACTTGTTAAACCTTCGATATACATCCAGTATCAATTTTACTCTGTAGTTTTGTTACGGGTTTATAATATTCCTAACTATCCACCGTTCTTCAAGTTTAGTGAAATGGGTGTCTTACACTTGGCCTTTTTCAACTAAGTTTGTTTTGTATTTCGATATTATCTTTTGAACTGTAAATTTGTTTCAATATTTTTTGAGCCACAATAAATAGTATTTAAATTTTAAATTATCGCCTTGTGCTTAATGGAAACTATTATTACAACTTTGCATTCAAATGGGAGAATCGATCTTACGTTGAATTTAAAAGATATTTATTGAGTGTGAGGACCTCTGTTAATATTTAACTTACAAAAAAAAAAAAAACAATTTCACTAACGTCATTCAAACTATTCAAATATCGTTTTTCCTCACGCTGTGTAAACCAAAAAGTACACCGAATCTTCGAATTCTGTGTAAAAGCGACCTTAAATTACCATAACTGAAAACTATATAGCACGATTTAAAAAACAGTGAAAAGCTTTTTCTGAAAAACGGCGTAAATCTATCTTGGTTCAAAATGCATTCTTTTTCAGGCCGACTGATTCGAGATGTATTCGTTTTTGCAAGGATTTTTATAGAATAATTGTCTGTGTTTTGTCTTTAGAATTTCAGCGAATTTTTACTTTAATTAATATTGCGCAGTCCGTAAATATTAAGATTTAAAATTTGGCGAACGTAACATATACTCGAACTTTTCTAAAATCATAAGCAAATAAACAATGTTCTTTTTTCGATTAAAATAGTATAAAAAAATTTATATCTGGAAGTTTAATACGTTAATATTACTTTTTGTTGTATTTATTATATGTTAAAATTGTAATCAGCCTCACACTCTGCCTGTTCAAACTTTCCGCAGTTCCTGGCACCTGGCGTAGACAAAACAAAATACAAAGGTTTGCTTCACACTTAAAAGATTGTGACGTCGTTGATTGTTGTGAATCCTCCTTCTTCGATTCACGATAAGTTTTATAGCTTCACCAGCTGTTAAATGACAAGTACGACGTCTTCGATTGTTGTGAACTCACACCCATCGATTGTCCCTAGATTTAATAGATCCACCAGCTGTAAAATGACCAGTGCACGTGGCCATGGGGTCATTGTTTATTGTCTGAACTCGGGGAGTGACGACATCCAGTCTGGCCGCTATAATGGTAAAGGAGAGCCGGGACCCCATTGACAATAGGCGAAACCTGTCTTTAAAGAATCATGTCGTCTTTTCTGGTGTTGAGAGAAGGGGATAATAGAAACAGGTGGCGTGATGGACAAGTGTATCCAGATGTTGGACAAGGAATTATGGCGCCTTGGGCCAGACGGCCCGTGGGTATAGGTGTGTTATGCGCAAATAGGACGAGGAGACCGAGAGAGACTTTTGTGACCTGCCAATAAGAAGGGACGAGGGGCGTGTTGTGGACCCACCCCTGGTTTTTATAAGGTTTTTAGGAGACGAAAGACTAGAGAGAGGAGCCCGGCACTGGATGGAGAAAAAGGAAAAAGCCCTGCCCAGGATCGAGAAATCATGAGAGGAGAGCCCTGGTTGGAACGGACTGGAAGAGAGCGCTAAAGAAAAGGTAGTCCGAGTTTGGAGCGGAAAGGAAGGAAAGACGATGAACGCCGGTGGAGTTGAGAATAGAATATAGACTGACTGTGTGTGCACCGGTTTGGCATATGAACTGTAATCTATTGCTTCACTAAAAAATTGTTTAACAAATAAACAATCCTTTTATTTTTAAATTAAACTGTGACGATTTATTGATGGCTAGCTACTCACGACGTTACAAGATAGATATTTGCTGTCGCGGGCTTTTCTGCAGACGGCAGAATTTTTCCTACTTACTTGACAATTATTGTTATATTTTGGACACTTCACACAATATCTTTATAAAGTATAGCCTATGTGTTATTCTGATGTATAAGCTATACTATTGTAAAGTTTCATTAAAATCCATCCAGTTGTTTTTTGCGTGAAAAGACTGCCAAACATCCTCACAAACTTTCACGTTTATAATATATATCCTGATGCCATCTGGGCGGCGTGGATGGTTTGTCGCTGGCTCTCTGCACCCAAGGTTGCGGGTTCAACCCCGGCCCAAGTCAGTGGATTTTCATGATGCAGAAAATCGACAGCAGCCATGTCGTATGTACGGAACGTATATACGGAATGTAAAAGATCCCCAGAGTGTCTGTTTGGAGTGGATGTTCTCGACAAAATTAAATCCTGGTGCAGTTTTTGCATCGCCAGAGCTCAGGTGCTCTCTCTAGGGGAGGAAACTGGGTGTAAAAATTATCTGCGGTGATTGGTATCCACCAATAAGGCTCCGCACTCAAAAAGTGATACCAGTTTTCCGGGGTATGTTCTAGGTCTGCAATGGTTAATGACCAATTCGCAGTCCATTAGAAATAATATATATATCAGTAAATAAATTAAAAAAGAAGACTAATAAATCCAAAACATCTTAAGAACAAACCGAAAGAACCAAAAACATGGAACCATTACAAACCAAAAAAAAATAGAAAATATAGCTAGAGGGGAAAAACTATTATGGTTCTCGAGCTGTCACTGGCTTAGGACAGTGAAACAGGGTTAAACAGTGTTTTGCGAGATCTCAACCTTCCCCTTCAGCGGAAACTTTCAACATAATAGCATAGGGAGATAAACCAAGGCAAAGGCCTAAAAACCCACGTGGGTGAATATAACATCAATAGAATAGAATTGAAAAATTAAATTACTATAGGAATCCGGACGCAATAGACAAATATAAATATGTATAAACAAAAATAATTGCAATAGAAGTTAATAATGATTATGACCGTAAGTAATAATAATGAAAATGTGCGAAAAAACTAAAATCTTACCCGATGTATTCCGATTCTAATAGCATACTAACGCCAAGCACAAAAAACAGCATAACTAAAAATAATGGCGCCATCTATACATATTTTTAGTAACTAAATTTATTATAAGAAAAATTAAGAATAATATACTATAAACTAAAATGGAACTGAATATATTAAATAATAATAATTAAATAGCTATAATTTTGAAGACATATATTTATATGTAAAAATTAGCTGGGATAATTATAGTCTAAGCAACTTTGAAAGAACTTTTTTATAATTATTAATTTTTAAAACTTCTTCAGATACTAAATCTTTATTTCTTTTTATATAATTTAGAATAATATTTCTAAAAATTGAAATGTGAAGGGAACTATTCCAATATGGCCCTTTTATAACATCAAAATCAAAAGAGTCTCTTTTATCAAAACCATTACTTTTTAGCATATTATTTTCAACTTTTAATTGGAGATCTAGGGAATTTGCTGACTCTACATTGCAATTGGTTTTTATTAAATGCAAGTAGAGTGGATAATACTTTAAATTAGAGTAAAGTAAACTTTATTGCTGAAAATAAAGATAAATTATCGATGTATCTGAAAAAGTAACAAGAGTCTGTATCAACTTTTTCATTCTCGTAATAGTGTAAATAAATATTAGCCAGACTATTACTTGCTGGGCTACCTTGTGGCAGACCATTAATTTGTTGATAATAATAGTTATTATGAAATATGTAATTTTCTTTCAAAATAAATTGTATAATAGTATTAAATTTATCAAATTATTTAATGAATATTTAATATAGACATTTCTAAGTACTAAAATCATATCCTCTATATCAGGGGTGGTGAACCTTTGTGGATCAACGCGCCATTTTTTTATTTACAGAAAGGCTTAGTGAGGCACAGACGTGCCGTCAAATAATTTTGACTTGTGATTATTGGAAAAAAAAAAAAAATTAAATACTAACAACACAAAAAATACATTACGTACTTTATAGTAGTAAATGTTTTAGTTAAACGTGCAATTCAAATTATATAAAGTAACATTAGAGTGATTTCTGCTGTTGCAGATTAGTTGACGAATAACTTGTATTCGAATTGTAAGATGTTACTTTTAGCAGAATACATCTTGAATTGGAGTCCTCTGCCAATAGTTTCTAAACGAGTCTTTAATGTTATTCATCCCTGAAAATAATGACTCGTAGGCATAGGTCGTTGAAAATATGGTTTAAATAGCTTGAGTCTGTCTCTTCAAACAGTTAAACGTATCTGGAATCGAATTTAATGTTTCCAAAATTTCGTTACTGGCATTTTTACTTATTTAGCTTGTTAATCTTTCTGTTTCAATGAATTTTAACTTCTTCCTTGTTTCAACAAAGTTTTGAGTCCGTACTGAACTAGACTAGAAATCAATAAGTTATATTTCAAATTCTTCAATTTCCAACCAATCGAATCACATCAGGGTACATAATAAACTTGAGCATTTCTGATAATTCATTGAACTGAGAAAATCTCACTGAAAATTCCTTGAATAAAGAATCAGTCGCGGTTGATCGTTTTGATCGGTGGCGTGCCCAAAATATTGTGCCGCGTGCCATCAATGGCACACGTGCCAATGGTTCGCCATCCCTGCTCTATATCAATAGAGTTGAATAAGTCTTCGAAGTCAAAGCTATGCAAAGATTTAATAAACTTGCCTTGCATGTTCTCAAAGATATCTTTACTGTTTTTTACAATAATGGAGTTTGAGATATTGTCTAGAGTGTGTTGTATAACTTTTTGCAACATCTTGCCTGGTTGTGTAATATAGTATTAAAACCATTAGTTATAGTTCTAAATTTAATTGGACTCTTATGAAATTTTGGTGTTAGAAAAATAGAAGGAAAAATTATATTTTTTGTATATAAATCTAGTTTTTTATAAAAAGCTGAAATACGGTTAATGATTTCTCTACTGCTGCTATTAGATTTAATAAACGCGATATTGTTTTGAAACTGTTTGTCAAGTATAAAGTTATAAAACCATTTGCAAATGATTGCATAGTTGCCCGGAACTTTATCTACATAAACAATAATGAAATCGTTTTGAAGATTTGAAATTTGGTGTTTTATATCTTTGTACGTAATATTTTTATCGGTTTCATAGTTCAGCTTAAGTAATTCACATAAAACTTTGCATTTAAACTCATTAAAAGCTTCGAGAGGAAAGTTGTATTTAATTGCTATTTTTGTAATGAAGTTATTAATATCTTTAGAAACTTGTGCTTAAATTGCTTTATTATTATTAGGGTGCATTAATCTAAAGCCTGTACCCTTAACCATTATTTCTCTTAGAGTTTTATCTTTAATAATATTTAAATTACCAGATATGACATGTTTATGATGTTCATCAATGAAATCTACATAATTATGACAATTACAAACAATATTATTATTTTGCAAATCAAAAGAACTGTAGTTAAAGATGGATCTACCAATTTTCTTATTATATTTAAAAGCCTTTTTGATTTTAATGTTTTTAACTGGGATATAATGAATATATTTCTCAAACACATTAGTAAAGTTTACGTGATTATAGGATTTATTCATGAAAAGGATGTTACAGTATTCAGTTGTAGAATTTAAAACATTATCATTTATTGATATATTAAACTTACTAATTAAGAAATTACAAAAATCTTTCATAACATGTAAGGCTTGACAGTCTTTAAAATTATCATAACTAAGTATATAATTAATAAGTTTGATTTCCTTTTTGTTCAAACCAAACATGAAATTTTTTATTTGATTAATATTATAAGCTATTTCAAAATCACTACAGATTTTATTAATTTTAGCTGTAATATCCTTGGAATCTCTATTTCTTTTATTCCTTTTACCTCTTTTTACTCTCTTGGTAATTTTATTAATATTATTATTGTTACAATTATAAAAAAATTCTTTGTTATCTTTTTGCTGCATGCAATGCAGAACATTTTTGCCATTATATAATGTGTTCAGTCCGTGTGGATATGTTGTATTATAGAAATGAATATAAAATGGTTTTCCCACCATAATCTATCTTTTAAAACGGGAACTATTCTAAGAATGGAAATATCTATATTATCAAAACCATGCAGGTGAAAGTGCTTAATTTCAATATTATTGTTATTATATTTATTAATATAATGTTTAGTATGAGATCTGTGAAGATTAATTTGAATATTTAAGTGTGTGGAAGTCTGACCAATATATTTATAATTACTTTTTTTACAACTCAACATATAAATACAAGTAAAAGACTTACAAAATATAAGGTTGGAGTTGATATCTAATTGTTCATAATTGATCATGGGGCATGTTTTACATCTTTTATCTTTACATTTATTGTAGCAAAAAGGAATATTCCGAGTATATTGATAATCATCTATAGGAAAATTATTTTTAGAGTTGGTGATTTTAAAATATTTATTAAAATACTTGTGAGAAGTTAAACAATATTGCAATTTCTCTTTAGTAACCAATTTATTTGTAGCATGAACAGTATTAAGATTATTATATATATATATATATAGCTTCGTTAGGTTTTTCATAATGATGTATGAATACATACTGCTTTTATATACATTTATATCTAAATGATTGATATCTAGGTCCTAACATTAAGTGCTCGATTATATTTAAAAAACATATCTTGAATAATAATTTCTAAAATAAAAGTAGATTTATGTTTTGCGCACCCGTTACCTCCACCCTCCAAAATTGATTTCCGCTAATCCCATTTTTAGTGGATCTTTACTCAACAAAATAAACATGATAGCCAAATTTAAAGTCTAAATCTAATAGTATAAAAACGGAAAATGTTTTATCAATAAACCCCGTACCCCACTTCGACAGTCGATTTCCGAAAGACTTATGGTTGTTGGATTTCAATTTAACACAAGAAACATGCGTACCAAATTTCCTTATTATAGATTTAGTAGTTCAAAGACGGAAATTTTTTTATCAGTACACCCCAGAAGCTCTCCACTTTCCGCATAAGAGACGATTTCCATAAAATCCATTCTTAGTGGATTTCAATTTAACAAAAGAAACATGCTTAACAAATTTCAAGTACATGGGTCTAACAATTCAAAAAAAGATTTTTTCCCTATAATTCCCCTCAACCCGTTAGGGGGCTGATTATCACAAAAGCTGTTCTTAAGCAAACTCTCCTTCATGAAAGAAACATGCCTTGTCATGTCGGTCTAATACTTCAAAAACGGAAATATTTAATTATAACGCCCCTTGGGGGTTGGGAGTCGATTTTTGCAGAACCCACTTTGTAGAGGATCTCTCCTATATGAAAGGAACATGCCTACCAAATTTAAAGACTGTAGATTAAATAGTTTAAAAACGGAAATTAATATATATACCCCCCCCCTTCACAACGCCCCTTAAGTTTTGATTTTCTAAAAATCACTTTTGCAGTGGATCTCTACTCCGTAAATGGAAAGTGTCTACTAATTTTTAAGCATTTACGTCTCATAGTTCAAAAACAAGAATAATCAAATAATAACACCCCTTAAGGTCCCACAACACCCTTTGTGAGTCGGTTTCTGAAAAACCAATTTTGTAGTAGATCTCTACTCCATGAAAGGAATCCACCTACCAAATTTCAAGTCTGTAAGTATAATAGTTTTAAAACAACGAAAATAGTTATATATAACACCTCTTTAGCCCCCACAACGCCCCTTGGGGATCGATTTTCGTAAAATCTCTTTTGTAGTGGAATTCTAATTCATGAAAGGAGCACTCTTGCCAAATTTCAAGTCTAATAGTTTTAAAGCGGAAATAATTATATATAACACCCCTTACGCCCCCGCAACACCACTTGGGGGTCGATTTTTGCAAAATCTCTTTTCAGCAAAATTCAAATCCATAAAAGGAGCACAATGCCCCAATTTCAATGTAAGCCTAAAAGTTTTAAAATGAAAATAATTATGTATAACGCCCCTTGGGGGTCGATTTTCGCAAAATCTTTTTTTTGTAGCAAAATTCTAATCCATGAATGGAGCTCACTTGCCATATTTCAAGACTGTAAATCTAATAGATTTAAAACGGAAGTAATGATCTCTATTGCCCCTTAGAAGTTGAATTTCGCGAAATTCTTTCTTAGCGGATCTCTGCTCTATGTAAGGAACATGCCTACCAAAATTCAAGTCTGTAGATTTAATAGTTCCTGAGATAGCGTGATGAGTGAGTGTGTGTGTGACTCTTTTCTCCCCATATATATTGATGGGAGGCACGGATTCATTCAGGAATATTCAATAGAACTTCAAAATTGCGAACTCAGTTTGGTGGAATGTGTTTTCTTTCCCCACCACTGAAGGAGAATTCCTTAGCAAAGGGTGCCTACATTCCCACGCCTGGAAGGGGCATTGCACCCATAAATATCGGAGTGTGTCATTAGATTTTCCCGCGCTTAAAAATGCCATTGACCGTTGTGCGGTAACTCTGCGCTGGTTCCGGACCAATCAGGGGAAATTAAGTGGACAAGGTAAAGAGTCCATTCTAGGATTTTCGCGTGAAGAGGACGTCAAATAAAACGGGATGCACCCCGATTTGGAGACACTCTGACACAGAGAGACAGAGACAAACTAATCAGATCCAGGCCTTGAACTAGACTCCGCGGGACTTCGAGCGGCAACTATGTTCCCACTCCATCCCACCTACTACCTCTCTCAAAGCTAAGTAAAATCTCAATCTTGTTATGCAGTATATGTACAGTTACTTAAATTTAAATATGTTAATTCAATAAAATTAATTGTTACTTTAAGAACCGGCCTTTTAATTTAGAGTACTGTTTTATGTCTATAGAGTATTAGTGTTTAATTTTAACTTAAGTCATGATGCGATGTAACTTAAGAACCTGGGAAGTTAAGAAATTAGTATTTTGATTAAGAAAAGAAAGTAATTAAATAAGTTATCATCAGCGTCGCATCAATATATATATAGGTAGAGTGTGAACTATTAGTAGGAATTGAAAAAACGTAGACTTTAATTATTAAACATAAGTTAGATTTCATCGTTTAATGTTGTACAGTTATAAATATTTTTTTTTCTATTCTCTAAAGAAAAATAGATATCTCCTTTTATACAAATACACTTAAAGAATTGATTTCAATAAATTATAATTAAAATTGCTTTAAAGTTTCTGTTGCCTACAGTCATCTCTCGGGGGAAAAATCAACTTTTGTTGTTATTGTACATGAATTTAACACCCAATAGTAGAATTTAAATAATATGCACAATAAATAGATTTACAATATACATAATTTAAATTTGAATCACAACTTAATTTTCAAAACTAATAAACGATTATAAAGTAGCTGTTTGAGCAGAATAGAACTCGGTACCTTCTGATTCGTAAGCACCTAACATAGCACTGGACCAAATGATCCAATCACCGGAGGATGTTACTGGCTTATACAGATACCACCACCACCACATATTTTTATCGATGGACTATAATAAAGTGTTGAAGTATATGACGGAATATCACGCGTTATTTATATTACTACTATCGCAAATAGCTCTCTTGCAGTTTTAAAAATGACTTAAATCTTTGACACATAATGAAGTCTGGAAAACGTCGTTCATGTGCCATTATAGACTTTGACGTCCTCGAAACGTCAAGAACTATCTCCGGCGGAATTGTCATTACCGATAATCATACGTATGGTTCTGGAAACCCGTACTCCCGGTGGAAACGAAAATGTGCATCAAATTCCATTGCACTTGTATGTCAAAGGGTTAATAAGATATCAGATCAGATCAAATTACTATTATCAAACAAAAATTATCCTTTTCAAAGTTATAAAATGTTAATAATTAAACAAGTCTTCGAAATTATTTAATGAATTAATACTCATAGTAACTTTATTAAAAATATCGCAAATATTTAATGCATATTAATATGATCTGCGGTTAATTTTCGGAAAGGGGACAAAATCTGAGTTTTAGACAGCTAATTAATTCGAACGAAAAAAAAAAAATTATTATTTAAATTGCCCATTTTTTCCTTTCATTTAAACATGTTTTGATAAACTGTTAATGTTAAGAAATGCTTTATGCGCATTTATCATATATCTTACTACTGATTATACAACTTTCAAAAAAGCATTAAAAACTCACGAAGGCTTGCTAAGTTCTCGTTTTGCGCTATTACTCCCTAAGCGAGAAACAATGATTTTCCCAAATCATCATTTCGCGAAAGATAATTACGAGGAAGAACATTAGGCAATTTTGGCTTGCTTAAAACTAACGAGAAAATTATGAAAGTAAAGCAAAGAAAAATACGAAAAGAGTAATTAAAAGAATATGTTCAATATACACTGCTCAAAACAATTAGGGGAGCAAGCAAAAAAGTGAAGAAAACCGTGTGAGACAGCCACGTATTGGCATACAATGCATAGTACACGCGTATCAATGCGCAATACAGAAAAAAAAGGTGTAAAAAAATTTGAAATTAAGCTTTAATTCTTTGAAAATATGGAAAAAACATGAAAAGATGATTTAGGGCAACAATTTGGTTACATGTAAACGATAAAAAAAGGTACTGTTTAGACATGATGCATGAGTTTTAATAGGGCGTGTGGTCTCCTCAAACAGCTAAGACTGCTGCACACCTGTTTGCCATGGATGCGATGAGGTTATCGATCAGACTTTGGGGAATACTGTTCCACTCCTCAAGAAGTGCAATCTCCAAGTCTCGAACAGTAGCAGGCGGCCTTGGTCGCGCAGCAATGCGTCGTCCGAGCATGTCCCAAACATGCTCGATTGGATTCAGGTCAGGAGAGCACGCTGGAAATTCCATACGCTGTATTGTTTCAGCTTCAAGCATGTTCTCCACCAGACGAGCTCTATACGGTCGGGCATTATCATCCTGGAAAACAAAGGAGTCTCCAATGGCTCCAGCGTAAGGGATGACATGAGGTCGAAGTATCTCGTCTGCATACCTTCGGCCCGTCAAAGTGCCATTCCGAATGATATGCAGGTCCGTACGTCCGCCTATGCTGATTCCACCCCATACCATCCAACCAGCTCTTCTGTATTGTGATCTTTCACGAACGAATGCGGGGTTATTTCGAGTGCCCCTGTCCCTCCATACAAGAACACGTCGGGTGTCACTCTCTAGACTGAATTGGGACTCGTCTGTAAACAGCACTTGGCTCCAATCATGTTGCTCCCAATCTCGATGTTCAGCAGCCCATCTTTTTCGGGCCGCACGGTGGTGTGGGGTCAAAGGAATGCAGACCATTGGCCTACGTGCATAGAGCCCTCCCTCATGAAAGCCGATTACGTGCTGTTTGGCTCGACACCCTTCGTCCTGTTGCCAAGAGCAACTGTCTTTGCAGCTGCGTAGCATTCTCTGTTCTGTTTCGACGGGCTGTTAACTGTATATACCGGTCATAACTTGATGTAGTGGCCGACCTGCCCCTGGTCGACGTCTAACATTTCCTGTTTCTTTAAATCGATTCCACATCCTTGCAACAACACTTCTGGCGACTCCAACAGTGTCCACGACACTACGTTATGTTTGCCCGGATTACAGTCTGCCTATAACACGCCATGCCATGGATTCCGGTAAATCACGTTGTTGAGACATTCTCAAGTAACCTTGCCTCAAAAAAAAAAAATACTGCGCAATCGAATTTCACAGTTACGGCAATAAAACAGACGTTTTTGCAACATCCCGATTTCTGCCCTTATCTCCTTTTTTCTCGTTTTTGACGTCATGAACTTTGATTTGCATATAAAGTTTTCTTTTTCCGTTTCCTGGTAGTCTTTACATTACGGATGATTCATTTTATGTTACTTATTGGTATACATCTTTGCTTACTTTTATTAAAATCATGTGCTCCCCTAATTGTTTTGAGCAGTGTATTATTGACGGGAAAAGTCAAATGAAATGGTAAAATACTTAATAAGGAAAAGGGAAAAAGCTATTTTCAATTAAATGAATTTTATATAAAAAATATTATTATTCTGAAATTAAATAATAATTGCCAAAATATTGCAGTTGTAATTTCCTACAAAAGGTTCATTAAGTTTCGCAATTAAATATAATAGTAAAATATTTCGTTTTTTTTAAAAATATATAATGCACTACATACTTTATTATTTATGATTTTGTTTCAAAAGGTTTATGACAAAATTTGGTACTTAGCCGGCTGGGTGGCGTGCTTGGTTTGTCTTTAGCCTTCTGCACCTAATATTGCGGGTTCGACCCAGGCACAATTCGTTGGGTTTTCATGATGCAGAAAATCAACAGCGGCCATTTCGTATTGTTGTACGACATGAAATAAGTCCCTTCAGTGAATGTTTGGCTTAGGTGCTCTCGGCAAAATTAAAATCCCAAGTTCGGTTTCGCATCGTCAGAGCTCAGGTGCCTCCCTCTGGGGGAGGAAATTGGCTGTCAAAATTACTTGCGGTAATTGGTATCGCCTATATGTGTGTGGTGCCACACTAACAAGGTGGCCGCGATAGTCGAGTGGTATAGGTATCGGACCGTGGCTTGCCTTGTCACGAGTTCGAGCCCAGTACCACTAAAGACCCGCCATGTAGGGCAGCGATGCACGTTAAATCTGTCGAGAGCTGAAACGTCCTCCCGTTGGTGTGGTGTGGTAGTTAGGAGAGGGGGTGCCAGCTCAGGTGTCGTCCACGTCATTTGACCATGGTTCAAGATTACGTGGTCCGTCGCCAAAAGCCCTCGTGTAGCTGAACAGTGCGACGTTAATATTCAATCAGCCACACTAACAAGTGATACCAGCTCCTGGGGAATGTACTAGGATTGCATGGGTTAAATACCAATGCGCAGTCCCATTAGGAAAGAAGAAATTTAGTACTTAACTTATTATCGCTCTCGTATTGGCTGCATTGTATGAAACAAATCACATGGTTGCCAGTTCAGCGCGTACGACACATGAGAAATCGGGGTTGACAACTTGGCGAGTTATCCCAAACTTTGGCATTGTTGCGATAGTACTAAGTACCCGAAATTTTAAATGTAAATTTTTCACTTCATTTTTTTATTTTATTAAAAAGAAATGTGTTCCTGCAATCAGATTATTAAATGAAATTGGATCAGTGGCACACACAAGGGAGGGTCCTGCCCCCCAAAGCCCTCGATTTTTTTCCGATTGATTATAATTCTAAGTATACACTCATGTCTATAAATTAAGGATAATTCAGAATCACACAGAAATTGAGCTACAAAATAAAAATTTCACCTGTAGAATTATCACACACATCTTGAAGAAGAATATGCAAATTACAGGAAACCACCAGATGGCGCGGATAGTACGTCGCAATGACGAGAGTATAAGAGAGGGGTATATAAGGAATGGTGGCAAAGAAGTAAAATTGTTCACAAGCGCTTTAAAAGCCTTTCAATGCAATAACCGCATGGTTATGGCACAAAGGAAGCATTTGGATGATTTTTACGTGGTAGAATTATTGGACGACTGGAATATGGACGCGCCCAGCTGGAAGTATCCGAGGAACTTGAATCGCCCAGAGTGTCATCTCCAGGCTTTGGCAACGATTCCAAGATGATGGTAATATGAGTAGATGTTACAGCACAGGTCGCCCCCGAGTTACAACGCCGAATGAGGACCGATATATATATATATTTGGCAGTTACTGCCAAAAGAAACAGTCGGAGCACAGAATCAAACCTGTCCTCGTCAGCTCTCTTCAGCTACCGGTACGACAGTTTCAAGGCAGATCGTGTACAGACGCTTAGGGCACATTGGTCTATATGCTCGTAGGCCTGTCAGATGTGTTCCACTTACCACAACTCACTCTCGCCTGCGATTAACCTGGAGTAGAGAGCATGCATTGTGGACACCACAACAGTGGTCTTGTGTGATGTTTTCCGACGAGTCCAGGTTTAGTTTGCAGTCTGATTCTCACCGGACTTTAATATGGAGAGCGCCAGGTACCCGTTACCACCAAGAGAACACCATTGAACGGCACCGTTACGGTGGTGCAGGATGGCTCGTTTGGGGAGGAATTATTCTTGGTTCCAGAACTGACCTGCATGTTCAGAGTGTAACGATGACAGGCCACATCTACCGCGATGTCATTCTGAAACATAACATGTACGTTTGTTTCGGGGCGCCATGGGGGCTGAATTTCTGTTTATGGATGACAACGTCCGTCCTCACCGTGTAAACATTGTAGACGAATGCCTTCAATCGGAGGATATCACCCGTATGGATTGGCCAGCATACGCACTGGACTTAAATCCAATAGAGAAGAGAATGTGTAGGATATGCTTGGCCGATGAATTGCAGCCCGTCAACCCCTCCCACCTGTCTACCGGAACTTCGGAGGGCATTGCTTGATGAGTGGTGTAATATTCCCCAAGATCAGATTGATAATTTGATACTCAGCATGTCTAGGCGTTGTAAGGCCTGTACTGCATCGTCCGGGAGACATACTCCGTATTAACCATCATACTAACCATGTTATACTGTTTTTGTGTAAATAGGTTCTTTTCTGAAATTTGCTGCAGGGAGTAAAAATCGCAATTTGTATTAATTATATCAAACATATAGTATGTTTTTTGCTCTTTACCTTTTGTTTAATAATTAGACTTTACAATTAAGTCAAATTTGTTTTGCTTCTGTCTCTTTCTTTGCCTGAACTTCATTATCCTTAATTTATGGACATGAGTGTATAATACGAACAATTTAATTAAATATTTTTTCATAATGATTAATATTATTAATTAATGCTAATTATTTATTCAATAATTAGTTTTTTACTGTGTTTCGTTCCCGAAAATCGACAAAATCAAAAAGAGCATGATACAAGAATGGTGAACTTTCGACCCCGGACCACCCTCTTGAACAATTTTTGTGTGCGCTACTGAATTGAATTATAGTATTATGATTACGTATAAAATTCATTAACATATGAGAGAAATAATTTTAAAAATTAAGATTTTAATATTCATAGCATCACAGATTGAAAGCTGGTTTTCAAAGTTTTAAACAGGCTGCGGTAGACGGATCATGACTGGCGTGTCATGAGTTTGAGCCTAGTACCACTAAAGACCCACTGTGTAGAGGAGCGATGCACGTTACATCTGTCGAGAGCTCAAACGTCCTTCCGTTGGCGTGGTGTGGTAGTTAGAAGAGGGGAGGTGCCAGCTCAGGTGTCGTCCTCGTTATTTGACCATGGTTCAAAACTACGAGATCCGTCACGAAAAGCTCTCGTGTAGCGAACAGGGCGACGTTAATATTCACTCACTCACTCAAAGTTTTAAAATTTATTTATTTTTATTTTAAAATTTGAATATAAATCTTGAACGCGCAAGAGGAGAATAATAATTAAATTGATAAATATTTCTAAGAAAAAAAATATAACAACGTTTCACCAAAATTGAAAGTAATAGTATTTTAAATCTAAATACTAACATCTAACAGCCCTTTTGAATTTATTAATATGATTTTAATTCTACTGAATTTATACTTTTCCTCTTCAAATCTAGACCACTATATTTCTTTAACACTGGAGTAGCAAGTCCTGAGTTGGCCTTACATCAAAACTCTTTATAGACACCTTTTCGGAAATTAGGCTCTATTAATGGGACGCTCCATGTACGAATCACTAAGATAAAAATAAAATAATTCTCAAAAATTCGAAAAAAACAACAAGAACGTAATTATATAGAGATCATTCCCTTCCCTTTTCCCTTAAACGATTTAGTTCTATTACTTTCAAATAAATACATGTGATGAATCTGTACGGAACCTTTCCACTAATCTTCTTAGGCGTCTTTTTGGGGAATATAAATTCGCGTTTATTTCCTATCAGCTCCAAAAAGATGTACGGGATATTTAAATTAGATAAGGTATTTAAGTCGAGCGTTGCGAGATAGCAAGAGAGATGATGGTAGGCTATTGAGCCAGTATCTTTAAACGCATTACTAGAAGATTCAAGGAGATTAGATTCGTGAAGACGTCGTGCTGAGAGACGTACCAGAAAGCTGATATAAGCCAGCGGTAAATATAATTCACGTATGCTTAATATAAGCGTCAGTTTAAGCGACTTAGTTAAAGTTAATGAAAGTTAAAAATTCGAATACGTGTATTTCTCGGATCTCCTATTTCGGTAAACCTTACTTGAGTTTGAGCTAGATTATTAATTAATTGCATTCTTAGTAATTTAATTTAATATAAAGGAAAATCCCTTTAAGAGACGTAACATTATCTTATTATATGTTATCAGCGATTTTTTTGAGAAAATTATAAAAATAAATAAATATTATTATTATTCAAAATGGCTCTTAGTGGTTCTTTGCCTCAAATTAATCTTGGTGTTCAAGGTGTGACCCAGTGGGTCATCACATACAATTTAGATCAACATTACATTCACGAATTCCAAAAATGGCTGGAGAAAATCATAGCGGAGTGTGGTCGTGGTTATGATGTTGTCGAATAGTGGATTTGAATCCTGGTCCCACTAAATACCCCCATGTGGAATGACTGAGAAGCCCAGTGCATCGCGCTTCCACACCACAGGTCCGAGGTTCAGACCCCGGGCTGAGAAAGGTCGACTCAGCCTTTCATTCCTTCAGTGGGTCGATAAATGAGTACTAAACTTGCTTGGGAACTTAACACTGGGGGTTCACATCAGACTGATTTATTTGAAAGAAATATACATTTACAATCGGAGCATCGAATTTTATATTATGCACGCATAACCCGTACTGGGCATTAAAATTTATACTCTTCTATTGGATATCCTCTAATTTATTCGAAATGTCTAATACTTCGTTGTGAAATCCTTAATATTTACTTTAACATTAAAGATCTCTCCTGAATAATTTGAAATCAAATTTTTCAGTGAAATAGTACCATATTTATCCGAGTGCAAAGATAGCATGCTTTTAACGCGCAATTATTTTTCAGCTTGCAAAATTTTTCCTGTATTACAAATTTCAATATACTTAAGATTGATCAGATTAATAAAGCAGATTTCTTCACAAACATTAACCATATTAAGAATATTTAGCAATTCGCTGAAATTTGTTAATCAATATGTTATCTCATTCAAGTAGGATGGCTAGCAGGGAAAATGTTAGGATATGTAATTTATTTGATGAACAGTTGGGTACATAACAATAACGAGGCATTATTATAAAATGTGTGGAGTTTTAGGTTATGCTATTAATAAAACTTTTAATATTTTTAAGATAAGGATTTGATAGATTAAAAAAAATATATATAATTTAAACACTAATTTCTCATATCGAATAACATATTAATTTACAAATAATTAGTGATGTTGGCATAAATGCATCAGTTTATTATACACTCGGTTATCTTCAAAACTAAAAATAAATTCAATAATGACTCAAGAATAAAGTTATACAATAATATATAAATAACCTACCTTTCTTTATATCCAATAGTATCGCTGATGTTATGTTCACTACATTTCATATATAAAAACACGTGGTAAGGTAAAGCACTATATCACAAGCTTCAATAGAAGACTGGTGAAGCGATGGTCAAACGCGGGGGAAATCGTCCCTCCTTTGGTCATGTGACTTGTTTGGGGGAAGCGGCTCTCTGTCGCAGCCTGAGAATCAAGATAGCCCTGGTACTGTGCAACTAAAGTAGAGGTCTTGATGGACGTCAAATTTAACGAGGTTCAAAATTCTCACAATGGTATGGTTTATAGAAGAAATCAAATAAAATCGAATTTTAGTGGTCTCCATAATATTTTCCTCCATTCAATAAAATTATTGGAACACAGAATTGCAGATATATAATCATAACGCAAAATTTCATGTGAAAATTTCAGTGTTTCTAACCATAATTCTGTATTTAATTTTTTAAGTTATAGTATAAGTGAAATCAAAACTAAATCTCGAAAATGTAAGATAAAGGAAAAAATTAAAAAAATTATGCATCTGTTAAAAAAATACTTTCTCCATCTTCCCCCCCTCGTTATATATAACTAATAATGTATTAAATAACTATTTTTTTTAAAAAAAATAATATTAATACTTTTTTGACATAAACGTAGAATCGTATTGCGAGCGCGCATTCGAATTGCAGTATTTTATCATTGGTATCAACACAATTTTGATATCATTACAAAACATTGAATTTTTATTTGAGTCGGGGGGTTTCTAGAAATCATTACTTGAGAAAGAAATAACTGACGTCAGAAGAACTGTATTTTAAATTATAGAAAATATATATTGAATAAAGAAAATAAAAAGATGATAAACATAAGAATTTGGAGCATTACTTTTTTCTTTTCTTAAAAGAAGAGAGAGAAAGAAGATAAACATGAATACATTAATGAATAAACTCACATAAGAATGTATGCGAGTCTCATTAAGGTAGTAAATAAGAATTGGATTACTCAACTCATTGTGTTATAGAAGGTAAAAAGGGTTTAGTAAAATGATTAATTGTAGACAAGATAATTCAACATTCGTAAGTAGGTAGTTAACAAGTAATACAGATTTTTTTTTTTAAAAAAAAAAGTCAATTCCTACTTAGGTCAACAGAGAAAAATTTTATTTTAGTAAATTAAATTTAATCAATGAATTAATATTAGAATATTGTATTAACATCGTTTCATCCACCACAAGTTTACAAAATCATATTTGAACTTAAGTGGCGCTATCTGTTGTAGTTAGTTGTAACTTCGTCAAAAAAATAACGCAGAATAAATTTAAAATTAAAAAATAAAATTTAATTAATGAATTAATATTTGAAAAAACTGTATAAATATCAAGAACCACCCACTACAAGTTTAAAAAAATGTATTTGAAATTTATTTGATGAATAAAAAGTATTTTATTAACGATTGAAAATTTGAACAAGATCTATATATAAATATACTAGCTGCATGGCGCGGCGTTGCTCGGGCTTTCTCTACTTTTATAAAAATTTTCCCTTTTCTTCATAAAATCAGCCCTTCTAATACTCTTTTTCAAAATGACTTTCACCCCACCCCCTTCCTCCGCTTGGCCCGGCGTTGCTCGGCCTTTTTCCGAGTGTATAACTTAAAATTCGCTGTTTCGAAATTTTTTTGCTTCTTTTCTGTCAGACAGGTTTATTTCCCCTTGCTTGAACATTTTTAAATGCATAACACATCGTCGTGGAAATTCCCCTTCCCCTCTCGCTATAATATCTCTTGAGTAAGTGAACACAGTGGGAACTTAATATTCACTCACTCACTTTGCAACTTCTTAGGACCCCAAAACGAAAATGTACCTTTTTAAAAATAGTTGTATGTTCAGAAAAGTAGAAATTTTTATAATTACAAAATTTTACAACTGTATTAAATGTTGAATTAAAATTGTGAGAATTTTTTGAAATGTTCGTTACACGGGAAAAAAGTTTCATGCAATTATTGTTATAAATGAAGAAGTTATAAAAACTTTGAATTTGATAAGTAGTTATTAAATATTTAAAATTTGAGTATGTTTTAACTGATGCAACATATTTAAAAAATAAAATACAATAAAGAATTAAAATTTATTTAAGTAATTCCATTTGAATAAAAATGTTATTACTTTGTCTTCTATTTTTTAAAAAAATTAAAGCTACCTTTTTTTCTAATTATTATAATACTTATTATTACACTTTCTTGAAAGTTTTAGAATTATGCATCGACAGACTTGTTAAACCTTCGATATACATCCAGTATCAATTTTACTCTGTAGTTTTGTTACGGGTTTATAATATTCCTAACTATCCACCGTTCTTCAAGTTTAGTGAAATGGGTGTCTTACACTTGGCCTTTTTCAACTAAGTTTGTTTTGTATTTCGATATTATCTTTTGAACTGTAAATTTGTTTCAATATTTTTTGAGCCACAATAAATAGTATTTAAATTTTAAATTATCGCCTTGCTTAATGGAAACTATTATTACAACTTTGCATTCAAATGGGAGAATCGATCTTACGTTGAATTTAAAAGATATTTATTGAGTGTGAGGACCTCTGTTAATATTTAACTTACAAAAAAAAAAAAACAATTTCACTAACGTCATTCAAACTATTCAAATATCGTTTTTCTCACGCTGTAAACCAAAAAGTACACCGAATCTTCGAATTCTGTGTAAAAGCGACCTTAAATTACCATAACTGAAAACTATATAGCACGATTTAAAAACAGTGAAAAGCTTTTTCTGAAAAACGGCGTAAATCTATCTTGGTTCAAAATGCATTCTTTTTCAGCCCGACTGATTCGAGATGTATTCGTTTTTGCAAGGATTTTTATAGAATAATTGTCTGTGTTTTGTCTTTAGAATTTCAGCGAATTTTTACTTTAATTAATATTGCGCAGTCCGTAAATATTAAGATTTAAAATTTGGCGAACGTAACATATACTCGAACTTTTCTAAAACCATAAGCAAATAAACAATGTTCTTTTTTCGATTAAAATAGTATAAAAAATTTATATCTGGAAGTTTAATACGTTAATATTACTTTTTGTTGTATTTATTATATGTTAAAATTGTTCAGCCTCACACTCTGCCTGTTCAAACTTTCGCAGTTCCTGGCACCTGGCGTAGACAAAACAAAATACAAAGGTTTGCTTCACACTTAAAAGATTGTGACGTCGTTGATTGTTGTGAATCCTCCTTCTTCGATTCACGATAAGTTTTATAGCTTCACCAGCTGTTAAATGACAAGTACGACGTCTTCGATTGTTGTGAACTCACACCCATCGATTGTCCCTAGATTTAATAGATCCACCAGCTGTAAAATGACCAGTGCACGTGGCCATGGGGTCATTGTTTATTGTCTGAACTCGGGGAGTGACGACATCCAGTCTGGCCGCTATAATGGTAAAGGAGAGCCGGGACCCCATTGACAATAGGCGAAACCTGTCTTTAAAGAATCATGTCGTCTTTTCTGGTGTTGAGAGAAGGGGATAATAGAAACAGGTGGCGTGATGGACAAGTGTATCCAGATGTTGGACAAGGAATTATGGCGCCTTGGGCCAGACGGCCCAGGTGGGTATAGGTGTGTTATGCGCAAATAGGACGAGGGAGACCGAGAGAGACTTTTCTGACCTGCCAATAAGAAGGGACGAGGGGCGTGTTGTGGACCCCCCCTTGTTTTTATAAGGTTTTTTTAGGAGACGAAAGACTAGAGAGAGGAGCCCGGCACTGGATGGAGAAAAAGGAAAAAGCCCTGCCCAGGATCGAGAAATCATGAGAGGAGAGCCCTGGTTGGAACGGACTGGAAGAGAGCGCTAAAGAAAAGGTAGTCCGAGTTTGGAGCGGAAAGGAAGGAAAGACGATGAACGCCGGTGGAGTTGAGAATAGAATATAGACTGACTGTGTGTGCACCGGTTTGGCATATGAACTGTAATCTATTGCTTCACTAAAAAATTGTTTAACAAATAAACAATCCTTTTATTTTTAAATTAGACTGTGACGATTTATTGATGGCTAGCTACTCACGACGTTACAAGATAGATATTTGCTGTCGCGGGCTTTTCTGCAGACGGCAGAATTTTTTCCTACTTACTTGACAATTATTGTTATATTTTGGACACTTCACACAATATCTTTATAAAGTATAGCCTATGTGTTATTCTGATGTATAAGCTATACTATTGTAAAGTTTCATTAAAATCCATCCAGTTGTTTTTGCGTGAAAGACTGCCAAACATCCTCACAAACTTTCACGTTTATAATATATATCCTGATGCCATCTGGGCGGCGTGGATGGTTTGTCGCTGGCTCTCTGCACCCAAGGTTGCGGGTTCAACCCCGGCCCAAATCAGTGGATTTTCATGATGCAGAAAATCGACAGCAGCCATGTCGTATGTACGGAACGTATATACGGAATGTAAAAGATCCCCAGAGTGTCTGTTTGGAGTGGATGTTCTCGACAAAATTAAATCCTGGTGCAGTTTTGCATCGCCAGAGCTCAGGTGCTTCTCTCTAAGGAGGAAACTGGGTGTAAAAAATTATCTGCGGTGATTGGTATCCACCAATAAGGCTCCGCACTAAAAAGTGATACCAGTTTCCGGGGTATGTTCTAGGTCTGCAATGGTTAATGACCAATTCGCAGTCCATTAGAAATAATATATATATATATATCAGTAAATAAATTAAAAAGAAGACTAATAAATCCTAAAACATCTTAAGAACAAACCGAAAGAACCAAAAACATGGAACCATTACAAACCAAAAAATAGAAATATAGCTAGAGGGGAAAAACTATTATGGTTTCTCGAGCTGTCACTGGCTTAGGACAGTGAAACAGGGTTAAACAGTGTTTTGCGAGATCTCAACCTTCCCCTTCAGCGGAAACTTTCAACATAATAGCATAGGAGATAAACCAAGGCAAAGGCCTAAAAACCCACGTGGGTGAATATAACATCAATAGAATAGAATTGGAAAATTAAATTACTATAGGAATCCGGACGCAATAGACAAATATAAATATGTATAAACAAAAATAATTGCAATAGAAGTTAATAATGATTATGACCGTAAGTAATAATAATGAAAATGTGCGAAAAAACTAAAATCTTACCCGATGTATTCCGATTCTAATAGCATACTAACGCCAAGCACAAAAAACAGCATAACTAAAAATAATGGCGCCATCTATACATATTTTTAGTAACTAAATTTATTATAAGAAAATTAAGAATAATATACTATAAACTAAATGGAACTGAATATATTAAATAATAATAATTAAATAGCTATAATTTTGAAGACATATATTTATATGTAAAATTAGCTGGATAATTATAGTCTAAGCAACTTTGAAAGAACTTTTTTATAATTATTAATTTTTAAAACTTCTTCAGATACTAAATCTTTATTTCTTTTTATATAATTTAGAATAATATTTCTAAAAATTGAAATGTGAAGGGAACTATTCCAATATGGCCCTTTTATAACATCAAAATCAAAAGAGTCTCTTTTATCAAAACCATTACTTTTTAGCATATTATTTTCAACTTTTAATTGGAGATCTAGGGAATTTGCTGACTCTACATTGCAATTGGTTTTTATTAAATGCAAGTAGAGTGGATAATACTTTAAATTAGGAGTAAAGTAAACTTTATTGCTGAAAATAAAGATAAATTATCGATGTATCTGAAAAAGTAACAAGAGTCTGTATCAACTTTTTCATTCTCGTAATAGTGTAAATAAATATTAGCCAGACTATTACTTGCTGGGCTACCTTGTGGCAGACCATTAATTTGTTGATAATAATAGTTATTATGAAATATGTAATTTTCTTTCAAAATAAATTGTATAATAGTATTAAATTTATCAAATTATTTAATGAATATTTAATATAGACATTTCTAAGTACTAAAATCATATCCTCTATATCAGGGGTGGTGAACCTTTGTGGATCAACGCGCCATTTTTTTATTTACAGAAAGGCTTAGTGAGGCACAGACGTGCCGTCAAATAATTTTGACTTGTGATTATTGGAAAAATAATAAATTAAATACTAACAACACAAAAAAAAAATACATTACGTACTTTATAGTAGTAAATGTTTTAGTTAAACGTGCAATTCAAATTATATAAAGTAACATTAGAGTGATTTCTGCTGTTGCAGATTAGTTGACGAATAACTTGTATTCGAATTGTAAGATGTTACTTTTAGCAGAATACATCTTGAATTGGAGTCCTCTGCCAAATGGTTTCTAAACGAGTCTTTAATGTTATTCATCCCTGAAAATAATGACTCGTAGGCATAGGTCGTTGAAAATATGGTTTAAATAGCTTGAGTCTGTCTCTTCAAACAGTTAAACGTATCTGGAATCGAATTTAATGTTTCCAAAATTTCGTTACTGGCATTTTTACTTATTTAGCTTGTTAATCTTTCTGTTTCAATGAATTTTAACTTCTTCCTTGTTTCAACAAAGTTTTGAGTCCGTACTGAACTAGACTAGAAATCAATAAGTTATATTTCAAATTCTTCAATTTCCAACCAATCGAATCACATCAGGGTACATAATAAACTTGAGCATTTCTGATAATTCATTGAACTGAGAAAATCTCACTGAAAATTCCTTGAATAAAGAATCAGTCGCGGTTGATCGTTTTGATCGGTGGCGTGCCCAAAATATTGTGCCGCGTGCCATCAATGGCACACGTGCCAATGGTTCGCCATCCCTGCTCTATATCAATAGAGTTGAATAAGTCTTCGAAGTCAAAGCTATGCAAAGATTTAATAAACTTGCCTTGCATGTTCTCAAAGATATCTTTACTGTTTTTTACAATAATGGAGTTTGAGATATTGTCTAGAGTGTGTTGTATAACTTTTTGCAACATCTTGCCTGGTTGTGTAATATAGTATTAAAACCATTAGTTATAGTTCTAAATTTAATTGGACTCTTATGAAATTTTGGTGTTAGAAAAATAGAAGGAAAAATTATATTTTTTTGTATATAAATCTAGTTTTTATAAAAAGCTGAAATACGGTTAATGATTTCTCTACTGCTGCTATTAGATTTAATAAACGCGATATTGTTTTGAAACTGTTTGTCAAGTATAAAGTTATAAAACCATTTGCAAATGATTGCATAGTTGCCCGGAACTTTATCTACATAAACAATAATGAAATCGTTTTGAAGATTTGAAATTTGGTGTTTTATATCTTTGTACGTAATATTTTTATCGGTTTCATAGTTCAGCTTAAGTAATTCACATAAAACTTTGCATTTAAACTCATTAAAAGCTTCGAGAGGAAAGTTGTATTTAATTGCTATTTTTGTAATGAAGTTATTAATATCTTTAGAAACTTGTGCTTAAATTGCTTTATTATTATTAGGGTGCATTAATCTAAAGCCTGTACCCTTAACCATTATTTCTCTTAGAGTTTTATCTTTAATAATATTTAAATTACCAGATATGACATGTTTATGATGTTCATCAATGAAATCTACATAATTATGACAATTACAAACAATATTATTATTATTTTGCAAATCAAAAGAACTGTAGTTAAAGATGGATCTACCAATTTTCTTATTATATTTAAAAGCCTTTTTGATTTTAATGTTTTTAACTGGGATATAATGAATATATTTCTCAAACACATTAGTAAAGTTTACGTGATTATAGGATTTATTCATGAAAAGGATGTTACAGTATTCAGTTGTAGAATTTAAAACATTATCATTTATTGATATATTAAACTTACTAATTAAGAAATTACAAAAATCTTTCATAACATGTAAGGCTTGACAGTCTTTAAAATTATCATAACTAAGTATATAATTAATAAGTTTGATTTCCTTTTTGTTCAAACCAAACATGAAATTTTTTTATTTGATTAATATTATAAGCTATTTCAAAATCACTACAGATTTTATTAATTTTAGCTGTAATATCCTTGGAATCTCTATTTCTTTTATTCCTTTTACCTCTTTTTACTCTCTTGGTAATTTTATTAATATTATTATTGTTACAATTATAAAAAAATTCTTTGTTATCTTTTTGCTGCATGCAATGCAGAACATTTTTGCCATTATATAATGTGTTCAGTCCGTGTGGATATGTTGTATTATAGAAATGAATATAAAATGGTTTTCCCACCATAATCTATCTTTTAAAACGGGAACTATTCTAAGAATGGAAATATCTATATTATCAAAACCATGCAGGTGAAAGTGCTTAATTTCAATATTATTGTTATTATATTTATTAATATAATGTTTAGTATGAGATCTGTGAAGATTAATTTGAATATTTAAGTGTGTGGAAGTCTGACCAATATATTTATAATTACTTTTTTTACAACTCAACATATAAATACAAGTAAAAGACTTACAAAATATAAGGTTGGAGTTGATATCTAATTGTTCATAATTGATCATGGGGCATGTTTTACATCTTTTATCTTTACATTTATTGTAGCAAAAAGGAATATTCCGAGTATATTGATAATCATCTATAGGAAAATTATTTTTAGAGTTGGTGATTTTAAAATATTTATTAAAATACTTGTGAGAAGTTAAACAATATTGCAATTTCTCTTTAGTAACCAATTTATTTGTAGCATGAACAGTATTAAGATTATATATATATATATATATATAGCTTCGTTAGGTTTTTCATAATGATGTATGAATACATACTGCTTTTATATACATTTATATCTAAATGATTGATATCTAGGTCCTAACATTAAGTGCTCGATTATATTTAAAAAACATATCTTGAATAATAATTTCTAAAATAAAAGTAGATTTATGTTTTGCGCACCCGTTACCTCCACCCTCAAAATTGATTTCCGCTAATCCCATTTTTAGTGGATCTTTACTCAACAAAATAAACATGATAGCCAAATTTAAAGTCTAAATCTAATAGTATAAAAACGGAAAATGTTTTATCAATAAACCCCGTACCCACTTCGACAGTCGATTTCCGAAAGACTTATGGTTGTTGGATTTCAATTTAACAGAAGAAACATGCGTACCAAATTTCCTTATTATAGATTTTAGTAGTTCAAAGACGGAAATTTTTATCAGTAATACCCCAGAAGCTCTCACTTTCCGCATAAGAGACGATTTCATAAATCCATTCTTAGTGGATTTCAATTTAACAAAAGAAACATGCTTAACAAATTCTCAAGTACATGGGTCTAACAATTCAAAAAAGATTTTTCCTATAATTCTCAACCCCTAGGTTGATTATCACAAAAAGCTGTTCTTAAGCAAACTCTTCAAGAAAGAAACATGCCTTGTCATGTCGGTCTAATAGTTCAAAAAATGGAAATATTTAATTATAACGCTCCTTGGGGGTTGGGAGTGGATTTTGCAGAACCCACTTTGTAGAGGATCTCTCCTATATGAAAGGAACATGCTTTACCAAATAAAGACTGTAGATTAAATAGCTTAAAAACGAAATTACTATATATAATCCCCCTTCACAACGCCCCTTAAGTTTTGATTTTCTAAAAATCACTTTTTGCAGTGGATCTCTACTCCGTAAATGGAAAGTGTCTACTAATTTTTAAGCATTTACGTCTCATAGTTCAAAAACAAGAATAATCAATTATAACACCCCTTAAGGTCCCACAACACCCTTTGTGAGTCGGTTTCTGAAAAACCAATTTTGTAGTAGATCTCTACTCCATGAAAGGAATCCACCTACCAAATTTCAAGTCTGTAAGTATAATAGTTTTAAAACAACGAAAATAGTTATATATAACACCTCTTTAGCCCCCACAACGCCCCTTGAGGATCGATTTTCGTAAAATCTCTTTTGTAGTGGAATTCTAATCCATGAAAGGAGCACTCTTGCCAAATTTCAAGTCTAATAGTTTTAAAGCGGAAATAATTATATATAACACCCCTTACGTCCCCGCAACACCACTTGCGGGGTCGATTTTTGCAAAATTTCTTTTGCAGCAAAATTCAAATCCATAAAAGGAGCACAATGCCCCAATTTCAATGTAAGCCTAAAAGTTTTAAAAATGAAAATAATTATGTATAACGCCCTTGGGGAGTCGATTTTCGCAAAATCTTTTTTTGTAGCAAAATTCTAATCCATGAATGGAGCTCACTTGCCATATTTCAAGACTGTAAATCTAATAGATTTAAAACGGAAGTAATGATCTCTATTGCCCCTTAGAAGTTGAATTTCGCGAAATTCTTTCTTAGCGGATCTCTGCTCTATGTAAGGAACATGCCTACCAGAATTCAAAGTCTGTAGATTTAATAGTTCCTGAGATAGCGTGATGAGTGTGTGTGTGTGTAACTCTTTTCTCTCCATACATATATTGATGGGAGGCACGGATTCATTCAGGAATATTCAATAGAACTTCAAAATTGCGAACTCAGTTTGGTGGAATGTGTTTTCTTTCCCCACCACTGAAGGAGAATTCCATTAGCAAAAGGGTGCCTACATTCCCACGCCTGGAAGGGGCATTGCACCCATAAATATCGGAGTGTGTCATTAGATTTTCCCGCGCTTAAAAATGCCATTGACCGTTGTGCGGTAACTCTGCGCTGGTTCCGGACCAATCAGGGAAATTAAGTGGACAAAGAGTCCATTCTAGGATTTTCGCGTGAAGAGGACGTCAAATAAAACGGGATGCACCCCGATTTGGAGACACTCGGACACAGAGAGACAGAGACAAACTAATCAGATCCAGGCCTTGAACTAGACTC
>BMAU01021237.1:0-68652 GCA_019973935.1 Trichonephila clavipes
AGCATAACATTTAAGCGAGACATGAGGCCTAGTAGGATAAAAATATAGTTGCCACACTGTTCAGACATTAGAATAAAGAATATTTATTGTTCTGAAAGTACAAAAGCTGTGAAACATCTGAAAGAAAAAAATATGTTCATTTGATCTGCGTACGGAGAAATGGAACAATGCATCTAAAAGTCAGCAGGCACCTTAAAGAAAGGTATCAGTACGAGATATGTCCACCGTGGAGTGTGATGCAATATTCCACACGTCGTACCATACTTTGCACAACATTATCCAGCAGCTGTTGAGGCAATTTATCCCATTCCTCTGTGAGTGCACGGATGAGGGTGTTCTTGTTTGTCGGAGGATAGTTTCGACCAGCAACTTGCCTCCCCAAAGCATCCAACACATTTTCAATGGGGTTTAGATCTGAAGAACGCGCTGGCCATACGAGACGTTGAATACCCTCGCTGTCTAGACAATCCTGAACAGCGAGTGTTCGATGACATGTTGCGTTGTCATCCATAAAAACAAATTTATCACCGACAGCACCACGGAAAAGACGAACATGAGGAAGTAGAACTTCATCAATGTATCGTTGGCCCGTCATAGTCCCATTCGCAACCACATGTAGGCGCGTGCGGCCATTGATCATGATGCCGACCCACACCATGATACTGCATGTCGGAAATCGGTCCTTTTCCTGGATATTTTCTGGACGATAAGCAGTACCACTCTCGTGCCAGATCAGTTGGCGTCTACAATCCGATGACAGACTGAACCTACTCTCATCTGAGAATAGTACGCATGCCCAGTCCAGTTCAGTCCAATTGTGATGCTCACGACACCATTGCAAACGGGCAGTACGGTGCTGTCTGGTCAATGGGACACACACAACAGGTCTGCGTGCGTATAGTCCTCCTCCCCTCAAACGTCTGGCAACAGTTTTTCGGGAGATCTGCTTTCCTGAGGCAGCAAGAAACTGATTTGCCACCTGCTGAGCTGTGGTGCGCCTGTTCCTTTTTGCTGATAGGACGATATATCTGTCTTCTGCAGGCGTCGTACTTCTAACACGACTTCCCCGTGCCGTCTACTACACATTTCAGTAGTTTTAAATGACTTCCACAGCCGTGAAACAACGCTGTGAGCGATGTCGAACTCCCTGGCAACATCTGTTATTTTTCGCCCTTCTTCGAACTTTCCAATAATTCGGCCACGCATAAAATCATCTATGTGATGTCGGGAAGACATGCCAAAAATTTTAAGTTCGTCTATTAAATCTTTCCTGTAAAACTTTGACTTGAAACAACAACTGTCCACACGCGTCAAAACCTTTAAAGCTCTTATGAACGCTATCACGTGATGAACAGACGTGGAAAAAAATTTGCATACTCATACTTCTTCTTACTAATATCCCGCACTTATTCTAATTTTCCACATTTTGCTTCCTTTCATTTTGTGATTGCTATGGATGATAGTGTTATCCGTCCTTAGCAATTGTCCAGCAGTGTATTACCGATATACAATAATCACCTAAAATATTACTGACACACAATAATCACCTAAAATATTGCTGACACACAATAATCACCTAAAATATTACTGACACACAATAATCTCCTAAACTATTTCTGATACACAATAATCACTTAAAATATTACCGATAAGCACAACTTAATCTATTCCTGGCTGGAATAATGGAACCCTACAAAATATTTCGGTAGTTTTATCTCCAATTTAAACTGATATTTTTTTTCACATTAATCGAAAAGTACTATGCGTACATAAGCACAAAATAATTTCATTGACATGAAATAAGTATTATTCTTTAGCATTAATTTTTCAATAAACTCAATTGCTATTCACTGACGTGAACTTATTATTGTGCATTACAAAAACAAATAAATACAATATCATTAAAAAAAACATACAATCTCTCTCTTTCTATATTAATTTTCGATTACACAAACTGTTTCAAATAACTCGTATATTTTACCGATTTACATTGCTTAATGCATCAAAATACGAATACAATTAACCAATTATACGTATTAAACAACTTGGAATATACAGCTTAATGAGTTTTCCAAAACTCTCATAAAATACAATAAGTAATTCGGGTAGTTACTTATCAGCAACAATCTTATATAAAATGTATTAAAAATGTTAAATACACATATAAATCGCGAACTGATGTTCGAACTATATCTGTCCGAGTGTAATATAAATATTCTGAATGCAGGAATAACTGAATTTAGAACTGATGTTCTAACCCTTACTAGCAAAAATAATAAATTATACACTGATGTATAATAATTTTAATTTGAACTGGCGTTCAAAATTTCATAACTGCATGGATATGCAATAAAATATACTGAGAGAATGAATGATTTTTAAGCTTTCCTTAATTTATAGAACTGATGTTCTAAAACTTACTTTCCATTGATATGGAACAAGAAATAATATAACTGCATGGATATACAATAAAATAATATACTGAGAGAATTAATGATTTTGAAGATTTCCTTAATTTATAGAACTGATGTTCTAAAACTTGCTTTCCATTTATATGGAACAAGACTCAATAAAATATATACTGATGTATATAATATTCAAAATTGAACTGGCGTTCAACAAGTTACAACTGCATGGATATGCAGAGCAAAAAAAAAAAACGTACACTGACGTATACAAAAATAAAATCAAAATTCTCTCTTAATAATGGATATTAAACAGTATAATTTTATAAATTTCTCTCGTCTTACATTACAGGAGTTGCAAGCAAAAACTCTTACCTGATTCATTTCCACGCGGGAATCCAGAAAACTCGAAATTTCTGGAACGTTCTTCCTGTGGGGTTGCCACTAAGACTTGATCACTATCGGCTGCGCCACTAAAGTTTGATTCTAATCAATGGGCACGGAAACAAATTAAGAACATGGCGTCTAAATTTTAAATATTAAGGTTTATTTAAAAAAACATTTAAAGAAAAACAGTTCGTATACAGTTAGCAACACTCGGACATGACTTCACTCCGTCGTACCCAAAGACCGAATGATGAAACTTCACATTCCACATTCCAAGGGGGAGGGGAACTACCCATCCCCTTTAGCAGATGTTAATGGACCTTTTCACTCCTACACTTATATAAAAAAGAACATTAAAAAATATATATATAATTTTTGTATCACCATCTCTTAAATTATTTTTTTATTACTAAGATTAAAAAAAAAACTTTATTGGAATACTTTTTTGCCAGGAAGTTTTATCTGAGCACCGATTTTACAAAACTAATATTGTAGATTTTTACCAAAGTAGTATTTCTATATGCTATATTAGAATTCGAACCCTCGCCATTATTTGAGATAACACAACATAAAACAAAAACAAAAATTCCGCGCCTTAACACTATTGAGAAATTATATTTATTAAATCTTTTTGTCGTTCAAAAAGATAAACTAATAATTGGATAGTTTAAATTTAAATCCTTTTCGTTATCCCTATGTAACCCCTACAATTTTATCAAACCCATTTCTATATTCATTTGCAACACACAAATTGAGTTTTTTTTTTTCATTTGTATTAAATTATTTGCTTAATATTCATACTTTCTGATAATTGGAACGGGTTTCTTAGCTTTGAATGTGTTATTAGAAAACGTATAACTTAATCCCTTTTCACCAAAAAAAAAAAAGCCATTAGCCGTGGTCAGTGGCGCACACAGGAATTTTTCAGGGGGTTCGGGGTGGTCAAAGTTCACCATTCTTGTATCATGCTCCTTTTGATTTTGTCGATTTTCGGGAACAAAACAGAGTAAAAACCTAATTATTGATTAAATAATTAGCATTAATTAATAAAATTAATCATTAATAAGAAATAAAGAGTGTTTTTTTTGCCAGGTATAGAAGTTTAAGTTGGCATTACTTTCCAAGATGGCGACCGATTTAACAGCTGTCAAGTGATTTATTCTCAGTTTGGTTTGGCAATTCATCATGAATAGACTCACGCCTAAACAACGCTTTCAAATTGTGCAATTTTATTTTGAAAATAATGGTCGCGCGCGCGCGCGATTTTCATAAGCGAATTTTGCTTAGCGATGAAGCGCACTTCTGGTTGAATGGCTACGTCAACAAACAAAACTGCCGCGTTTGGAGTGAAGCTAATCCACAAGTGTATGTCGAAACACCGTTACATCCAGAAAAACTGACTGTTTGGTGCGCTTTATGGGCTGGTGGAATCTTTCTTCAAAAACGATGAAGGCCACAACGTTACAGTCAATGGTGATCGGTATAGAGCCATGATTACTAACTTTTTCATACCTGAATTGAACAATCATGATGTCCAGGAGCTGTGGTTCCAACAAGACGGCGCAACATGTCACACAGCTCGTGCCACAAACGATTTATTGAAAGACACGTTTGGTGACCGCCTAATTTCACGTTTTGGACCTGTGAATTGGTCTCCAAGATCTTGTGATTTAACACCGCTGGACTATTTTCTGTGGGGCTATGTAAAGTCATTGGTCTATGCGGATAAGCCACAAACGCTTGACCATTTGGAAGACAAAATTCGCCGTGTTATTGCCGTATATACGGCCACAAATGTTGGAAAAAAGTCATCGAAAATTGGACGTCCAGATTGGACTACATCCGAACCAGCCGTGGCAGTCATATGCCAGAAATCATATTTAAAATGTAATGCCACAAGATTATCTTTCGAATAAAAAAAAATTCATGTCAATCGAATAATACATCGTTGTTTTATTGCAATTTAAATTTCTATACCTCTAAAAACACACCTTTACTTAATTAAATTTTACGTACTATGTACTTTAGAATTATAATCAATCGGAAAAAATCAAGGGATTTTGTGGGGGTTTCGGACCCCCCTTCCCCTTGTTAACGCCACTGGCCGTGGTACCATATGCCATTTATTATACACGTTTACTATACAATGTTCAGGAGGTATATACTCTATTTCTTCTTTTAATCTTAAAAAGTCGTTGCAATGTTCATTCATTAACACCTTTAAATGTAATTCTGGCCTTTTTATTGTATTTTTCATTATTCTTGTTATAATAACCTTGTGTTTTTTAGTACACTTTTTTAAACGCAAACAGAGCTGTTTCACGAAGCCTTTCATATAACTTTTATTTATTGAATCTAGAATATAAATAAATTAATTAAATTCTTCATTATTTAAAATAGTACTTTTTTAAAATAGTTTAAGAGTAATAAATACTTATAGCTCTAAAATCATTTCACAGTTTTATTTAAATCACTCGTAATAATGGCTCCTTCGATAGACACTTTAATCAATGAATTGAAAAAAAATATCATCCCAGCTTTTCAAGAAAATGCCTCACAAACATCATCTTACAAACAAAAATTGGAACGCTTAGCGGATATTGTGAAATTTGAAGAACTATCTAAGCAATTTAAATCTTACTTCGAGGTGGTACTAAACGAAAATGAATTTCATATTTCAAATTGTAAATATACTAACGAACCGGTAAAATGTTATTGTTTCAAAGTTTTTCGCGAACCTGAAAAATATTTTACTATAAAAAAACTGAATTATGTTATCGTACGAGATGAGTCGGTACATCACAAGAAATGTGTAAAAAGAATTGAATGTTACTGTTGGCTTGAAAAGATAAATTGGAATATTGTCAAAAATAAAAATATGAAACTGCGATACCTATGTTTTTACTTTTTCTAACCAGGGTAATTTGTAAGTTTCAAGCCTCTATCGCCAACATTACGCTATGCGAATCAGCATTATAAATAAACAAAGATATTTTTTTTTTCTTTTTTGTAAATTTGATATTCATTGGTGTTTTTCTCTTACCCATTTTAAATGAAAATTTTCAGCAGCAATAAAAAGGATTATAACCAAATAAAAACCTGTTACCAATTAAATTCATATATTGTTAAGTATTTCCCTACTATAGCATATGGGTCATTTTGGTCAAAATTGCGATTTGATTTCTTATACTAATAATATTCCTTATAATTTATACAATAATTCTGTCTAATTTATAATTACTGAATTATTTTTTTTATTTTACTCAAAGAAATGTATAAAATGCACTTTCCTTAGTTCGTAAATTTTTCCTTTTCATTGTTACTTAAGATGCTTCCTGCGTTTCAAGTTATGTCATATCTCTTTGAAATTTTCACGAGTTATGAAGGATGATATAATTCACAAATTTGTGCATAAGTTTTTAAAGAGTTTAACGGATAATATTTTTTGTTGTTTTGAATACCTTGAATGTGTGATAATTGGTGAAATATTTCATATAATAAAGAAAATTAATCTTTTCTTCATCAAATTTTATTCTGAATTTAAAATCCATGCATAGGTATATTTTGTTACAGTTCATCTACGTATAAAACAAAAAATGTGCGTATCTTAAAAACTAATGCGTGAGGAACATTTCTAAAATAATTTTAAAAATTAATTTTTTTAAAAATAAAAGTCGGTTTATAATAGTTTTTTTTAAAAATATATACATTTAAATTGAGAAATATAATAATAATTTATTATATTGGTTCCGTTTTCAGCTAATTAAGATAACAATTTAAAAAATTAGTGTTAATGGTCCAACACTTAAGAAACTGTGCTGCCTGCAAACACAAAATTTGTAACAATGTGAGTGAAAAAAAATTATTTTTATCAGATTTAACAAACGTGTTTTTTAGCTGCAAAACCTTTTTTTTTTTTTTTTTTTTAACGAACGGCTCATCTTTCAATACTCGCATTATCTGCTAATTTTAATGTTTTTTTTTAAACTTTTCCTGGATTAAACGTGGTATGTTTTTCTCTGCCAATCGTTTGTAAAACTAGTTTCAGAAGTGGAAGACGAATTCAGCAGAAAATCTCCGATTAGGGGAAAACATCTTTTTATATTTACGCGGTTCAACTTATATTTAGGTAAATGAAATTTGAAAGCATTAAAATAATTAGTATAAGCAGGATGGTTTTTTATACCAACGGTTCGAGACTAATATTAAATAAAAGCCTTGAATTATAAATAGTATATATGCGAAGGTTCGTCACTAGTTGAACTTTTTGTTTGCGTTGACAAACTCCCGACTTGCCAGTAATGATTCAAATAAAAACACATGCATTTAGTTACAATTAATCTTTATTTTCAGATTACAAATCTGTCGAATAGCATGTACAACTTTATTTGAAGAACATTTAAAAGTATGGCACTGTCTACATCTTTTTAAAGCTTTTCTTTTATAAACTCTGCATTTATCGGTGTCTGGTAAAAATTGCTTCAAATATATGCAATAAAAATAACTTGGCACGTACAATTCTGTTATTTTCAGTTTTTCTATATGTACATGTAGATTTTTATACCAATCTGTATCACATGCTAGGTTAAATACTGTAATAAGTTTGAAACTGTAAAAAAATTTACACCTCTTAAAGAATTCGAATTATATTCAAATGAAATAAATCCTACAACAGGAGATAAATACATTTCAAGATATATGGTAGCACGGATTCAATGATAATATCGAAAAAAATAGTTAAAGTGTTGTTACTCCTATCGTAAATGAAATCTATAGTTCTCTTATATATATATATATATATATAGGATTGAAGGAAAAAATTATAATTTAATTACCAGAAAAAAAATTATTTTATTTTTTGTTATAATGTCGTTAGCCGTAGCTTTGAGCACCTCCTCGTCAGATGGCAAATTAAAATAGCGATTAAATATAATGAGCATACATGTAAAATGTATTTCAGTGTATACATTTTTTGTAAAAAAAATGATTTTTTTTACAGCGAAAAACTTACCGCATGATGTGGAGATGTTTAAGTATGGAATCTTAAAAAAATTCATGGATAAATTTGTTAAACATATGGGTAATAAATATTCTCTTATTTTTAACGAAATTCTTACTAATATTATAAGTATTAAAGTTTGGAAGTATTTCACGCAAAAAATGAATTGTAATGAAACTTTACAATAATATAGATTGGAAAAAGCCCGCGACTATGTCACAAACTGAACAGGCGGAGTAATAACAATTTTAAAATAAAATAAAAAGTAGTTCTAGATATAAATTATTTATACTATTTCAATCGAAAATTGTTTATCTGCTTACAAAAGAATTACGTTTTAAATCTTAAATATTGTACAAACTGCACAATATTAATATAAAAATTCACTGAAATTATAGACAGATAATTATTATTATTAAAAAAACGATATTTTAGTAGTTTGAATGACTTAAATATTTTCAAAAAGGTACATTTTCGAAAACGGACAACTAAAGAGTGTTTTTTTTCCAGGTATAGAAGTTTAAGTTGGCATTACTTTCCAAGATGTCGACCGATTTAACAGCTGTCAAGTGATTTATTCTCAGTTTGGTTTGGCAATTCATCATGAATAGACTCAGGCCTGAACAACGCTTTCAAATTGTGCAATTTTATTTCGAAAATAATGGTTCTGTGCGGAATACGTATCGCGCACTACGTCCATTTTATCGTCGACAAAATCGTCCATCAGAGCATTTCATTCGATTAACCATGGAACGTTTTCGCACCACGTTTACTCTAATTGATAACTCGCATCCCCAGAGACGCCGTACGGTGCGTACACAAGAAGCCTCGTGCAAGAATTGAAGCCAAACGATCATCAAGCAAGGCGTAGATTCGTCGAATGGGCCAAAAACGAGATTGCCGTTGTTCCCGATTTTCATAAGCGAATTTTGTTTAGCGATGAAGCGCACTTCTGGTTGAATGGCCACGTCAACAAACCAAACTGCCGCATTTGGAGTGAAGCTAATCCACAAGTGTATGTCGAAACACCGTTACATCCAGAAAAACTGACTGTTTGGTGCGCTTTATGGGCTGGTGGAATCATTGGTCCGTACTTCTTCAAAAACGATAAAGACCACAACGTTACAGTCAATGGTGATCGGTATAGAGCCATGATTACTAACTTTTTCATTCCTGAATTGAACAATCATGATGTCCAGGAGCTGTGGTTCCAACAAGACGGCGCAACATGTCACACAGCTCGTGCCACAATCGATTTATTGAAAGACATGTTTGGAAAGTTTCATTTAAAAATGTTCGTGCAACGCCGGGCTAAGCGAAGAAGAGCCATTTTGAAAAAAAAGAGTACTTATTTTATTAAAGAAAGCCCGTAAAACACCGGGCCATGCAGCTAAATATTTATAAATATGTTTTTTCTTTATTTCAGATCTAAAGTCGGAATAAAACTGGATGTTGAAACCTTACAATTTACATGTAAATTATTTATTGATATAATTATACATCATATAAAATAAAATTTTATTTTTTTATACTATTTCTCTTGTCTTATTGCATATCATTAAATGAACTATAAAAGAAATTTTCTTTCTTAATTTCAGAGAGTTAGATTTTCCTTGTTTAATAACTTTTTTTTAGCTGGAAAAAAAAGTATTTTTAAGTCCTTTTAAAAAAATAATAACTAGAGACATAATAAATTTTATAGAGCCTACGATTACATATAAAAAAATCATTGAAGATTCTATCTTTAGCAGGCCTTATATATTTAAGTATTTAAGATTAAAAGTTACAATTTTTTAATGTCATCCTTTAATTAAATATGAACAATTTAAATAATATTTTTGTGCATAATATTAATAGCTATTGTATTTTCATAATTTTTTTAAACAAAGTATAGTAAAGAATATCACAAGGTTCATACATAAATCAATTTTAAATTGGAGTAGTTTAACAAGTATTGACTTAAAAATATTATGAACGGTTTTATCTACAATATTTGCATTCGCCCGCACGAAAATCTATCGGTAATTCATTCAAAAAATATTATTTCTCCCTCTGAAAGTCGCCCTTCAGGGGGCTCACCTCCTTTAGATGAGTACGGGTTTCACGCTCCCGAGGTACCCCAGTGATCTTTTTTCCTTTTCCCCCCTTTTTTTCTTTAGACGTTTGTTTGCTTTGGGGATAGTTTTCGTTTATGGTTTTTTGTGATAAGATATCACTGTTTTCGTTAAATAACCCACAATTATCCTTTCTTTTTAGTTCTCTAACTTTGTTTTATGAAAATAAAAAAATCCAAAAAAAAATTATAAGATACGTTTTTTAAAAATTACAAAAAAAGGGGGTTCCGTTCCTAATAAAATAACAGGTCGGCGGCGTATCAAAGCCGATCTGCTGCATGCCTAGCCTTTAGCTCTAGAGGTCTCAGTACCACCCTTTTAGCCTCTCCCGCGAGGGATACTAATTGGGCTGCGGAGAGAATCCTTGCGGGGAAGGGTATGCGGCGGAAGAGTTGCGCTGACGGCTCAAGGGTGATCCGGCGTTTAGAGATCCAACGCCCGGAGGGCGTTTCTTCTCTGTGTGAGTGAAACTGAAAGAAAAAAAACAAAACAGGAGCGATCTGAAAACAGATCGCGGAACAAGCAGCGCCGAAAGGCAGGAGGAGCCCAACAGAGCGGGGAAGAGAGAAGCAGCGCCCGAAAGGGTTGATCGGAGCTGACTGGGCTTCTTCGAGAGAGGAGAAAAAGTTGTTTTTCGCCTTCCCGGGGGAAGCGGTAGGGCAGGTTGGGAGAAACACCTCTTTTTCTTTTTAGACGTGGCTGTGTGTTGTAATTACGTAATCCAAAGTGTTCTCAGAAATTCCCGTTTCTAATCGAAACTTCGGGGTAGGGTTGTTGCACGGCAGTGGGGTCTGTGAGTTCCTGTGACTGGATAGCTGGTTTGAATTCTGATAGAGTCGTTGTGATGTGAAGGAAGATGGTTATAGAACGGCAGTGAGAATTTTTTAATTCTTGAGCGAATGGAGGTTAATTTTAGCTCTCTGTGGAGAATGATTCTTGGGATGTAAAAGGGCGTTTAATATTGTTCGAAGGGCTTGGTTTTGTAAAACTTGGAGCTTATTGAGAAGGTAATTTGCAGTATTTCCCAGATCTGGCAGGCATATAATATGACGGGGAGTAGATGTTGGAGGTAAATTAGTCTTTTCTTGTCGAGATTGAGTTTAGATTTCTTGGAGAGCAGCCTGTGTAAATTATGAAGTTTTAATTTGAATTTCTTTGAGGTCTGAAGTATATGGCTTCTGTAGGTAAGTTTCTTGTCAAGTGTGACGCCTTAAAGATATTGGACTTCGTCGCACCAGGGGATGGGGTTTCGAAATAATTTAAGAGGGTTGAGCTTATTCTTGAAATTTCCTTTCTTAAAAATGATAGCTTGAGACTTTTTGAGGTATTGATTGAAATTCTCCATAAGGTGAGCCATTTTTTAATTTAATCAAGTAAGTTTGTAGGTTTTTCGGACAGATTCCGGGAGTGTGATTGAGAAAGAATGGCAGCATCGTCGGCAAACAGACAAACTTCCACCGTTGGAGAGGTGGGAAGTCGTATGTGTAGAGGCTGTATAGGAGTGGAAACAGGATACTTCCTTGTGGTGTTCCGGCCTGGATGCTTCCAATTCTTGAGTGGATTGAATTGATTTTTACTTGAAAGGTTCTATTGCTTAGGTATTCATAAATAATTTTGATCAGGTATGGAGGGAGTTAACTTGAATTAGCTTGAAAATTAGACCGTTGTGCCAAACTCTATCGAACGTCTTTTCCACATCCAAGAAGATTCCTCCGGTGGTGCGGTGGTTATTGAATCCATCTATGATTGAATTGGTGGCACGGAGCAGTTGGTGGCACGTGGAAGTCTTTTTTCTAAACTCGTGTTGGAAGTCGGGGATTATTTGGTTAGAGTCCGAAAAGGCTTGGATTCTGGAAAGAAGGATTTTCTCAAAGAGTTTGGCGACGCAGGAGATGAGGCTGATTGGACGATAGTTTAACGGAAATTTCGGGTCTTTGTTTTTTTTCGGGAGGAGAGAGATGGTGCAGTGCTTCCAGATCTGAGGAAAGTATTGAAGTAAGAGGCATTTATTAAAAATTTTCGTAAGATGGGTTATTGCGTTCATCGGAAGTGACTTGAGTGCTATGTTCTTGATTTGATCGTGTCCTGGGGCCTTGCGTATGTTTAGTTTTGAGATGATGTCGCAGAATTTCTTGAGGGAGGTGAGAGGCGGGATGCTGGATGAATAATTATTTAGAAATCTTCTAATTGTCCGGTCCACTTTGTCAATGTGATCATCGTCATAGGGGGTTCTATTTTCGGTGAACGATTCTTCAAGATTGTCAACGAAGCAGTCTGCTTTCCTTCGTTCCGAAGACCAGGCCTCGGGAACTAAGAATCGGGGGATAAATGATGCTATTGTTAGTATTATTTCCTGCTACGAGCTTGTGGAGGGTGTCGGTGTCGATATTTGCGTCTTTTTTTTGGAGGGAATCCCAAACATGCTCCTTTGAGTTTTTCAGATCTGTGCGAATAATTCTTTGTAGTCGATTGACTTCTGCCTTGAGGGGAGGGTATTGAGTTCTTTGCCAAAGTTTGCGTAGGCGGTTTTCTCGGATTTTGAGTCGGGTTTGGAAGGGGATATTGGATATTGAGTGAAGGATAGGCTTGAACTTGCTGGCTTGATTTATTGCATTGTGAATTTGAGTGTTGAAATTGACTATGGCTTCTTCTATCTCTTCATTATCGCTGATTTGAGGATTTTTAGGGAGTGAGGTGGCTATGATGTTTTGAAATTTATACCAATTGGTGAGGGTCTTGCAATTTTGTTTGAAGGGAATTGAAGAATTGATCGAAATGACAAAGTGGACAGGGTTGTGGTCATTTGACAGGTCCGAGTGGACTTCAGCCGTGATATTGTTGATTCCACAGGTGATTCCAAAGTCGAGGGTGGAGGGCCTGCCGCGGGTAGGAACTCTTGTGGGCCCATTAGGGGCTGTGAGGAGGAAGCCATTAGCTCGAACAAGACGAACGATAGCATTGCCTGCTGGGTTGTTGTGAGGGGTTGCACTCCAAGAGGTATGCTTCGCGTTGAAGTCGCCCACGATGATGCACTGGGATCTATTTCTAAAAATCTTGAGGAGATCTGGGATGAGATTGCCAACTGAGGTTCTTGGGGGTTGTAAAGAGAGCAGATTGTAATATTATTTGGCTGACTTTCGATAACTATTGTTGTGGATTCCACAGTGCTGGTGTTAATTTTGATGCTGTGATGAGGGATGGAATTTTTGACGAGGATGGCTGTTCCCCCTCCTCGGTGGGTCAGCCTATCGCATCTGTGGGTGGAATAATTTGCAAGGTTGAGGTCATCACTGGGTCGAAGGAAAGTCTCTTGCAGTGCAACCACGTCAGGGTCTTCGTCAGCTATGTATGTTGTAAGTTCGTCCATCTTGTTCTGCAATCCGTCTGCGTTCCAGCTAATGATCTTAAAGGTGTTTCTCCCTCCGGGTGTGCTATTCATATTGGGAGATCAATTTGGAGGAGGGCGGCGACTTCAATGGCACGGTCGGCTAGTGGCATATCAGAGTTGCAGATGGCTATTACTTGTTTAAGAACTTGAAAATTTTCAACAACCTTGGGCTCACGCAGCTGCTTGAGTGTTTCGGCGATGATTGATGGTGGGTTAGAGTTGTTGGAGGTGGAGTTGATAGCTGGAGTGGAGGTTTGGCTTGTTGAAGGAGTGGGTGCTGGTCTCGGTTTGGGAACTGGAGCTGCACTCACTGGTGGGGGAGTGGTAGTGCTTGGATGGGCTGCTCTCACTGGTGGGGGGGTGTAGGCTGGTGCAGAGGTTGTTGTAGGTCTTGCTGCGTCGGCTTGGGCTTTCGCTGCCTCTTGCATTTCCCCTTCTTTTCCGGGCTGCTCTTCCCAGAAATTAACCTTTGGGGGTGGAGGTGGTTTGTTCAAGGGATTTTTAGGGCATCCTGTGTAGTTTGCAGGGTGATTACCCTGACAATTACAGCAGGTTGCCTCCGTTGCTGACGTCTTCGTACAACTCCTGGTGAGATGAGGCTGGCCGCATTTGACGCACTTCGGACTCCTCGTGCAGTATTTCGACGAGTGGAAAAATCCCTGGCAGCGAAAAGACTGCGAAGGGGCTCCACTTTTATCTTCAGGTAGCACAGCTCGGTTATGTTGAAGATGTTATTCTTGGGGAGAGTGAGTAGAAAAAGAGGCGTGGGCAGTCCTGTCTTTCTGTTTGTCATCGCGTGACACTCGTTAACCTTGATTCCCACCGTCAGGAGATCTTCAATTATTTCTTCGGGGGGGTATCGGCCGGCATGCCCCGAATAACGGCTTTGATTTCTCTATCTTCAGGAAGCTGATATGTGAATGCTTCGAGTTTTTCGGCTTCAACAAATTTTCTGATGGCGTGTAAGCTTCCGGGTTTCCGGGTATATCCGGAGGCCTTTCCCGACCATTCGTCCTTTCATCTTCTGTTGAGTAGCGTCCTGTAGCTTTTTTAGAAGCTGATTTGGCAGTTTCACATTGTCTATGGTGATAGGTGGAGGGGGCGAACAGTGTTGTGGTGAACAGGTACTTCGGTCTCGTCCCTCGTTTTCTTCGTCACGGTGAGTTGGGAGAGCGTCGTATTGGTTAGATGTTACGATTTCCGATGTTTTCTGTTTCTTTAATGAGGTTGCAGTATCTTTGGGTGGTGTTGGGCTCCTTCCCTTCTTCCGACCTTTCACCAATTGAAAGGCGCCTTCGTCTTGTTGGGGAGCGTACGCTTTGATGTATAGGTTCAGGAAATCGAAGAGTTGATTTCCGTTCTCTAATTCAATCCTCCGTAGTTCATGAAACCTTGTGCGACTTTCTGCAAAGAGAGCGTTTAGTTCCGCCACGTACTTGTTTTTTTTCATCTTCGTCGTCAAAGTGGTACAAGTCTACTTGTCTGGTTGTGTTTTGAATATCAAAGCCGATATTCATATACAGGATTGAATACTGGCAATTAACTAGGTTGCTTTTGAAACCAGAAATGGTAGGAGGTGGGGGAAGGGGAGAAGGCGAACGCCTTTCTTCCATTCCATCTTCAGAGTCCGATTCCGAGAAGCTCATGTCGTCGGGCAATTGAGCGAGATGGGGAGAATCCCCGTCCATTTTCGCTGATCGAAGTTCTTCTACTGAAGAAACAGAGGTAGAAACCTCGCGGGGAGTATTTTCTACCGCAGGCACTAAAGCTCGAACAAAAAAATCACGCACGTGGTCGTTCAGATCAGAGAAACAAGCGACGTGAAGTAACAGGAACGCTCTGCCGAAAGCGGTCCCAGAGGACGAGGAACTTGGTTGCGGATGGCTAGGCGGCGGGGACTCCTTCATATCGAGAAATCCTCCATGGCTTCGGCCTTTAACCGTGCCCGGCAGCACGTTATGAGGGTTTCCCCGGTGTCTAGCTTTGAAGAATCCTTCGGCGGTTACACTGGGCACATTAGAAACGTGTGGGAATTCGTGGCCTGGCGGGGGCCTTGATGGAACTGGAAGGAATCCGTGATGCAAAAAAATGGATACAACTAGAGAGAATAACGTTTTGCCGCCTCTTATGGTGACAAACATGTCCTCTCTAGCGAAATCCAATACTCTACCCTGGGCTGACCGGGTCGAGCACTCGACCACGTCATTGAACCAAGGGTGTTCTTTGTGCCCCGACGGAGGCCAGAATCCGTCAATTTCTCCCGTAGTGGAGCAACAAATTGACTCGAAAAAAACTAATATTCAATCAAATGCACAGCAACAAGAATTTAGCGATTCTGCTAGATTCTTTATTCTTAAAAACCCAAACTCCTTTTCCACCATATCACCTTTTCTAATCGAGAAGGCGATCACTAGCAGCATAGGGCAGGTGAAGACAATTCGCAAGATGCGCTCCGGGGACTTGTTCCTCGAAGTAGCATCAGCGAAACAGTCTTCCGCCCTTAAGACTCTACGTAAAATGGCCCACATTGACATTACTGTCGTTCCACACAGCAGCCTCCACTATTCTCGAGGAGTCATCTCTGCAGCGGATTTGTTGAATGTGTGTACAGAGGAAATCAAGGAAAATATGCTGGACCAAAAGGTCTGTGATGTTCGGTGAATTACCATTCGGCGGGATGGACAGGTGCTTAACACTAAGCACCTCATCCTGACCTTTTCGACGCCTGAACTCCCACAGTCCGTAAAGGCCGCATATCTCCATTGCCCTGTTCGACCTTACATTCCAAATCCGCTCCGTTGTTTTCAGTGCCAGAGATTTGGACATTCGAAAACAGTCTGCCGCGGTCAGCCAACCTGCTCTAGATGTGCAGAGGTTGGCCATGATAGCGCAGACTGTAAAGCAAAGGAACGATGTGTAAATTGCAAAGGGGACCATTCATCGTTTTCTCGATCTTGTCCAACATGGATACTAGAAAAGGAGATCGCGGAAGTTAAAATAAAAAATAAACTTTCGTATCCGGAGGCTCGGCGTATTGTATCGTCACCCACGCCAGTTTCTGGAAAAAGCTATGCGTCGGCAACCATCAAGACATACGCATCAACAGCCATTCAAGTAGACCCAAGTACGGCTCCAACATCTGAGACAGCCGAATCTATAAAACCGAAGACTATTGCAGTGGATACACTTAAGACTGTATCCACTCCACGCTATGTCAAAAAAAAACAGAAAAACACGTATAAAGGACTCAGGGGTAAAAGCAAACAAGCAAAGAGGTCAAACCTCTCTTAAAACCCCATGACATGGGAGAGGATGTCATGGAAATTCACGCATCACAAAGCGACGAGAGTCTGATGGAAGATCTGTCGCCACAAAACCGCCGTCTTCTAGCTACTTAAGAGGAGCGAGTGCGAAGATTTGATGTCCCTTTATTTCCTGGAACTGCCGTGGTCTAAGAACTCGACTTGATTATCTCAAATCCATCATATACACGTACCAGCCCGCATGCGTTGCTCTTCAGGAGACATTTATCAAGAGTATTATGACAATGCGAGTGCGTGGTTATAATTGTGTACGACGGGATGTAGATGGCCATGCATCTCCGAATGGGGGTGTATACCTTTTTACGTCCCATCTATATCCCAGTCATGTCGTCACACTACACACATCGTTACAAGCTGTGGCTGTTCGGATTCACATCCATTCTTTAGTCACAGTCTGTTGTGTTTATTTACCACCCAACGATGTTGTGTCACAAGTGGATTTGAATCAATTAGTCACAGTCAATTGCCAGCTCCTTTTATTTTGCTCGGTGACTTTAATGGACACAGCCCTCTGTGGGGGCATGATGTTACAAATTCTCGCGGGCGACAGATCGAACAGTTGATCTCTGATCACTGTCTCTGTCTGCAGAACAACGACGAGAAAACTTATTTCCATGCACCCACGAGGACATTTCACTCCTTCGATCAAGCTATCTGTTCACCAACTCTGCTACCGATGTTGAATTTTGAGGTTGATGACGATCTACACAACACTGATCATTTCCCTCTCTTAGTCTCGCCTCGCATGTTAATGGTGCGGGGACACGAGTTAAATCCCCCACTTATCATTTTCATCGCGAAGACTGGGATAAATTCACACGGTTAGCGATTATCACAGGCACAATGGTTCAGAACAGGGCAGTTGATGATGCCATTTAAAATGTCACTGAAGCTATTCGGAATGCCACCGATACAGCAATTTCCAAAACATCAAATTCTCCTCGACAACTGTGCAAACCATAGTGGAACGCTTCCTGCCAACAAGCCAAAAAGGAACAAAAGAGGGCGTGGGGTATTTTCAGGAGGTACCCCACCACTGATAATCTCATAGTGTTCAAACGTGCGGAAGCGTTAGCTCGTAGAATACGTCGTCAATGCCAGAGAGAATCTTGGATCAAGTATGTATCTTCAATCACATCGTCAACTACCAGCCAACAGTTATGGAGAAAGGTCAAAGCAGCGAATGGCCTTTATCGGGAATTTAACATTCCGATATTGGAAACTTCTACTGCTTTGTATTCGTCCCCTTTAGATGTGGCCAACTTGATTGGCAAAACATTTGCTAGCGTGTCCACCTCCGATTCATATAGCCCTGCATTACAGGCGACTAAGAATCGTTTAGTGCGGACACCTATCAACTTTAGGTGCCGACAACCTCTACCATACAACTGTGATTTTGACATGTTTGAATTGAAGATGGCCTTGTCATCGGCCCACAATACTAGTCCAGGTCTTGATGGAATATCCTATGAATTGCTTCGCCATTTGAACGAGGATTCACTAGTAAGTCTCCTTTACCTATTCAACCGAATATGGAGGGAGCAGGTGTATCCTACTCAATGGCAAGAAGCCATAGTGATCCCCATTCTAAAACCTGGGAAAGATCCAAAGAACCCTCTCAGCTGTCGACCGATAGCACTCACGAGCTGCCTTTGTAAGACACTAGAACGTATGGTCAATGCCCGTTTCGTTTATCAATTAGAAAAGAACCGATGCATTCCTCTGTTTCAGAGTGGCTTCCGTGTAAGAGAAGGTCCACTCTCGACAATATTATTAAGCTGGAAAGCAAAATAAGAAACGCTTTTGTCCAGAGGAATCATCTAATTTCTATCTTTTTCGATATCGAGAAGGCATATGATCGTACTTGGCGCTATGGGATACTTCGCTCTTTATTTACTTTCGGATTGAGAGGCAATTTGCCTACTTTTATTAAAAAAAATTTTAAATCTTCGTACTTTCAGAGTGAGACTGGGAAGCACTCTCTCTGCTCCTTTTACCCAAGCTGAGGGAGTTTCTCAGGGGAGTATTTTGAGTGTCACCCTTTTTATATGCCATATATCACACATTTTAAATGTCTTTTCGCCTTCTATACAGGCTTCACTATACGTGGACGATCTACAGATCAGTTGTGAAGGTTCGGACATGCGCCTCAAACTGCCGTCAACAACATTGTAAAATGGTGCGACAACAACGGTCATAGTATTTCTGCGAGCAAGAGTTGCTGCGTGCACTTTTGCCGCAAACGGGGTATTCATCCCGACCCCGTAATACGCATCCGTGCTGTACAAATTCCCGTAGTTCCCGACGTACGATTCCTCGGAGTAATTTTCGACCACCGGCTCACTTTCCTTCCGCATATTTTACATTTGCGGAAGAGGTGTGAAAAGTCTTTAAACCTCTTGAAGGTGTTGTCAAACACCTCTTGGGGGGCGGATGGAACATCATTACTCAGAGTGTATCAGGCAATCGTACTCTCTCGCATCGACTACGGATGTGTTGTATACGAATCAGCGTTCAACTCTACTCTGCAAAATTTTGACCCCGTCCACTATATGGCATTGAGAATCTGCTCAGGTGCGTTTCGCACATCACCGGTGCAGAGTCTCTATGTTAACTGTAATCAGCTTCCTCTAGATCTTCGACGGAGGAAGCTGTCTCTTGCGTATTATTTTAAGATCTTGTCCGTGCCTTCACATCCTCTGCAGCCCCTCAGGGGGCTCACCTTCTTTAGGTGAGTACGGGTTTCACGCTCCTGAGGTGCCCTAGTGATCTTTTCCTTCTCCCTAGGGGTTTACTGTCTTTGGTAAACACGGGCTTCACGAACCCGGGGAACCCTAGTGAACCTTCTCTATTTTCGGCCCTTTTTTCTTGCCATCCAAATTTCTCTTTTCTTCTTTTCCGGTCAAGACCACAGACCCATTTTACTAAATGAACACTGTTCAAATTTAGTTTTTTCCCACTGGAAAAACTTCCTATTTTTTATTAACATATTTTGGTTTACATCTTGTGTTGCGTTAACTTAGTTTGTTTTTCGTATATTTCTTTAAACCTTTTGATTTGTGTTGCTTTATTTGTTTTTGACTAACACCGTTGGTTTCCGACCCGCATGTTTGCCGTGTGCGGCGTCCCGTAAGGAGGAAAATGGTGTTCTGGGATTTTCTTTGGCCCACGCTTCGCTGTAGACGGAGGCAGGAGTGAGCCCGCTCCCGCGTCAATCGGCTGGTGGTACTTCGGAGTCTCCGAAGAGACACTGCCTGTAGGGTTAGTGCTGCGGATAAGGGGTGTCGGGTTTACCCGTTGGATCCTCGCCCTGATGCTGTAGCATTATATTCTGGGTGTACTCTAGGTAAGCGCCGTGCCTGGTTTTTTGCCAGATGACCGGCACACTGCCTCCCTTGTAGGACTCCGTGGTGGGTGGAGGCACGCCAAGGACGAAGTTTTTTACGCGTATTTATGGATCCGAATATGCTGTGCCCGGGTAAAAGGCCTCGTATTACCCACACTCACCGTAGATCAAATTGCTGCTCATTCGAGATTTTTACTGATTTCCCTGCCGAATAAAGAGATGTCAAATAAATCGCCTTTCGCAATTCACAAGGCTATATTAGGTATAGGTGGTGAACCGAAATCTATCAAAAGATTAAGGGCCGGGGATCTGCTTATAGAAACCATATCTGATTTGCAAACAAAGTCGTTTCTTCTCGCCAAAACTTTTCTAAATTCACCCGTAAATGTAAGTCCTCATAAAACTCTAAACTCATGCAGTGGTGTCATTTCTGAACCTGACTTGCTGAGCACTCCTGAATCGGAAATACTTGAAGGTTTTTCTAATCAGGGTGTGATTCAAGTCAGGCGAATATCAGGCGATTCGAATATCATTCCGACAAAACATTTAATTCTTACTTTCAATAGCCCGAAACTACCTACCACTGTCAAAGCTGGATATCTAAACTGTAAAATTCGTGCATACATTCCGAATCCTCTGCGCTGCTTCAAGTGTCAGAGGTTCGGACACTCACAAATAGCCTGCCGTGGGCAGTTGACGTGCTCAAGATGTGCATCTGTTGGACATTCTTCCGCAGATTGCAGTCTTGCGCAGAAATGCGTCAATTGTTCACAGCCTCACTCCTCTGACTCAAAACAGTGTCCTAAATGGAAAACTGAAAAAGAGATTCAAGCCATTAAAACCAATAGAAATATTTCATACCTTGAAGCCCGAAAATTAATAGCACCGCAGTTATCCCAAACTTACGCCCAAGTTGCCAAACCTTCAACTTTTACCAGTACAACCCAAACGGACGAAAATATTACACACATTAAATGCCCGCCTTTGCAATTACTTCAACCTTTACTATCCGTTCCGCAGCCTGATAAGTCAAATTCAGTTTCCGCATTGTCGTCTCTGCCACTCAGGCAGACCTCTTATCTTCCACATCTTCTAACGCACCTTCCACTAATGATATGTTTACCTCTATTGGAACTTCTTCCCCAATCATACCCACTTCCTCGTCCCACTCCGTTATTCAACCACCCTCTGCATCTAATATACAGGATACCAAGAAAATCTCAAAAGTCCGAGGGAGAAAACGAAAAAAGAAATACTGAAAAAATGAAGGACACAGTATTTGAGATTAAGATGGCTCAACATAGACCCAGAAAGCCAGCTTCTGTGGAATATACAACAGACGAGGAAGACACCATTGTATACGACATGGGAGAAGAGATAGAATCTCCGAAAAATGGCAGTACTGTAGGAGAATCAAAAAAGGATATTGCGAAATATACATGTATAACCCCTACGAAATATAAAAAGTGACTATATTTTTATTGACATGAACTGTTTCAACTTTTTTAAAATAAAATTTTTACTGATTTTTTTTTTTAATACTTTTGTTTTTAGATCTTGTCTGACTTGTTTGCTTTTCTTATTTGAAAACAAGTCATACGTGATTTGAACTTTTACCGTTTTTTCAGTCTTTTTACACATTTTATTAAACATTTTTAATATTTATTTTAACGAATGTTTGGCGCAGTATAGCCAGGTTTGGCTCTTGCGCCATTAACCCCTAAATTCACTCACTCACTCACTCACATCCTCTGCAGAATGTGTATATGAGTACCAGAATGAAGAGACTTTATGATGCACGGCCGTCTAACATCCGGCTATTTATGGATAGGATGAAGCTTCATATTTCTGAACTCGACCTACCTAACGTGCATATCCAGCAACGGAACCTTTTCCTATTCCAACCTTGGAATACGCCACGGTTCCATTATATGAACCCTTTGGCCACTTACAGTAAATCCACTGTAGCGCCGGTCGTCTTTCAACGCGTCTTCGCCTACCACCGCAGTCAGTATAGTCGTTATTCGGCCATCTACACTGATGGTTCGAAACGTGCAGATTACGTTGGCTGTGGAGTCGTGATTGAAGATATTATGCACGGTTATAGGCTCGACACTTCTTGCAGCATTTTCACTGCCGAAGCTGTCGCCATTTACCGTGCACTTCAATTAATCGACTCCACTATGCCCCGTAAATACTGCATCTATACTGACAGCATGAGTGTACTAGAAGCGCTTGAAAACTACCACGATCGCTGCGATCCAGTGGTATGTACAATACTCGACATTACGAGTCGACTCTACAGCAAGGGTTTCGATATCGTGTTTTGCTGGCTACGAAGTCACGTAGGAATCATAGGCAACGAGCAAGCGGACAGCGCGGCAAAGTCGGCGACGACCCATCTGCCGCTCGCAGTTCTGCTATCGGATATGAAACGCGTCATCCTGCATCATATTTCTAAGCTCTGGCAGGAATCATGGAGTCAGCAGTTGGATAACAAACTGCACTCTGTGAAACCTGTCATAGGAGCATGACCTGTGATGCCAATGCGAAGAACTGATGTCAAATTGACTCGTCTTCGCATTGGCCATACTCGCTTCACACACAGGCATTTGTTGTTTGGAGAACGTGCTCCTGAATGTCCTTCATGCCATGTCTCTTACACTGTTCATCACATTTTAATACATTGTCCTGTTTTTAATAATTATCGCATCACCTTTTTTACTTCATCACATTTAACTTTACCTGACTTGGTGGGAGAAATACCCCACCAAAACCTATTTGCTTTTATCAGAAGAATTGGTTTTTTATTTTTAATTTGACTTTTTAAAATGATTTACCTTGAAATTTAATTTTTATATATGTGCATGCAGGCATGCAAATCTATAATCCTTCGGTGTCTATTTTTAATGTGTGTTTTTACACTGTTTTTTGTATTTTAACAAACGTGTGGCGCATTTTAGCCAGATCTGGCTCTTGCGCCATAAACCTTCACACTCACTCACTCACTCCATAATATCAACCCTTTTGCCTCATACAGTAAATCCACTGTAGCGCCTGTCGTCTTTCAACGCGTCTTCGCCTACCACCGCCCCCTCAGGGGGCTCACCTTCTTTAGGTGAGTGCGGGTTTCACGCTCCCGAGGTACCATATTGATCTTTTCCTTTCCTCCAGGGGTTTACTGTCTTTGGTAAACACGGGCTTCACGAACCCGGGGAACCCTAGTGATCGTTCTCTATTTTCGACCCTCTTTCTTGTCATCACATTTCTTCTTTTCACGTCTAGACTACAGACCTATATGAAAAAATGAACCTAGTTCAAATTGTTTTTTCTGATGAAAAAACATATTTTATTAACATATTTTGGTTTGCTTTTTCTATTGCGTTGGTTTGGTTTCTTTTTTCGTATATTTCTTTCAATAATTTGATTATGTTGCTTTATTTTTTTTCAACCAACACCGTTGGTTTGTCAACCCGCATGTTTGTAGTTTGCGGCGTCCCGTAAGGAGGAAAATGGTGTCTTGGAATACCTTTCGCCCACGCTTCGCTGTAGACGGGTGGCAGGAGTGAGCCCGCTCCTGTCAATCAGCTGGTGGTACCTCTCTTCGGTCTCTCCGAAGAGACACTGCTGTAGGGTTAGTGCTGCGGATAAGGGGTGTCGTGTTTACCCGTTGGATCCTCGCCCTGATGCTGTAGTACTATATTCTGGGTGTACTCCAGTTAAGCGCCGTGCCTGGTTTTTTGCCAGATGACCGGCACACTGCCTCCTTTTGTTGACCCGTGGTGGTGGAGGTACGCCAGACGAAGTTTTTACGCGTATTTATGGATCCGAATATGCTGTGCCCGGGTAAAGTCCTCGTATTACCCCACTCACCGTAGATCAAATTGCTGCTCATTCGAGATTTTTACTGATTTCCCTGCCGAATAAAGAGATGTCAAATCGCCTTTCGCAATTCACAAAGCTATATTAGGTGTAGGTGGTGAACCGAAATCTATCAAAAGATTACGGTCCGGGGATCTGCTTATTGAAACCATATCTGATTTGCAAACGAAGTCGATTCTTCTTGCCAAAACCTTTCTAAATTCACCGGTAAAATGTAAGCCCCTCATAAAACTCTTTAAACTCCTGCAGAGGTGTCATTTTCTGAACCTGACTTGCTGAGCACCCTGAATCGGAAATACTTGAAGGTTTTCTGATCAAGGTGTGATTCAAGTCAGACGAATAACAATAAAAAAAAAAGATTCGAATATCATTCCGACAAAACATTTAATTCTTACTTTCAATAGCTCGAAACTACCTACCACTGTCAAAGCTGGATATCTAAACTGTAAAATTCGTGCATACATTCCGAATCCTCTGCGCTGCTTCAAGTGTCAGAGATTCGGACACTCACAAAAGCCTGCCGTGGGCAATTGACGTGCTCCAGATGTGCATCTGTTGGATATTCTTCCGCAGATTGCAGTCTTGAGCAGAAATGCGTCAATTGTTCACAGCCTCACTCCTCTGACTCAAAACAGGGTCCTAAATGGAAAGCTGAAAAAGAAATTGAAGCCATTAAAACCAATAGAAATATTTCATACCTTGAAGCCCGAAAATTAATAGCACTTCAGTTCTCCCAAACTTACGCCCAAGTTGCCAAACCTTCAACTGTTACCAGTACAACCCAAACGGACGAAAATATTACACAAATTAAATGCCCGCCTTTACAATTACTTTAACCTTTACTATCCGTTCCGCAGCCAGATTAGTCTAATTCAGTTTCCACATTGTCGTCTGCCACTCGGGCAGACTTCTTACCTTCCACATCTTCTATAGCAGCTACAGTATCAGAGCCTCCGCACCTTATACCTGTGTCTGATACTCTACTTTCCACCACCAATAATATGCTCACCCCTATAGAACCATCTTCATAAATCATATCCGCTTCTTTATCCAACTCAAGTATTCAACCCCCTTCTGCATCTTCAACACAGAATTTGAAAAAAAAAGTCAAAATTTCGGGATAGAAAAAGAAAAAAAGAAGTGCTTAAATCAATAATTGATATAAAAATGGCTCAACACAGACCTAGAAGGCCAGCTCCAGTTGAATATAGTACTGATGAAGAGGATATGATTGTATATACGACGTGGAGGAAAATGAATTCTAATCAAACCCTGATTATGTAAGAAAAGATGGGAAGACATATTTCAGGGGATCATTGCTTTTAACACCAACCAGAAGCACAAGATAACCTTTTTATAATATTTATCAGATTTCGTGGGGACTTCCCCCGCTTATCTCTGTATTTTTTAATCTGAAAATTATTTTTATACATAAAATGTGAGATTTTACCTTTTTTAAATTGAAATTTTATCAAACCTTTTGGTAATTTTATACTTTTAATGTTTTTACGAATGTCTGGCTCGGTTTAGCCAAAAATGGCTCTTGCGCCAATAACCCCAACATTCACTCACTCGCCTACCACCGCAGTCAGTATAGTCGTTATTCGGCCATAGATGGTTCTACATAGATGGTTCGAAACGTGCAGATTACGTTGGCTGTGGAGTTGTGATTGAAGATTTTATGCACGGTTATAGGCTCGACACTTCTTGCAGCGTTTTCACTGCCGAAGCTGTCGCCATTTACCGTGCACTTCAATTAATCGACTCCAATATGTCCCGTAATTACTGCATATATACTGACAGCATGAGTGTACTCGAAGCGCTTGAAAATTACAACGATCGATGCCATCCAGTGGTTTGTAAAATACTCGACGTTACGAGTCGACTGTACAGCAAGGTTTTCGATATCGTGTTTTGCTGGCTACCAAGTCACGTAGGAATCATACACAACGAGCAAGCGGACAGCGCGGCAAGGTCGGCGACGACCCATCTGCCGCTAGCAGTTCCGCTATCGGATATGAAGCGCGTCATCCTGCATCATATTTTTAAGATCTGCAGGAATCATGCAGTCGCAGTTGGATAACAACTGCACTCCATTGAAACCTGTCCTTTAGGGGCATGGCCTGTGATGCCAATGCGAAGGACTGATGTCAAATTGACTCGTCTTCGCATTGGTCATACTCCCTTCACTGACAGACATTCGTTGTTGGGAGAAGATGCTCCTGAATGTCCTTCATGCAAGGTCTCTTACACCTGCGTCACATTTTAATAGATTGTCCCGTTTTTAATATTTAAAGCATCACCTTTTTTAATTCATCACACTTAACTTTGCCTGACCTGGTGGGAGAAACACCTAACCAAAACCTATTTGCTTTCATCAGAAGAATTGGATTTTTTTATTTTTAATTTAATTTTTAAAATGTTTTACCTTGAAATTTAATTTTTATATATGTGCAGCCAGGCATGCACATATATATTTCTTATGTATATATGTGCATGCAGGCATGCACATATATAATTCTTATGTATATATTTTTAATGTGTGTTTTCAAATAATTTTAATATTTTAACAAACGTGTGGCGCAGTATAGCCAAATTTGGCTCTTGCGCCATATAACCCAACAATCACTCACTCCCTGAGAAAGCCAACTAAAAAATTGGGTTTCTGAGTTAATTAACAAAACATAATTAAGCAGAAAGGATTTAGTAACACTGAAAAAGTACTCAAAGAAAAGAAATATTACTTCAATTTACAAGTGAAAAAAAATGCTAAACTAAATTCAAAAAATAAAACTATTACACAATACTATAAGCCATAAGAAAAGGTAAAAAAATATTTATATATATTTGAGACAACTATATATATATTATTTCTATGATGACTAAAAAAAGACATAATGTCGAAGAAAGAAAATGTTTTTTATAGAGAAGAACAAAATTTTTTTAACCTCAAAACACCTTTATTTTGTGTGTCACTGGATTTCTACACAAAGGACAATCAAAAATCTTTGTAGCGCAAATATGACAAGAAATGAAATGAGAACATGGTTGAAATACGACATTCATCTCGTCATTCATGCATATTTTACAAATTATTGTATTCTTTGCTCCCGTGTTATAGTTTTCTCTTTGTGCCGTGTTACAGTTTTCTCTTTGTCCTGTGTTGTTTGAAGCTGCAAATTTTTCTCTTTGTCCTGTGTTGCTTGAAGCTGCAACTTCTTCTCTTTGTCCTGTGTTGCTTGAAGCTGCAACTTCTCTTTGTCCTGTGTTGCTTGAAGGTGCAACTTCTTCTCTTTGTCCTGTGTTGCTTGAAGCTGCAACTTTTTGTACTTTTAACGTTGAAAATATTTCGCAAGCTTCTCGAAGTACTTCATTTTTAAGAAGACATTCAGCTTCGTTATTTAATCCAATTTTGATCAAATCCACATATTCACAATGAGGAAAGAATTTTTCGTGCTCTGTCAATGGGTCATCATTTGTTTTCCAATTGCCTAAGGATCCATTACAACAGTAGAATGTCACAACATCTAATACACCTGTATAATAAAATCCACATTTAGCTAATTATTTAGGATTGAGCATTAAAAATGGCCAATTTCTATAGGTAACCAGACGATTCTTTTCATCTGACACACTATAGTTTTTAAATGAATTCTTTGGGCATTGGACATATTTATTCAATTTAGGGCGCTTTATTGCTTTTTTATCAACCGTTTCTAGTGAGTCAATTTCGTCTTTCATCTTGTGTTAATCTGTTAACCTCAAGTTTAGTAAAGATCAGGAAGTTTAGTATATATTTTATTTAGCTTACAGTGCCTATTTTATGCAACTGACCATTGTTCAAAAACATATTTGATAGACTGTGAATATAACACTAAAATAGTATTAAAATATTCAATACATATATATTTTAAGCTACAACGCGTTTATTCGTACATCGAATTTTTTTTTAATGGTTTCTCATCATATTAAGCTAGTGGTATTTTTTTTACTATCCGATCACGATTGAATTGAAATATATAATAATACCCTCGTTTGTCGATTCAGAGAGAACCAGTTATTATATATAGTATACTTGAAAAAAACAATTTTTAATTTTAAATTGCTGTAATTTAAATGGCTTCTCATCATATTAAGCTTCATTAAATTGCTGTAATAATAAAACCCTCGTTTGCTTCTCATCATATTAAGCTTCATTATTAAATTGCTGTAATAATAATACCCTCGTTTGCTTGTCATCATATTAAGCTTCAATAAATTGCTGTAATAATAATCCCCTCGTTTGCTTCTCATCATATTAAGGGGACATGGTACGATTTGCGCAAAAATTTTTAATTTACGGATTTGTAAAGTTTTTTTGGTTGCCCCCTATGTATGTATAATATGTTCAACAGAGTGTGTGCTCAACATTTCATAAAAAGCTAGCCATGTATTTTTTTAAGGAAAGAACTTGAAATTTGTGAGGAGATTTTAAAATGCTACTCCTCATACAAAAGTTGACGTACAGGCATTAAATTTGATTTACAAGTACGTCATACTATGTATAGTAAAAGTTGGTATGGGTTTTGCGTTAACGTAATTGTGTGTGGTATTCATACAATACTGCTTTTTATGAATGTTGATTGAAAATTCCTTAAAAAATGCATAAATTCTGAGTTCAATTATTTTTTAAAAAAATAAATATTGCTTTGATTCAAAAATGCATACCAACTGTTGTTACATGTACTATTAGCAATACTAAAAAAAATTTCAAAGCATTAGGCTCAATATTAAAAAAAAGCCTTAGAGCATTTTAAATGAAGACAAACTAGTTATTTTATCTTTCTGAGATAAGTCAGTTTAAAGTTTTGATTTGCCATAGAGATGTGAATAAAAAAGAACGTAGAAGCTATCATAATTCTGCATTTTTTAAGTTTAGAGCTTTCAAATTTTGTGAGATTATAGAAAAGTTTATAAAGAATAATTTAGGCTAAAAAATTAAATTTAATTGTTTGACCGATTTTGGTCAATTGAGTCGCGAGTGAATTGAAATATATTATTAATAATAATAAAAAATATATAATAATGCCCTCATTTGCTTCTCATCCTAATAAGCTAGTAGAATATTTTTTTCAATATCCGATCGCAAGTGAATTGAAATATATTATTAATAATAAAATATATAATAATGCCCTCATTTGCTTCTCATCCTATTAAGCTAGTAGAATTTTTTTTTAATATACGATCGCGAGTGAATGAAATATATTATTATTAATAATAAAATATATAATATATAATAATACCCTCGTTTGTCAATTCAGAGCGAGTCAGTTATTATATAGTACACTTGAAAAGTTTTTAAATTTTTAAATTGCTGTAATTTGAATGGCTTCTTATCATATTAAGCTAGTAGTTTTTTTTCAATATCCGATCGCGAGTGAATTGAAATTATTAATAATAAAATATATAATATATAGTCATATACCCTCGTTTGTCGATTCAAAGAGAGCCAGTTATTATATAGTACACTTGAAAAAAACAATTTTTAGTTTTAAATTGCTTTAATTTGGATAACCTCTCATAATATTAAGGCAACAGAAAATTTTTTGAATTAACCTGAATTTTTACCTGTAAATGCATATTTTATGATCTTATGGGGTCTCTAAAATTACACCTAAGAAAATATTTGGTTATTGTACATTTTTTACTGTTAAAGGGGTATTTTATAGAAAGTAAGCAAAAAAATAATATTTTACGCTAAACATGATAACCGAAAAGAAAACAAATGACATTTTGTGAATTAAATAATATAGCATACCACCTTTTCTAAGGAATGAACTCTTATTTTGTTGATATAACCATTACATGGGAAGTTATTGTGTTTTGAGCTTCTGAACGTTAAAATTTTCTTTAGAAGCTATTGTAATTTTCACTTTATTGCTATAAAAAAATTTATACTCAACATAAAAACTTAAAAATTCCCTATATATAAAATTTTTATTTCATTCAAGTATAACTTTTTGAGATATTGTGTTTTGTAGTAAAAAAAAAGCTCATTTTGAGGAAACAACAAACTAATCTGATTACAGGAAAAACACTTATTAAAATGCACCATATTTATAATTCTTTTTTTTAATCTCCGATCACGAGCAAATTGAAATATATTAATATATAATACTCCCTCCTCGTGTGTGTTTGTCAATTTAGAGCGAGCCAATTTAGTACACTTGAAAATTTTTTTTAATTGGAATGGCTTCTAATCATAAGCTATTTAGAAGTAGTTAAAACTTTTAAATATTGAAAATTGAGAAGACTATTTAATAAGAACGAAAAAAATTTTAAAAAATATTAGAAGAATTAAATAAATGTGTCACTGAGTTTTGACTATTGTTCAAAAAAAGACCGCACAACTTGTTTAAAAACACAACTTGACACGAAAAATAAAATGAGTCAACTGACAGTAAGCTTATAAATAATTTAAAAAAAATAAATTTGTAAAATATTTTATTGGGGAATCTACAAATATTTTTAGACTTTTTTCCACATCATTTCTCTTTACCATTCTCTATGCATCAGGTGGTATGGTAGTTTTTAACTCCATTTATCTATTATGAAATCCATACCGTAGCGCACACACACAACATTCCTTATCCGGTTTTTTTCATTTCACGATGGAATACTCTTTGGTTCCTCTGACTCTTCATCCGTAGAACATTTCAATACCTTTGGAGACGATTCTTCATCCTCTGGGATACAAATAAATGACATCTTATTCAAGTAATGCTTATGGAAAATTCGCTTTTTAAAGGGCAGTTGTAAAAAGACAGGTTCTCCCTTCATACCTTCTATGAGCAAAGTCTTTTTAGGAAGGTTAACAGAAGTTTGATTATTGAACAAACAGTCTTGAAGAGATTTATCAGACAAAGGTTTACCATCCATACAATCAAACATGTCGACATGGGATAATGTCTCTTTTTCTCCAACGCGAAACATGCTCGTAAGAGATTTCCACAGATTCTGATACCAGCGTTCTGGAGATTGATTCATGGTTTTAGATAAAAAATAAAAGTTGTGTGCACAAAGAGTTGAGAACCAGCTTTTAAACAACCCGTAAAAAAAATAATAATTAAATATCTTACAAGCATTTAAATTTGACTTTTAATTTTTTTTATGAAAAAATTAAAATTGCTGTAATTTGAATGGCCTCTCATCATATTAAACTAGTAATATTTTTTTCAATATCCGATCACGAGTGAACTGAAATATATAATAATATCCTCGTTTGTCGATTTAGAGGGAACCAGTTATTATATACATAGAACACTTGAAAAATTTTTTTAATTGCTTTAATTTGAATGGTCTCTCATCATATTAAGCTAGTAATATTTTTTTTATTGTAGTTTGTATCGGCTACGATTTTTTTTAATCTCCGATCACGAGTGAATCGAAATATATTAATATATAATAATCCCCTATCATATTAAGATAACTGGGACGTGGAACTCTGCTTTAAATTTCGCCTTTTTCAATTTTACTTCTTGAAAAATAGAGGGCACTTTTCTGCATCCATAGATGCATTATTTATGAAAATGCGATAAATAGAACGATAAAAAATTCAATTTTAAAATTGTAAGCAAATGTGATGTAAGTATGATTCTCCGGTACACTTTCTTCAAAATCCATTTAATATATGATATGCATTGTAAAAAACTCATTTTTCTATACAAAGAATGTATTTTTTCAGTATTATATACGTTCAAATTTATCGAAAATTCTACATTTTCCCTGCAAAAATTACGGAAAGTTTTATTACTTAGTTACAGAATTTTTTTCAAAAAAAATTTGTTGTTGAAATGTTATTTATGTTTAGTTTTACGTTAATAAATACTCAGTGTAGTTCTTTGAATTATAAATTAATTGTATTTAGTACAAAGTGGATGTTCAGGATTACTCTAAATCAAGTGCACAACTTGTAAAATAAACATTTTGTTTTTCCTAACTGCTTATTGTTAACATTTGAATACTCATGAATATCTCTATATGTTTAACTATTGGTTTTACTTTAAAATGTTTGAGTAAAAATACAGATTATTTTGATAAAATTTTTAAAAACAGAGTTCCATTTAAATAAAACATCAAATTAACTTTTAGATTAATCAAAACATTTTTCTTTGTATTTTATAACAATAAAAATAGTATATGAGGAAGTATGTATAATATCCTGTAATGATGATATTCAAAGTAAAAGTAAAAATACTAAAACTTATAGACATAAATGTTTGGTATTTTAAACGGAAGAAGGTGTGAATCGTTGGCAAAAGACTTCTAAATAATCTAGAATTATAAACTTGGAATTTAAAAAGCGAAAATGATACAAAAAAGGAAATAATCCAATTAATTATGGTATGACTTTATATTACATTAAAAAATATTATTTTTACAAATCAGAGAAAAATATCTTTATTTGCGATTTTCTCAAAATGACTTTTTTGTTAATTCCGGTACACTTTTCTCAAAATCTACTTTACCTTTATTGCTGATATTTTGCATATTATAAGATCCACAAATTTTTAAAAAGTGAATGAAGTCGTTTTCAAATAAACATTCACAAGTTTTAGGTATAGCACAATTTCTGCGTAAAATTTAACGGAAATTTGAATCACTAAATTGAAAAAAAATTAAATTTTTATAAATTTAATTTTTAAAATTTCATTTTATAGATTGTTATGTTTGCAAAAACTCTGTAAAATTTTATAGCTATATGTGTAGTGGGTTTTATGCAAAGTGTACCTAAAGGTAAGAACATGTCTCGAAAATAAAAAAAATAGTTGTTGATTGTTTATTTCTCAAACAGATTTAATTGTAAGTTAAAATGCAATTTTTTTTTATATTAACAAGTGCGTAAATGTACAGATAATTCAACTTGAAAATTTTACTTCCGTTGTTTTTAATTTAAATAAGTACCATTTAAATTTGGTGTAAAAAAAAAGTTCATTTTTTTCCTTCTCGCAGAGGTCCCAGTTACCTTAAGCTATTTAGAAGTAGTTGAAACTTTTAAATATTGAAAATTGAGAAAAATAGTAGAACAAAAAAAATTAAAAAGCGTTATATTAGATGAATTAAAATAAATGTCACAAGCATCCCGTCGAAAAAATGAGTACTGACTATTGTTCAAAAACATATTTGACAGACTGTACTAAGAACACTAAATTAGTGTTAAATATTCAATATATATCTTTTAAATTTGGGTAACATTTATTTTTTTTTTTTCTTCTGTTAATTATAAAAGATTATATGACAGAAATATGTTTGCAATAGTATTTTTATACAAGGATAATTTAAAAATATTTCATTGTGTACGTTTTTGGCTTTTTATGCGTGTTTTAACTGCAATTTCATCCAATTGAGCTTGAAACTCTGTTATTTTATGTTAATTCTCTTCGATATATAAAGACAAATTCTTTTCGATTTTTGGTGTCTTTTTTAAAAACTCTTGCATAGCTCTTTTTAGAACACTTTGTGACAAATCTATACGGAACTTTATCACTAACCTTCTGGGACGTCTTTTTTAGGGAAATTTAATTCCCTATCTATTTCGAATCAACTCCAAAAGGAGGACAGGGGATTCCCTTATTATGCAGATTAGATAAAGTAATTTAAGTCAAACGGAATAGTAAAGTGAGGAGACAGTAGGAGAGAGATTGAAGCAGGAAGTTATAATAGTGAAGTTAGAGATTTATTACTAAAGATTTCTAGGTGGATAAATTAGTCTCAGGAAGAGCTGAGATTCAGTGTGGTAAATATTGATTTATAATTAAAGTCTCATTAAAGTTTTATATTAGGAGTGAGATTAAAGTTAAATGTTCAATAGGAACATTATTGAATATAATTCTGGGATCTCTTATTGCGGTAATCTCTGCGTGATCGATATTGTAATTGTTAATTAATTGGATCATTAAATATTTAAGTTAATATAAAGGAAAGTCCATTTTAAACCTCATAAAGCTATTTTGATTTATTTGTTATTAAAAATCTTTGACTCTATTTGGGAGAGATAACCAAATAAAGAAAGTTATTTATAAAAATGGCTACTGGTTCTTCTTTGACTCAAAATTATTCTCGTTCTCAAAGTGACATTCAAGGGGATCTTCACAATGGCGCCCAACGAATAAATCCCGAGAATAGAGTAGGATCCCGGTTTAAATTTCCGGAACAATATTTTCGGGGTTGAGAGCATAAATGATTTTTTTTGGAGAATATTGATAATAATCTCGCGTATTATGAGATACCTGCACAACTAGCGTGTGCTTACTTGAAAGGTCATCTCAAAGGACGGACACTAGACTGGTTCGAAGTTCTTGGTTATAGGGTCATTAAAGATAAGGCAACAGACTACGCGCACTTAAAAAAGGCATTGTCGGAACAATTCCCCGTGGTCAGAAACAGGTCAGAACTAGAAACAAGATTTTATTCCTCATCGCAAAGGCGTGATCAGCAGCCTTCGGACTTTATTTATGAATTATTGAAAATTCATAAGGTCCTTAAAGTAGAAATGTCGGAGGAAAAATTAATTGATCACGTCGTTAGTCGATTAGAACCTCAAATTTTGGATTATGTCGAAGTTAGACATCCACAAAATACTACCAATCTTCTGCAAATCGTTGATAAATACGAAGAACGTTTTATGAATAGACAGTAAATGATAATTTTTAATGCTATTTCGATAAACGATAATTTTTAAATGCTGTTTGGATAAACGATTTACTTTCCCAGCCTTTAGTGATTACTAGTTAATGTGCCTATTTTATAAAAAAATAATTACCTGTTTTTTGTATTGTTGGATCTGAAAAGTGCAAAAAGAGTATAATAATAAAACCTGTTTACAGCAAGTTTTGTTATTTAATACAGTCTACTTTTCAAGAAAAGAATTATTCACAACAAGCTCTTCCAAAGTGCTATTTCACCGTGTTCATAACTAGAGCTCAAAATGATAAAAGCATTTGCTAATACAGTCGCTGGATTACCCGTCGAAAAACCATTACAAAATTTGGGTAAAAAGGATGAGCAAATTGTGTAAAATTCACAAGAAATTTCTTTTAGACTGCTTTCTAAAGGACAGAAACTATTTACAAACTTTTAAGCAATTAATTCATGAACAAAAGGATTTAGTGATCGACGTATTTAGTATTTGGGTATACGCTTACTTAATACTGTAGGAATGGATATGTGCAATGGACAACCCCTCCCCCTGTACTTAGGGTTGAGCAGTCCACACTGACGTCACACCCCGTCAGGAATGTCCGACTAAACGACACACGGGAAAATACGCATACGGACGTTAGGGACGCTAAGCTTTAGACGTAGGAGAAAGACGTTCTCCTTTGCTGTTTAGTATAATTTAGATATTTCATCTTGTTAAATAAAGCATTTATCCTCCTTAGGTTGTAGTCATTTTCCCATATTTTGGGGGCTCGACCTTTCTCTTGCATATTAAGGAAAATCTTCTCTAGACGAGAGAAAAATTTTAAGACGCGTTAATATTTTTCTTCAATAGACGCTACATTGCAAAAAGCGTAAAATAGACTTGTTGCTGTTGGACTTTATTTTTCTTGGATTCCTATAGTGCCTCAACTGGTTCTGGATTTATTGTACGGACTGCTCCCCAACCCCAGGTAGGCAAAATTTAATTAAACGTATTTTGTTTGTTTATTTTGGCTTTAAAATTACTGTATTTAGTAGTTTTAACTCAGAGTGTGATAGGGAAATTTTGATTACAACCTTGCACCGTCTATAAATTTTCAAAGTGATTAATTTTGTATATTAAGATGTCCTGTAAAAATATTAAATTAGGCGGTATTCCTATAATTGCTAATTCGTTGAAATGTGGTACAACTCGTGCTGTAAAAACATTAAATTCTATATTAGGATTCACCGAATTTGACCGTTCTTCGCGAAATAAAATAAATTTTTCTACATTCTCTAAAGAGTTTAGAGTTGAAGAACACAAAGAAAAAATTTTAACCGAATTCTCATTGCCTGATTTCATCTCAGTCGCTAATTTATTGCATTTAGACGTAGAAACAAATGAGCAAAATTTATGCAATAGTATAAACTTAGATGAATTCCAACTAACATTAAATAATTCGGAGACATCCTTTTCTGAAGGCGAAAACGTAGTTCCAAAAACCACGTTTCAAAAACGAGTCACGTTAGACAGGAATTTTTCATCGGAAGGGACAGACCAGCACTCCCCTTTTCAACATCCGGTCAGTAATGCACCCCTACCCTGCGTTCAAGGTTATTCTTTCATGCCGGCACATCAAAACGTTTCATCTCTTTGTACACAAAATACTTTTCCTCCCTATTCAAACGATGCTTCCCTTACAGAGATGAATACCCAGTTTTGGACTTTATTGCGGGATATTTCGGCGACTAGTAGAAAATTTACCAGTGAAGATTTTTATTCTGTAAATAGTTTCGCTCGCGATATTGAAGAAAATTTTGATTTATTCCCAACTATCAGTTCTTCTCAAAAATTAATTCATGAAACTCTGGCTAAGCCAAACTAACTCTACTTGATTTCTCCATTAAAAACTGTTCACAATTTTTCTTCCTGTGAAAGACTTTCGTTATGGACATTAACAACAGACTTTTTATCTATTTATTTATTTTTGATACCATTTTTATTGAATGACTCTAACATTTTCTTATTTCATTTTAGTACAAATTTAAGTGTTTAGAAGTAGGAGCATCTTGCTCTTCTGTAGGAGCATCTTCAATATGTTCCTGTTCCTTATTCCAGATAACGTGTGGCGCAGTATAGCCAAATTTGGCTCTTGCGCCATTAAACCCCACACTCACTCACTCACTCACTCCTTATTCCAGATTCTTATTTTAGCCTTGATCTTATTTGTATCGTTTACATAATTTGTTTTACCCCAGTGGTGATGTATGAAATTTTTTCTATTTATGAAATATTACTTTAAATTTGTTCATTTTTCAGTGTTTTTGTACTTTTTCTTTGATGATATTTTGTGTTGTGTATAATTCTTTCATCTACTGTGTAACTGTGTACATTTTTAATATTTCATTACTATGTATCTGTACCATTTCATCATTGCATATAATCAGGCGAGGTCGCCTTCCCGGTCATGATGGCCGATGTAGGGATGGATATGTGCAATGGACAACCCCTCCCCCTGTACTTAGGGTGGAAGCAGTCCACACTGACGTCACACCCCGTCAGGAATGTCCGACTAAAGGACACACGGGAAAATACGCAGACGGACGTTAGGGACGCTAAGCTTTAGACGTAGGAGAAAGACGTTCTCCTTTGCTGTTTAGTATATAATTTAGATATTTCATCTTGTTAAATAAAGCATTTATCCTCCTTAGGGTGTAGTCATTTTCCCATAATACTGAAGTTTAAACCTTCAGAATTAAATGAAGTTATTCATATATTGAAATATTTTGATTCGAATGAGTTTATTAAATGGAGATACACTCATAAATTTTATTCTATGTCTTCCTTTTTAATCTGTTTGTACAAGTTAGAACATTTGTAATTATGAATAAATATTTTTTTGTATATATTTTCTTGTGCTTATTTTTTTGTTGTTAATTATAAAAAAATCAACAAAAACTGTTTTTTTTACGTATGGTAACGAGTTTATTGCTTAGAGACTTTATGCGTAAATATTACCTTGATAACATAGCAATTTTAGTTTCAAAATTGTTATGTTTACATCATAATTCCTTATGAAAGCTAATAATTTTTAAAAAAGTTTAGTGTATCGCACCGTAGGTGATCAAGGTTAACTCAGCCTTTCATCCCTTTATTGAGAAGCAAATTAAGAAACTGGGGGTTTGCGTCAAAGTCTTGGTAATTAGTTTAAGTAATTATTTAAATGAAGCTTGTAGTTTAGCAATTTCTTGTATTTTTATCATTCTTTCTAATAAAAGTATTCATTTAATTTTGTTTACCTTCTTTTTATTGCATTTATATTTAGCTGTTAGACACTTAAAAAAAAGGACTAAGTTTAGGTTTAGCTGGGCTTGGCAAAAAAAATGACATTATTTAAGCCATTTATTACATCAGTGTTTCTCAAACTGTGGGGCGCGAAAATAAAAGATTTAAAAAATAATTAATTTACTAGAATGAATTAAAACAAAATACTTTCAGACATAATAAAAAATGCACTTTTACTCTGATATAAGTTATAGGCGATATTAAATCATCATCAAAAAAAATTTCTTCAATACTTAACTATCTTTGATCCTATAACCAAATAAAAAATATTTTACTTAATTTGCTGTAATCCCATGATGGGAGAATTTTTATTACGTTTTCTTTTTTTAAACTAACATTCTACTCTTTCAGAGAAAAAACAGATCCCAGATCCAGAACCGAAAAAATTTAGGAACATAAAAAATTCATCACTGTCATTATTTTTGAAATACTGCACATTATAGCTGTAATTTGTTTGACCTTCTAAGTTATTGGTACAGTTAGTTATGACCCCTCTCTTATTTGTTTATTTCTTTTATTTAAAGAAGTTGTAAGTAATGTATTTCTCTGTTGCGCTTTTTTCCATGCAAAACAGTTTAATGTGATATTTGAAAAACCACGAAGAACACACACTTTAATGGATTACTTGGCCAAGACTTAGACCAAGATGAGTATTTTCAAATATATAAAGCATAACAATTTTTTTAGCAGTAACATACATATTATCATAATGTATACACTTTTTACCTAGAAGTGGTCGCGCGCGGGACACACAGATCACGAAATTGTTAATTCTGGCAAAACTGTTTATTTGTTACCAAAGAAAAATTGAAAAGTCCTTGAAAGTAGGTCAGTAAACTTTATTTTAATTAAATTATTCACTGGAATAACGATTTGTATCGTGTACAATAAAATAATTATTAGAAAAAAAAAAGGATTGGGGGGTGACTCAATATCATCGCTCGAGTGCATGCCTGCTCCCGGGTTAAAACATTTTCACTTTAAATATTAAAAATAATACAATTATTCTTCATCGGAAATTTATATAATTGTTCATTATTTAACATCAATTATAAATGCTAATTCTGTGAGGCTTAAAATTACAATTCGCTTAAAACTATTTATAATTTCAGCAATCATTTAAAAAAACATTTTACATTTTTGTAAACATTGTCACGCACCTGGCTTTCTTCTTACAATTCAGCTATTATATCAATAATGTTTTATTTTTTTATAAATGAACTCCTGCAAAGAGCGGGCACTTCAGCCGGTATAATTTTAATATATCAGTGCTGCACAGAGTATTTTGTAACTAATTTATTCATACCAAATTAAGAACAAGTTTAATAAGTATTAACGACTTCCATGGGCTTGTCTTGCAAAGCAAAGTTTTTTATAAGGAATGCTTATGATTAGAAATTGACCCTCTAGAGTTCTTTTCTATATTTAGTAGATATCCATATTTTGTCTTCTAAGCAGACACCGCATTTTGCAATATGTTCAATTTAAAAATTAGAGAAAAGAAAAATAACATAATAATTAACCTATTACTTACTTAATTTATTTTTTTGCTTAAAGGTAATATTCAAAATTTAATACTTATGTTATTAATTTGTATGGTTTATAATTAAGATCTCGTATTGTAGCTTTAGCGTCAAAGTGCATTATTATTGCATTTAGTGCATTATTAATGTATAAGGGGGGCGCGATAAAAATTCTGTTTGAAAAGGGGGCGCCAGTATTAAAAGTTAAAGAAGTACTGATCTACATCCAAAAAAATCTGAACGATTTTTCATAGTCATTTTAATAATAAATCAATTAAATCCATTATTTTACTCTAGTAAAAATTATCTACTTAACAATTACTTTTTATAAAAGGAATTAAAAAATAAAATAAAAAATAATCCTGTTCTTTAGGTATATAAGAAATTTATTTTGTATTAACAATCAAAACATGGATCCAAATGGTATATGGGAACACTTGCCACCTTCAACTTTCAGACACTGTGATACTGTAGGAGTTATTGCTTTTTCTTACAAGAACAAGAAACCGATTCAATGTACTATAGCTACAAAAACAAGAACTATTACATTTGATATAGTGGCGGACAACTGGTATAAAAAATGCAAACCCACTTTATAGAACCAATGTATATTAATCGTCTTCAAGTACACGGAGGCAATAGAAAAATAATGAGCTTGTTAAAAATGTTTGGTGTTAAAATTGAAGAATATCATTATATACATAAAAAATGCAAAATATAAAACAGGTACGGTTGTAGTGTACAAAAAGCAAGAATTGGTTGGAAGATGTATGTAAATTAACAAATGTAAAATTATTTCATTATTAAATAAAAAAATATTTTGTTCTACCATTGAATGTCTAAAAAGGAAAAAAAAATTTATAAATGCTATAAATTGGATTACAATTAGTTGTTTGCTTAAAATGTATTTTTCTAGATTCAAAACTAATAGTCTCAGCGTTATTCATGCATACGAATTAAAAAAATTCAGAATAGAAGAAAATTTGTGAATTTTTGTTTTCCGACATCATGCATGACATTAATGAAGTGCATTTAAAATATCTAAACTCTGTTGGCATTGAATTAAGAAATGGCCATATTTAAAGAGGATGTGCTTAAAAATATGCAAGAGTAACCCCAAAATATGGAAGTACGATGATGAAGAAAATAATTTCCTATTCCTGTATATTATATCTGATGAAAAATGTAATTTATCAGAAATAAATGAATTTTAATTCAATATTTTGTCCATCCGCCTTTTGCTTCTATAACTTTTTTAATTCGGTTTTGCATCGACTCAAACAACGATTGAACATATTCAACTGTCATTAAATCGTAAAATGTTGCCCATCAATAAAGTAAAAAGAAAAGTAATAATGACTGTGAACCTCGTATACAATAAATGAATTAATTTGTTTAACACCTTATTAGCACGAGGTTCACAGTCATTATTACTTTTCTTTTTACTTTATTGATGAATGAATTTTCTTATTCCGCGTCTGTTTTGTATTTTAATAAAGTCATTTATTGTGTATTGTATTTTAATAAAGTCATTTATTGTGTATTGTATTTTAATAAAGTCATTTATTGTGTATCTAAGAACAACGGTAAACTAATTCTAATATAGCATATAGAAATAATACTTTTGTAAAAAATGTATAATATTGGTTTTGTAAAATCGGTGCTCAAAGAATTATATAATTAAACTTCCTGGTTAAAAAAAAATTCTCTCTCCAATAAAGTTTCTTTAATCGGTGTTATAAAAAAATAATTTAAGAAATGGTGCTGCAAAAATTATAATTTTTTTAATGTTCTATTCCGTATATAAGAGAAACGGTTAACATTCAACGTCCGGCATTTTGCAGATTTTAACAGTCTGTAAACAACATGGCTCTATCGATTGTATCTCCGGTAGTTGGTTTTTTGTCATGTCAGTACAATGAAAACCCTTTATTAGGGATTTGTCAAATCACTATATGTAATTTGACAGAAGCTATAACCATAATTTATACCCCTAATGGTATGATGAACTACATTCATATGTAGAAAATTTAAAAATAACAAAATTAAATATTCAGGGTACTTTCACTATAAATATTTGCGCCAATTCCTTCCCGAAGGAATAACTAGTCATTACTATGTTCGGGAAGGGAATAATAAATGTAAATTTTTTGGAAATCCAGATCTTGTTCGGCAATAAAAGTTGCCCTCAAAATTAATAAACTGTAAAAATTAAATATGATAATAAATTGTCAGCTTTGAATGTATAATATATGGGTTGGTACTTTTGTAAAAAAAATGTATAATATGAAGAAATGAATTGCTATTTTTATAAAAAAAATGTATAATATGAAGAAATGAATTGCTATTTTTGTAAAAAAAATGTATAATATGAAGAAATTAATTGCTATTTTTGTAAAAAAAAATATATAATTTGAAATGAAAGTAAACTGTCTGCTTGAAATTTGTCTGTTTTATGTTTTATTTATTTTGGTTTTAACCAAATATAATGCATAGCTATGCAATACATGAATCGTAAATTTATGGGCTTGCGTCTTATAAAGTTAATGAAAAGTAATTTAAATGCCAAAATTTGTAACTGTAACCAATGCATGAGAGAAAGAGAGCTGGACAAAATATGTTAATGATATGCAAAATGCAAAGGTTTATTAGTCGCCAAAAAGAAAAAGGAGCAATGCTAAAATTATTTTTAACTCTAAAAATAAAATATTTTTTTAGGCTTGTCAAATGATTTAGAGCAGTAGCTATTTCACAATGCCTCTTAGTCTATAAGACAACAATAATGAATCATTTTTTTTTTACAATTCAGCGGTTAAAACATACAACGATATAATTACTGAATTATTAGCAGTAATTACTCTTAGTATGTATTAGGAATCAGAACGTGAAACTGCTTTAAATTTTACATTTTTTTAATTTTACTTTTAAAAAATAGAAGGTGCTTTTAGAATTCATGTACACTTTCTTCAAAAATCCATTTTGTATTGTGAAAAAAACTAATTTTTCTATAAGAAGAATGTTTTTTTCTGTATTATGTGTTCAGTTTTATTGAACACATAATACATTTGTTCTATAAATTTTACGGAAAGTTTAAATAGTTACAAAATTTAAAAGAAAAATTTTTTCGATATTTTAGTCAATTTTTCACATTTTAACTGTCCACTGTAGCCTTAAATTATAAATTACTTGTATTTAGTACAAAGTTTATCTTCAGGATTATTCTAAATTAAGGTAACTGGGACGTGAAACTGCTTTAAACTTTCCATTTTTTTTATTTTACGTTTAAAAAAAATTGAGAGCACTTTTCTACATCCATAAATGCAGTATTTATGAAAATGCAACGCTAGAAAATTAAATTTTAAAATTGTAAGAAAATATAATGTAAGTATGATTTTCAGGTACTCTCTTTCTTCAAAATACACTTTGTATATATAATATGTATTGTAAAAAACTAATTTTTCTATATAAAGAATATATTTTATCTGTATTATATGCTCAAATTTATTGAAAATTCTACATTTTTCCTGCAAAAATTATAAAAAGTTTAGAGTTACAATATTTTTTTTAAAAAATTGTATTTGAAATATAAATATGTTTAGTTTTTACGTTAATGAATACTCAGTGTCGTTCTTATATTATAAATTAATTGTATTTAGTACAAAGAGGATCTTCTAAATTTAAGTGCACAGCTTGTAAAACAAACATTTTGTTTTTCCTAACTGCTTATTGTTAACATTTGAATACTCATGAATATCTCTATATGTTTAACTATTGGTTTTTTTCTTTAAAATGTTTGAGTAAAAATAAAGATTATTTTGATAAAATTTTTAAAAACAGAGTTCCATTTAAATAAAACATCAAATTAACTTTTTAGATTAATCAAAGACATTTTCTTTGTGTTTTTATATAACAATAAAAATATGTATAAGGAATTATGTAATATCCTGTAATCATGATGTTCAAAGTAATGTAAAAATACTAAAACTTATAGACATAAATGCTTTGTATTTTAAACGGAAGGAGGTGTGAATCGTCGACAACACGTGTTTATGAAGTAAAGAAAGAGTAATTAAAAAGACTTCTAAATAATCTAGAATTTTAAAGTTAGAATTTTCAAACTGAGAAATGAAGCAAAATAATATAATGATGGTATGACTTTATATTACATTAAAAAATATTATTTTACAAATCATAGATGGAAATATTTTTATTTAGGATTTTCTCAATGCATTTTTTTGTTCATTCCGGTACACTTTTCTCAAAATCTACTTTACCTATATTGCTGATATTTTTGCATATTATAAGATCCACACATTTTCGAAAAAGTGAATGAATTCGTTTTCAAATAAACATTCACAAATTTTAGATGTAGCACAGTTAAACAGAAATTTGAATCACTAAATTAAAAAAAAATCTTAACTTTTTATAAATTTAATTTTTAAAATTTCATTTCATTTATTTTATAGATTGTTATGTTTGCAAAAACTCTGCAAAATTTAATAGCTATATATGCAGTAGGTTTTATGCAAAGTGTACCTAAAGATAAAAACATGTCTCGAAAATAAAAAAATAGTAGTTGATTGTTTTTTTGCTCCTACATATTTAATTGTAAGTTAAAATGAAATTTTTTTTTACATTAACAGGTGCATAAATGTACAGATAATTCAACTTAAAAATTTTAATTTAAGTAAGTGAGTACCATTTAAATTTGGCGTGAAAAAAGTTCATTTTTCCTTCTCGCAGACGTCCCAGTTACCTTAAACTTTGCATTTTTTTTATTTTGCGTTTAAAGAAATAGAGGGTACTTTTCTACATCCATAAATGCATTATTTATGAAAATGCAATGCTAGAAAATTGAAATTTTAAAATTGTAAGCAAATATAATGTAAGTATGATTCAGGTACACTTTTTTCAAAAATCCATTTCGTATATAATATGTATTGTAAAAAAACTAATTTTTCTATACAAAGGATGTAATTTTTTTTCTCTATTATATATTCAAATTTATTGAAAATTCCACATTTTTTTCTGCAAAAATTTCGGAAAATTAATTACAAAATTAAACAATTTTTTTTTTTTGTTTTTAAATGTTTAGTTTTACATATCAAATATAATGAACCAGTTTTTTAACGAATTAATTGCATAATTTCTTTTTGCACGTATGAATTTATTTTTTTAAACAAATTAGACATTACATATGAAAGATATTTTATTTACTATATAGAACGTTCAAGGTCATTTATTACAATAAATGACCTTATTAAAATACTATACACAATAAATGACTATCAAAATACGAAACAGACGCGAAATAAGAAAGAAAAAGTGACAATTACTGTGAATTCGTGTTAATTAGATGTTAAATAAATTAATCCATTCATCAATACACAATAAATGACCTCAGACGCGGAAGAAGGAAATATAATGACATTACGTGGGACATTTAGGTAGACCTCGTTACTTGAGAACAATATATATTTAAGAAATGAATTTTGTATAAAAGAGTCAAAGTGATTTGAATAGTAAAAACATTCTTTGAGAAGTTACCGTACGTTATGGACAGTAAGTACAAAATTTCTCTTGATCAAGTCTTAGAAAGTATATTTAATTCTCTTAATATTTTTGTTTTTACCAATGCTAATTGTTAAACAATTCCCCTTTTTTTTTTTTTTTTGGATTATATATGCTAACTTTTTTGCATCTCTAATTTTTATCATGTATGTTATCAAGAGATTTGCTATAACCGAAATAGCCGTTTACATTTTTTTTTTAACTGTAATTACTCGACTATTAAGCTCTGTTTTTTACAAATTATTTTTCAAGATAAAATAAATTCTTCGATTAAAAAAAGTTTTTTTTTTAAAATACAAGCTACAATTCAAATATGCTTCCTGGGCAATCAACCACAGAGATAACTCCCATTTGTAAGTTTTAATGCTATATATTGTTTAAAATTTATAAATAGTTTCTAATATTTATAATTAAAAAAGTTATATTTTTATTTTTTTAGATAGCCCAGTATCCACAAGAGATGAAATGGTACTACTCAAACTTATACAACTACCCGGCGTAACTAACCATACACTAAACCTAGACTTTAATTATACTTCACAAAATTATACTCATAACTAGCATAACTAACAGTACCCTAGACTGAGACTTAATTATATTTCACAAAATAATAAAAATACTCAGAGTAACGTGACAATACACTACGCAAAACTGTGCTAACGAAGCAAATATACTACTGTATACTACGACCTAACTCAATAAACAAACACACATACAAACATAGCACATCAATACACTTCAAACAAACTTAATTTCTGTAGTCTCTCAGTCTAGACTTTTAACTTTATCTAGCATTACTTTCCCTACAAAATTTTACATAAACTAGAAATAATGTATTGCTGCCCCGATACGATACTCAAAGAAAAAGACTGACCTTAACATTGCAGGTGGAGACACTGGAAACATCTTCCTCATCCTTCTCCGGGAAAAAACGGAAGGCAAGCACTTCGCGGGCACTCTTCACAAGCAGGAAAACACAGGAATTCCGGGAAACCTTTCAGGTGGGCACGCTTCCTTAACACACGGGCACAAGCAATTCACTCCGGTCACTTGTTGCATGTAATTCGATGGAACACATTTCTTTCACAAGTTGTGTGAGAATCAGGCGGGCATAACTCCATACGGCTGGCGTTTTATTTTTTCTTCTCAATAAAGGGTTCGAGGCATCTATTCACAGAAATGCCTATCTCACAAAGCTGCCACCAAATTAGATCTTGCTGTAACGTCTTCAGATGGTAGCGTAGAAAAAATACATCACAGCAAGGTTGTGGGAGTAAAAATACTTTAATTTTTTTTTTCTCCAATAGGAAAATTGATTTTAGTTAGATTAAGAAGTTGATAATTTCCGTGCCTAGCCAGTATGGTTGACCCCGTTTTGGGGTCGCTCACTCCACCGCTTGTCTCCGTCCAGTCCGCAAGGCGTTGTTTCTCATCCGCGTTTTCGACTCTTGGACAGCAACACGGATAAAAAAACTCTGGGATTCTCCTCTCCGCTTCCTCAAACGACCAGCCCTCGTCTTTTCCTCGACCTCTCCTTTCGGGTTACCTCCTCTTTATTTCTTTTCCGGGTCTCCTGTCTCCTGAAAAAGAACCCTTTTAAACACCAGGGGGTGTGTTCACAACACGCCCCTCGCTCCTTCTTATTCGCAGGTCACCAAAGTCTCTCTTGACCTCCTCCTTCTTCTTATTGGCGCATAACACGCCAAAACATACCCGAGCCATCTGGCCCAAGGCGCCATAGTTCCTTGTCCACATCTGGACACACTTGTCCAACGCCAAACACACACCGAGCCGTCTGGCCCAAGGCGCCATAGTTCCTTGTCCACATCTGGACACACTTGTCCATCACGCCACCTGTTTCTAGTATTCCAATCACAAAACCCTAGAAAAGATGACATGATTATTTTAAGAAGGCTTCGCCTATTGTCAATGGGGCGCCGGCTCTACTTCACTATTATGGCGACCCGTCTGTCTGACTTCACTCCCTGAGTTCAAACAATAAACAATGGCCCCATGGCCACGTGCACTGGTCACTCCCCAGCTGGTTGATCATAAAAATCCAGGGACAATCGATGGGTGTCGTTCTTGTCCTTGACCAGCTGGTGAAACCATAAAACCTATTGTGAATCGGAAGATAGGAATTTACTCCCATCGAAGATGGTGGCCGCGGTAGCCGAGTGGTATAGGTATCGGATCGTGGCTTGCCTGGTCACGAGTTCGATCCCAGTACCACTAAAGACCCGCCGTGTAGGGCAGCGATGCACGTTAAATCTGTCGAGAGCTGAAACGTCCTCCCGTTGGTGTGGTGTGGTAGTTAGGAGAGGGGGTGCCAGCTCAGGTGTCGTCCACGTCACTTGACCATGGTTCAAAATTACGTGGTCCGTCGCCAAAAGCCCTCGTGTAGCTGAACAGTGCGACGTTAATATTAAATCAATCAATCAACCCATCGAAGATGTCACGATACAGTATCTAATTTTTGATTTTTCTTTTAGATATTTTAATACGAAACAAAAAAACTCTGGTAAATTTTCGTAATTATTTTTATCTACAGAAAAATGATATAATACATCGTGAACAGTATTAAAATTACTGACCGTATTACTTATAATGCTAGGTATAAAATCATTACCAAATAAAATACTGACATTGACTAAAATGTTTGAATTTTGTACATTAATTCTCTTAAATTATAAATTAAGTTTTGTTTTTTCTAATCTGAACATTTTCGATTTGATTAAAATGTTTATAAGCTAAAATAAAAACATCGTTATCTTCACTGACAATTATGGGTTTTTCAAAGAATATTTTACCACTAAATGGAATAATTTATGTTCCCCCTCACCTTCCAAATTAGATCCTGTTAATAACACTTTTAGCTTTTTAGGAACACACATGAATGTAAATTCTTCCTTCGAAAACAATCAAAATTTAATAAAGATTCTCTAATATGCTTATATACTTTTGAGAAATAATATTGTTTCCAAATAATACTATCTTGAAAAAATTTCTTCCTTCAACCGGTTTATTTCTTCTTTTTTGTTGAATAGGCCATTTCATAGGCACTCCTTCACCATCTAAAGAAATAACTACGTGTTCTTCATTTTCAAATAAATTTGAGTGAGTGATATTAGGGTTTTATGGCGTAAGAGCCGAATTCGGCCATACAGCGCCAAACATTCGTTTAAAACATTAAAAATATAAAATTACTAGGAAAATTAAGTAAATTCTAGTTTAAAAAGGTAAAAATGGAAATATACATAAAAAAGTCAACAGACAGTATTAGAAATGACATAAAAAGTCATTTCTAATACTGTGTTAAAATCAACGATCTCGGTCATTTTTATTTATTTCTTTTTATATTTGCTTGGTGTTATTAGATGCGAGTAACCATATTTTATAGTCTCTTTCAATTGTTCATCCTCCTCCACATCGTACACAATCATGTCCTCGTCTTCTGAGGAATAATGTACGTAGCTTTTATTCGGCTTATGTGGGGACATTTTTATTTCTCTTTCTGGTTTTTGTACTTTTGCGCATTTTCTTCTGTTTTTTTAATTCTGTTGTACACCCTGTGGGATTTCACATATGTTAGAAGGTTCGCTATTGGATGCCGATTCAGGTAAAGGAACTGATGGATGAACTTCAGATAAGAGTGCAGCAAATTTATTAGAAGTTATAGGAGCTGAGCATATTTCAGTTGATAAAGATGAATGGAGGTATTTAGACTATTGTCAGGAGCAGCAGCAGAAGCAGAAATGGGTGCAATTAACCCAGCAGAAGATGTGGAAGGTCTTGAAAGTAGGTAAGTAAACTTTCTCTTAGTTAAATTATTCACTGGAATCACAATTTGTATCGTGTACAATAAAATAATTATAAAAAAAAGGATTGGGGTGACTCATTAACCCCGCTCGACCGTATCGAGTGCATGCCTGCTCCCGGGTTAAAACATGTTGAAGTCTTTTCGCTTTAAATATTAAAAATAATACAATTATTCTTCATCAGAAATTTATATTATTGTTAATTATTTAACATCAATTATAAATGCTAATTCTGTGAGGCTTAAAATTACAATTCGCTTAAAACTATTTATAATTTCAGCAACCATTTTAAAAAGATCATTTTACATTTTTTGTAAACATTGTCGGGCACTTGGCTTTGCTCTCCTTACAATTCAGCTATTATATCAATAATGTTTTATTTTCTTATAAATGTGAACTCGAGCAAAGAGCGGGCACTTCAGCCGGTATAATTGTAATATATCAGTGCTGCACAGAGTATTTTGTAACTAATTTATTCATATCAAATTAAGAACAAGTTTAATAAGTATTAACGACTTCCATGGGCTTGTCTTGCAAAGCAAAGTTTTTATAAGGAATGCTTGATTAGAAATTGACCCTCTAGAGTTCTTTTTCTATATTTAGTAGATATCCATATTTTGTCTTCTAAGCAGACACCGCATTTTGCAATATGTTCAATTTAAAAATTAGAGAAAAGAAAAATAACATAATAATTAACCTATTACTTACTTAATTTATTTTTTTGCTTAAAGGTAATATTCAAAATTTAATACTTATGTTATTAATTTGTATGGGTTATAATTAAGATCTCGTATTGTAGCTTTAGCGTCAAAGTGCATTATTATTGCATTTAGTGCATTATTAATGTATAAGGGGGCGCGATAAAAATTCTGTTTGAAAAGGGGGCGCCAGCGTTGAAAGTTAAAGAAGTACTGATCTACATCCAAAAAATCTGAACGATTTTTTCATAGTCATTTTTAATAATAAATCAATTAAATCCATTATTTTACTCTAGTAAAAAATTATCTACTTAACAATTACTTTTTATATAAGGAATTAAAAAAATAAAATAAAAATTAATCCTGTTCTTTAGGTATATAAGAAATTTATTTTGTATTAACAATCAAAACATGGATCCAAATGGTATATGGGAACACTTGCCACCTTCAACTTTCAGACACTGTGATACTGTAGGAGTTATTGCTTTTTCTTACAAGAACAAGAAACCGATTCAATGTACTATAGCTACAAAAACAAGAACTATTACATTTGATATAGTGGCGGACAACTGGTATAAAAAATGCAAACCCACTTTATAGAACCAATGTATATTAATCGTCTTCAAGTACACGGAGGCAATAGAAAAATAATGAGCTTGTTAAAAATGTTTGGTGTTAAAATTGAAGAATATCATTATATACATAAAAAATGCAAAATATAAAACAGGTACGGTTGTAGTGTACAAAAAGCAAGAATTGGTTGGAAGATGCATGTAAATTAACAAATGTAAAATTATTTCATTATTAAATAAAAAAAATATTTTGTTCTACCATTGAATGTCTAAAAAAGGAAAAAAAATTTATAAATGCTATAAATTGGATTACAATTAGTTGTTTGCTTAAAATGTATTTTTCTAGATTCAAAACTAATAGTCTCAGCGTTATTCATGCATACGAATTAAAAAAATTCAGAATAGAAGAAAATTTGTGAATTTTTGTTTTCCGACATCATGCATGACATTAATGAAGTGCATTTAAAATATCTAAACTCTGTTGGCATTGAATTAAGAAATGGCCATATTTAAAGAGGATGTGCTTAAAAATATGCAAGAGTAACCCCAAAATATGGAAGTACGATGAAGAAAATAATTTCCTATTCCTGTATATTATATCTGATGAAAAATGTAATTTATCAGAAATAAATGAATTTTAATTCAATATTTTGTCCATCCGCCTTTTGCTTCTATAACTTTTTTAATTCGGTTTTGCATCGACTCAAACAACGATTGAACATATTCAACTGTCATTAAATCGTAAAATGTTGCCCATCAATAAAGTAAAAGAAAAGTAATAATGACTGTGAACCTCGTATACAATAAATGAATTAATTTGTTTAACACCTTATTAGCACGAGGTTCACAGTCATTATTACTTTTCTTTTTACTTTATTGATGAATGAATTTTCTTATTCCGCGTCTGTTTTGTATTTTGATAAAGTCATTTATTGTGTATTGTATTTTAATAAAGTCATTTATTGTGTATTGTATTTTAATAAAGTCATTTATTGTGTATCTAAGAACAACGGTAAACTAATTCTAATATAGCATATAGAAATAATACTTTTGTAAAAAATGTATAATATTGGTTTTGTAAAATCGGTGCTCAAAGAATTATATAATTAAACTTCCTGGTTAAAAAAAAAATTCTCTCTCCAATAAAGTTTCTTTAATCGGTGTTATAAAAAATAATTTAAGAAATGGTGCTGCAAAAATTATAATTTTTTTAATGTTCTATTCCGTATATAAGAGAAACGGTTAACATTCAACGTCCGGCATTTTGCAGATTTTAACAGTCTGTAAACAACATGGCTCTATCGATTGTATCTCCGGTAGTTGGTTTTTTGTCATGTCAGTACAATGAAAACCCTTTATTAGGGATTTGTCAAATCACTATATGTAATTTGACAGAAGCTATAACCATAATTTATACCCCTAATGGTATGATGAACTACATTCATATGTAGAAAATTTAAAAATAACAAAATTAAATATTCAGGGTACTTTCACTATAAATATTTGCGCCAATTCCTTCCCGAAGGAATAACTAGTCATTACTATGTTCGGGAAGGGAATGATAAATGTAAATTTTTGAAATCCAGATCTTGTTCGGCAATAAAAGTTACCCTCAAAATTAATAAACTGTAAAAATTAAATATGATAATAAATTGTCAGCTTTGAATGTATAATATATGGGTTGGTACTTTTGTAAAAAAAAAAAAGTATAATATGAAGAAATGAATTGCTATTTTTATTTAAAAAAATGTATAATATGAAGAAATGAATTGCTATTTTTGTAAAAAAAATGTATAATATGAAGAAATGAATTGCTATTTTTGTAAAAAAAAAAAATGTATAATTTGAAATGAAAATAAACTGTCTGCTTGAAATTTGTCTGTTTTATGTTTTATTTATTTTGGTTTTAAGCAAATATAATGCATAGCTATGCAACACATGAATCGTAAATTTATGGGCTTGCGTCTTATAAAGTTAATGAAAAGTAATTTAAATGCCAAAATTTGTAACTGTAACCAATGCATGAGAGAAAGAGAGCTGGACAAAATATGTTAATGATATGCAAAATGCAAAGGTTTATTAGTCGCCAAAAAGAAAAAGGAGCAATGCTAAAATTATTTTTAACTCTAAAAATAAAATATTTTTTAGGTTTGTCAAATGATTTAGAGCAGTAGCTATTTCACAATGCCTCTTAGTCTATAAGACAACAATAATGAATCATTTTTTTTTTACAATTCAGCGGTTAAAACATACAACGATATAATTACTGAATCATTAGCAGTAATTACTCTTAGTATGTATTGGGAATCAGAACGTGAAACTGCTTTAAATTTTACATTTTTTAATTTTACTTTTAAAAAATAGAAGGTGCTTTTAGAGTTCATGTACACTTTCTTCAAAAATCCATTTTGTATGGTAAAAAAAAACTAATTTTTCTATAAGAAGAATGTTTTTTTCTGTATTATGTGTTCAGTTTTATTGAACACATAATACATTTGTTCTATAAATTTTACGGAAAGTTTAAATAGTTACAAAATTTAAAAGAAAAAATTTTTTCGATATTTTAGTCAATTTTCACATTTTAACTGTCCACTGTAGCCTTAAATTATAAATTACTTGAATTAGTACAAAGTTTATCTTCAGGATTATTCTAAATTAAGGTAACTTGGACGTGAAACTGCTTTAAACTTTCCATTTTTTTTATTTTACGTTTAAAAAAAATTGAGAGCACTTTTCTACATCCATAAATGCAGTATTTATGAAAATGCAACGCTAGAAAATTAAATTTTAAAATTGTAAGAAAATATAATGTAAGTATGATTCAGGTACTCTTTTTTCAAAATACACTTTGTATATAATATGTATTGTAAAAAACTAATTTTTCTATACAAAGAATATATTTTATCTGTATTATATGCTCAAATTTATTGAAAATTCTACATTTTTCCTGCAAAAATTATGAAAAGTTTAGAGTTACAATATTTTTTTTAAAAAACTGTATTTGAAATATAAATATGTTTAGTTTTACGTTAATGAATACTCAGTGTCGTTCTTATATTATAAATTAATTGTATTTAGTACAAAGAGGATCTTCTAAATTTAAGTGCACAGCTTGTAAAACAAACATTTTGTTTTTCCTAACTGCTTATTGTTAACATTTGAATACTCATGAATATCTCTATATGTTTAACTATTGGTTTTACTTTAAAATGTTTGAGTAAAAATAAAGATTATTTTGATAAAATTTTTAAAAACAGAGTATCATTTAAATAAAACATCAAATTAACTTTTTAGATTAATCAAAGACATTTTCTTTGTGTTTTTATATAACAATAAAAATATGTATAAGGAATTATGTAATATCCTGTAATCATGATGTTCAAAGTAATGTAAAAATACTAAAACTTATAGACATAAATGCTTTGTATTTTAAACGGAAGGAGGTGTGAATCGTCGACAACACGTGTTTATGAAGTAAAGAAAGAGTAATTAAAAAGACTTCTAAATAATCTAGAATTTTAAAGTTAGAATTTTCAAACTGAGAAATGAAGCAAAATAGTATAATGATGGTATGACTTTATATTACATTAAAAAATATTATTTTACAAATCATAGATGGAAATATTTTTATTTAGGATTTTCTCAATGCATTTTTGTTCATTCCGGTACACTTTTCTCAAAATCTACTTTACCTATATTGCTGATATTTTTGCATATTATAAGATCCACACATTTTCGAAAAAGTGAATGAATTTGTTTTCAAATAAACATTCACAAATTTTAGATGTAGCACAGTTAAACAGAAATTTGAATCACTAAATTAAAAAAATCTTAACTTTTTATAAATTTAATTTTTTAAAATTTCATTTCATTTATTTTATAGATTGTTATGTTTGCAAAAACTCTGCAAAATTTAATAGCTATATATGCAGTAGGTTTTATGCAAAGTGTACCTAAAGATAAAAACATGTCTCGAAAATAAAAAAATAGTAGTTGATTGTTTTTTGCTCCTACATATTTAATTGTAAGTTAAAATGAAATTTTTTTTTACATTAACAGGTGCATAAATGTACAGATAATTCAACTTAAAAATTTTAATTTAAGTAAGTGAGTACCATTTAAATTTGGCGTGAAAAAAGTTCATTTTTCCTTCTCGCAGACGTCCCAGTTACCTTAAACTTTGCATTTTTTTTATTTTGCGTTTAAAGAAATAGAGGGTACTTTTCTACATCCATAAATGCATTATTTATGAAAATGCAACGCTAGAAAATTGAAATTTTAAAATTGTAAGCAAATATAATGTAAGTATGATTCAGGTACACTTTTTTCAAAAATCCATTTCGTATATAATATGTATTGTAAAAAAAAACTAATTTTTCTATACAAAGGATGTAATTTTTCTCTATTATATATTCAAATTTATTGAAAATTCTACATTTTTTCTGCAAAAATTTCGGAAAATTAATTACAAAATTAAACAATTTTTTTTTGTTTTTTAAATGTTTAGTTTTACATATCAAATATAATGAACCAGTTTTTTTAACGAATTAATTGCATAATTTCTTTTTGCACGTATGAATTTATTTTTTTAAACAAATTAGACATTACATATGAAAGATATTTTATTTACTATATAGAACGTTCAAGGTCATTTATTGTAATAAATGACCTTATTAAAATACTATACACAATAAATGACTATCAAAATACGAAACAGACGCGAAATAAGAAAGAAAAAGTGACAATTACTGTGAATTCGTGTTAATTAGATGTTAAATAAATTAATCCATTCATCAATACACAATAAATGACCTCAGACGCGGAAGAAGGAAATATAATGACATTACGTGGGACATTTAGGTAGACCTCGTTACTTGAGAACAATATATATTTAAGAAATGAATTTTGTATAAAAGAGTCAAAGTGATTTGAATAGTAAAAACATTCTTTGAGAAGTTACCGTACGTTATGGACAGTAAGTACAAAATTTCTCTTGATCAAGTCTTAGAAAGTATATTTAATTCTCTTAATATTTTTGTTTTTACCAATGCTAATTGTTAAACAATTCCCTTTTTTTTTTGGATTATATATGCTAACTTTTTTTGCATCTCTAATTTTTTATCATGTATGTTATCCAAGAGATTTGCTATAACCGAAATAGCCGTTTACATTTTTTTTAACTGTAATTACTCGACTATTAAGCTCTGTTTTTTACAAATTATTTTTCAAGATAAAATAAATTCTTCGATTAAAAAAAAGTTGTTTTTTTTTAAAATACAAGCTACAATTCAAATATGCTTCCTAGGCAATCAACCACAGAGATAACTCCCATTTGTAAGTTTTTAATGCTATATATTGTTTAAAATTTATAAATAGTTTCTAATATTTATAATTAAAAAAGTTATATTTTTATTTTTTTAGATAGCCCAGTATCCACAAGAGATGAAATGGTACTACTCAAACTTATACAACTACCCGGCGTAACTAACCATACACTAAACCTAGACTTTAATTATACTTCACAAAATTATACTCATAACTAGCATAACTAACAGTACCCTAGACTGAGACTTAATTATATTTCACAAAATAATAAAAATACTCAGAGTAACGTGACAATACACTACGCAAAACTGTGCTAACGAAGCAAATATACTACTGTATACTACGACCTAACTCAATAAACAAACACACATACAAACATAGCACATCAATACACTTCAAACAAACTTAATTTCTGTAGTCTCTCAGTCTAGACTTTTAACTTTATCTAGCATTACTTTCCCTACAAAATTTTACATAAACTAGAAATAATGTATTGCTGCCCCGATACGATACTCAAAGAAAAAGACTGACCTTAACATTGCAGGTGGAGACACTGGAAACATCTTCCTCGTCCTTCTCCGGGAAAAAACGGAAGGCAAGCACTTCGCGGGCACTCTTCACAAGCAGGAAAACACAGGAATTCCGGGAAACCTTTCAGGTGGGCACGCTTCCTTAACACACGGGAACGAGCAATTCACTCCGGTCACTTGTTGCATGTAATTCGATGGAACACATTTCTTTCACAAGTTGTGTGAGAATCAGGCGGGCAAAACTCCATACGGCTGGCGTTTTATTTTTTTCTTCTCAATAAAGGGTTCGAGGCATCTATTCACAGAAATGCCTATCTCACAAAGCTGCCACCAAATTAGATCTTGCTGTAACGTCGTCAGATGGTAGCGTAGAAAAAATACATCACAGCAAGGTTGTGGGAGTAAAAAATACTTTAATTTTTTTTCTCCAATAGGAAAATTGATTTTAGTTAGATTAAGAAGTTGATAATTTCCGTGCCTAGCCAGTATGGTTGACCCCGTTTTGGGGTCGCTCACTCCACCGCTTGTCTCCGTCCAGTCCGCAAGGCGTTGTTTCTCATCCGCGTTTTCGACTCTTGGACAGCAACACGGATCAAAAAACTCTGGGATTCTCCTCTCCGCTTCCTCAAACGACCAGCCCTCGTCTTTTCCTAGCTCTTTTCCTCGACCTCTCCTTTCGGGTTACCTCCTCTTTATTTCTTTTCCGGGTCTCCTGTCTCCTGAAAAAGAACCCTTTTAAACACCAGGGGTGTGTTCACAACACGCCCCTCGCTCCTTCTTATTCGCAGGTCACCAAAGTCTCTCTTGACCTCCTCCTTCCTATTGGCGCATAACACGCCAAAACATACCCGAGCCATCTGGCCCAAGGCGCCATAGTTCCTTGTCCACATCTGGACACACTTGTCCAACGCCAAAACACACCCGAGCCGTCTGGCCCAAGGCGCCATAGTTCCTTGTCCACATCTGGACACACTTGTCCATCACGCCACCTGTTTCTAGTATTCCAATCACAAAACCCTAGAAAAGATGACATGATTATTTTAAGAAGGCTTCGCCTATTGTCAATGGGGCGCCGGCTCTACTTCACTATTATGGCGACCCGTCTGTCTGACTTCACTCCCTGAGTTCAGACAATAAACAATGGCCCCATGGCCACGTGCACTGGTCACTCCCCAGCTGGTTGATCATAAAAATCCAGGGACAATCGATGGGTGTCGTTCTTGTCCTTGACCAGCTGGTGAAACCATAAAACCTATTGTGAATCGGAAGATAGGAATTTACTCCCATCGAAGATGGTGGCCGCGGTAGCCGAGTGGTATAGGTATCGGATCGTGGCTTGCCTGGTCACGAGTTCGATCCCAGTACCACTAAAGACCCGCCGTGTAGGGCAGCGATGCACGTTAAATCTGTCGAGAGCTGAAACGTCCTCCCGTTGGTGTGGTGTGGTAGTTAGGGAGAGGGGGTGCCAGCTCAGGTGTCGTCCACGTCACTTGACCATGGTTCAAAATTACGTGGTCCGTCGCCAAAAGCCCTCGTGTAGCTGAACAGTGCGACGTTAATATTAAATCAATCAATCAACCCATCGAAGATGTCACGATACAGTATCTAATTTTTGATTTTTCTTTTAGATATTTTAATACGAAACAAAAAAAACTCTGGTAAACTTTCGTAATTATTTTTATCTACAGAAAAATGATATAATACATCGTGAACAGTATTAAAATTACTGACCGTATTACTTATAATGCTAGGTATAAAATCATTACCAAATAAAATACTGACATTGACTAAAATGTTTGAATTTTGTACATTAATTCTCTTAAATTATAAATTAAGTTTTGTTTTTTTCTAATCTGAACATTTTCGATTTGATTAAAATGTTTATAAGCTAAAATAAAAACATCGTTATCTTCACTGACAATTATGGGTTTTTCAAAGAATATTTTACCACTAAATGGAATAATTTATGTTCCCCCTCACCTTCCAAATTAGATCCTGTTAATAACACTTTTAGCTTTTTAGGAACACACATGAATGTAAATTCTTCCTTCGAAAACAATCAAAATTTAATAAAGATTCTCTAATATGCTTATATACTTTTTGAGAAATAATATTGTTTCCAAATAATACTATCTTGAAAAAATTTCTTCCTTCAACCGGTTTATTTCTTCTTTTTTGTTGAATAGGCCATTTCATAGGCACTCCTTCACCATCTAAAGAAATAACTACGTGTTCTTCATTTTCAAATAAATTTGAGTGAGTGATATTAGGGTTTTATGGCGTAAGAGCCGAATTCGGCCATACAGCGCCAAACATTCGTTTAAAACATTAAAAATATAAAATTACTAGGAAAATTAAGTAAATTCTAGTTTAAAAAGGTAAAAATGGAAATATACATAAAAAAGTCAACAGACAGTATTAGAAATGACATAAAAGTCATTTCTAATACTGTGTTAAAATCAACGATCTCGGTCATTTTTATTTATTTCTTTTTATATTTGCTTGGTGTTATTAGATGCGAGTAACCATATTTTATAGTCTCTTTCAATTGTTCATCCTCCTCCACATCGTACACAATCATGTCCTCGTCTTCTGAGGAATAATGTACGTAGCTTTTATTCGGCTTATGTGGGGACATTTTTATTTCTCTTTCTGGTTTTTGTACTTTTGCGCATTTTCTTCTTTTTTAATTCTGTTGTACACCCTGTGGGATTTCACATATGTTAGAAGGTTCGCTATTGGATGCCGATTCAGGTAAAGGAACTGATGGATGAACTTCAGATAAGAGTGCAGCAAATTTATTAGAAGTTATAGGAGCTGAGCATATTTCAGTTGATAAAGATGAGGTGGAGGTATTTAGACTATTGTCAGGGCAGCAGCAGAAGCAGAAATGGGTGCAATTAACCCAGCAGAAGATGTGGAAGGTCTTGAAAGTAGGTAAGTAAACTTTCTCTTAGTTAAATTTTTCACTGGAATCACAATTTGTATCGTGTACAATAAAATAATTATAAAAAAAAGGATTGGGGTGACTCATTAACCCCGCTCGACCGTATCGAGTGCATGCCTGCTCCCGGGTTAAAACATGTTGAAGTCTTTTCGCTTTAAATATTAAAAATAATACAATTATTCTTCATCAGAAATTTATATTATTGTTAATTATTTAACATCAATTATAAATGCTAATTCTGTGAGGCTTAAAATTACAATTCGCTTAAAACTATTTATAATTTCAGCAACCATTTTAAAAGATCATTTTACATTTTTGTAAACATTGTCGGGCACTTGGCTTTGCTCTCCTTACAATTCAGCTATTATATCAATAATGTTTTATTTTCTTATAAATGTGAACTCGAGCAAAGAGCGGGCACTTCAGCCGGTATAATTGTAATATATCAGTGCTGCACAGAGTATTTTGTAACTAATTTATTCATATCAAATTAAGAACAAGTTTAATAAGTATTAACGACTTCCATGGGCTTGTCTTGCAAAGCAAAGTTTTTATAAGGAATGCTTGATTAGAAATTGACCCTCTAGAGTTCTTTTTCTATATTTAGTAGATATCCATATTTTGTCTTCTAAGCAGACACCGCATTTTGCAATATGTTCAATTTAAAAATTAGAGAAAAGAAAAATAACATAATAATTAACCTATTACTTACTTAATTTATTTTTTTGCTTAAAGGTAATATTCAAAATTTAATACTTATGTTATTAATTTGTATGGTTTATAATTAAGATCTCGTATTGTAGCTTTAGCGTCAAAGTGCATTATTATTGCATTTAGTGCATTATTAATGTATAAGGGGGGCGCGATAAAAATTCTGTTTGAAAAGGGGGGCGCCAGTATTAAAAGTTAAAGAAGTACTGATCTACATCCAAAAAATCTGAACGATTTTTTCATAGTCATTTTTAATAATAAATCAATTAAATCCATTATTTTACTCTAGTAAAAAATTATCTACTTAACAATTACTTTTTATAAAAGGAATTAAAAAAATAAAATAAAAAATAATCCTGTTCTTTAGGTATATAAGAAATTTATTTTGTATTAACAATCAAAACATGGATCCAAATGGTATATGGGAACACTTGCCACCTTCAACTTTCAGACACTGTGATACTATAGGAGTTATTGCTTTTTCAGTAGTTAAAATATACCGGTTCTGGAACAGTGGAGCCGGTGGCGCCAGGAGGTTGAGGCGCATGCAAACAAAAGAGGGTGGAAGTCCCCCCGGATCTGAACCGGGAAGATAGTTTGTGATTGATAAGGGTTTCGGGGATCTGTACTGATAAGAAATGCACGCTTTTAGCGATAACGAGTTATATTCTGATATAGTTTCAATTAAATGATTATGATTTTTTTAATTACGTCATTGGAAGCAAATTTTAATTGGGATAAAGAGACAAATTTTTCTGTACATATGATTATTTTTATATAATTCCGTATAAATCTATTTCTGAAAATCATGATATACGTGTTGAATGATTATTTGTTATATTTCAAATTTGATGCTTTGTGCTTGTGATTTCTGAAACAGAGGATTGAAAATTAGGCAAACGAAAGGGAGTGGAAATCCCCCCGGGTCTGAACCGGGAGGATGGTACCCCCTCCGCTCTGATAAGGGTTTCGGGGCTCTGTAAATGGGTGCTAGAAATGCATGTTTTTAGAGATAACAAGTTATATTCTTATATAGTTTTAACTAAATGGGAAGAATTCTGACTTTTTTTAAGTACGTCATTGGAAGCAAATTTTAATTAGGATAAAGGGTCAAACTTTTCTGTACATATAAATATTTGTATATAATTCTGATAAAGTCTATTTCTGAAAATTATGATATACGTGTTGAATTATTGTTTATTACATTTCAAATTTGATACTTTGTGCATAACTAAAATATATTTTTCATTGATTTTGCATGTATTTTTTTTATAATTCTGAGATAACTTAAAAAATACTATGCTTATATAAAGTAAAAGTTCTGCATATGTTTTTTCGTTTGCAAAGTAGTTTCCTTACATGAAACATCCCTTTCCTATGATAATATATGCGGACCTTGTAATTCTGGTAAAACTTTCTTTGTTAGACGAATCTTAGAAATAAAATTAATTAATTCTTTTCCTCCCAAAATTATTTGGCGTTATGGAATTTATCCAAAATTGTTTGATAAAATGTCTGACATAGAATTTCATGAAGGCATGCCTTTCGATGTAGAAGAGATATTACTAATGCTTTCGTAATAATAGATGACTTAATGAATGAAGTAGGAGATGACAAAAGAACTTTCAAACTTGTTCACGAAAGGGAGCCATCATAGAGATATTTCCGTAATATTTATTTTACAAAATATTTTTTGCAATGAAAAACAAATTATAGGAATATTTTTTTAAATACTTCCTACCTAGGTTGTTTTAAAAATGTTAGAGACAAGCAATAGATCTCTTGTCTAGCAAGACAAATGTATCCATCTCAATCGAAATTTATGATTGGAAAACTATAGGAAATACAAATGCTGCAAATTTGACTATCCACTTTGTGAGAGATAGAAAAATAAAACCTTTCGTTCGAATCATTTAATGAATTTTTCAAAAGTAAAAAATTTTCATAGAGTTTTGTTACGAATAAATATCTCAGAACAAAAACATTGTATGCAAAACCTTTGTCATGGATAGAATATTAAGTGTGGTTTGTGTTCTTCAACATTTGTTTTTAATTTTTAGTCTGTTTCCCTTCTTGTTCCTTACACTTAAATATATTAATATGAGTAAAGTAATTAAAAAAGTTGAAAAAATATTGAAAAAAAAGTTTAAAAATATTGAAAAAAGATGAAAAATATTGAAATATTTAGAAAGTTTTTTATTTTTTACAAGAAAATGTCGGACACAAATTAGAACATTTAGCAAATGTTCACGAAACTATTTACAGTCGAGGATTTCATATTGTAAAAGTTTTTCGCGAACCCCTGAGAAATATTTTACAGTAAAAAAAAAAACAGTGGCCATGAACATTTTCAGCAAGCCATACTTAAAGAAAAAAACATTTTTTACTTCCGTTTTCAAAAAAGTAGCTATTGAGTAAACAATGTAAGATGCTGCAAAAACTTTTTTTATGCTCTTTCAATACTGGATTGAATGTTTCGCTCATTTGTAAAACTAGTTTCACAACTGGATAACTAATTCAGCGGGAAAGCTCTGATTAGGAGAAAAAAGCTTTTTATATTTACGGTAAATGAAATTTGAAAACATTAGTAAACGGGAGTTTTTTTTTTTTTATATACTTATGGTTTGAAACTAATATTACAAATCTGTGGAATAGCATGTTATTTGAACATTTTGTAAATTCAGCCTTGTCCGGTAAAAATTGCTTCAAATATATGTAATAAAAATAACGTATAATTCTGGTTTTTTCTATATGAACATGTAAATTTTTTTACCAATCACATGCAACGGTTAAATACTATAATAAGTTATAAACTGTAATTTTTTTACACTTCTTAAAGCATGTTCAAATGAAATAACGGGAGATTCCAAGATATCTAAAAAAAATATTTGAAGTGTTTTATTACTCCCCTATCTTAAATAAAATGTACCCTTATATATAGGAATTCATTTTTATCATGCCGTAGCTTTGAGCACCTCCTGGGCAAACTAAATAGCGATTAAATAAACTTTTCACCTCATTATTTTTAATGTGCATATATGTAAAATGTGTATATATACATATATATATTTTACAGTGGAATTACCGCAAGGAGTAGAGTTGTTTAAGTATGGAATACTAAAACGATTTATGGACAAATATATAAAACATGGGTAATAAATATTTTTTTATAATACTAATATTAAAATTTGGTTCATGCAAAAATGTATTTAAATGAAACTATATAAATATATATTTTTTTTTCTTTTTTTAGGTCTAAAGTCGGTATCAAGTTAGACGCTGATACTCTACGCTTTACATGTAAATTATTTAGTGATATAATGATATACCATATCAAATAAAATCTATTTTTTTATATTATTTCTCTTGTCTTATTGCAGCATACACATAAAACCTACAAGATTCTACCTTAAGCAGGCCTTATAATTTTTAATGTCGTCCTTTAATTAACAATTTAAATTATATTTTTGCATAGCTATTGTATTTTCATAAAAATAAATCAGTTTTAAATAGGGGAAATGGTTTAAAATATTTGTATTAATCTATCGGTAATTCATTCAAAAAAATATTAGTTACTCCTCAACTAAAAAATTAGATATAACCAAGTAGAGAGGATTTTAGTAACACTCTAAAAATTACCTCAAGTGGAAAAAAATACTAACCTAAATTCAAAAACCATAAGAAAATGTAAAAAAATTTTTATTTGAGCATTTATATGATAACTCAAAAATGAAGGAAAAAATAAAACGTTTTTTTATTGACGAAAACAAATTGTTTTAACCTCTAAACACCTTTATTTTGTGTATCACTGGATTTCTACACAAAGGACAATTAAAAATCTTTTCAGCGCAAATATGGCAAGAAATGAAATGAGAACATGGTTGAAATATAACATTCATCTCATCATTCATGCATATTTTACAAATTATTGTATTTTCTGCTCCTGTGTTTCTTGAAGCTTCTTGTACTTTTAACGTTTTGCAAGTTTCTTGAAGTATTTGATTTTTAAGAAGACACTTAGCTTTGTTATTTAATTTCATTCTGATCAAATCCATATATTCACAATGAGGAAAGAATTTTTCGTGCTCTGTTAATGGGTCATCACTTGTTTTCCAATTACCTAAAGATCCATTACAACAGTAGCATGTCACAACATCTAATACACCTGTATAATAAAATTCTTATTTAGCTAATTGTTTAGGATTGACCATTAAAAGTGGCCAATTTCTATAGGTAACCAGACGATTCTTTTCATCTACCATACTAGATTTTTTAAATGAATTCTTTGGGTATTGGACATATTTATTTAATTTTGGGTGCTTTATTGCTTTTTCATTAACTGTTTCTAAGGAGTCGTCTTTCATCTTGTTTAATCTGTTAACCTCGAGTTTAGTAAATATCAGGACTATATATTTTATTTAGCTCACAGTACCTACTTTATGTAACTGACCATTGTTCAAAAACATATTTGACAGACTGTATCGCCATCTACATCCCGTCGTACACAATTATAACCACGCACTTGCATTGTCATGGTACTTTTCAGAAATGTCTCCTGAAGAGCAACGCATGCGGGCTGGTACGTGGATATGATGGATTTGAGATCAGCAAGTCGAGTTCTTAGACCACGGCAGTTCCAGGAGATAAAGGAGGTCATGAAGTCTTCGCACTTGCTCCTCGCAAGGAGCCAGAAGACGAAGGTCTGGGCGACAGATCGTCCATCAGACTCTCGTCGCTTTGTGAGGCGTGAATGTCCATGACATCGTCTCCCATGTCATGGAGTTTTTTAGAGAGGTTCGACCTCTTTTTTTTGTGGGATTGCACCCCCGAGTCCTTTATGCGTGTTTTCCTGTTCTTCTTAACATCGCGTGGAGGGGATACAGACTTAAGTGTATCCACTGCAACATTCTTCGGTGTTATAGATGCGGCTGTCGCAGATGTTGGAGCCGTACACGCGTCTACTTGAATGGCTGTAGATACGTATGATTTGCTGGTCGCCGACGCATAGCTTTTTCCAGAAACTGGCGTGCGTGACGATACAACACGCCGAGCCTCCGGATACGAAACTTTATTTTTAATTTTGACGGCCGTGATCTCCTTTTCGAGTATCCATGTTGGACAAGATCGAGAAAACGATGAATGATCCCCTTTGCAAGTCACACATCGTTCCTTTGCTTTACAGTCTGCGCTATCATGGCTTACCTCTGCACATCTAGAGCAGCTTGGCTGGCCGCGGCAGACTGTTTTCGAATGTCCAAATCTCTGGCACTGAAAACATCGCAGGGGATTGGGGATGTATGGTCGGACTGGGCATCGGATGTAGGCCATTTTAACGGTCTGTGGAAGGTCAGGTGTAAAAAAGGTCAGGATGAGGTGCTTTGTGTTCAGCACCTGTCCATCCCGCCTTATCGTGATACGCCTAACATCACAGACGTTTTGGGCCTGCATGTTCTCTTTGATTTCCTCAGTCGACACGTTGAGAAAATCCGCTGGTGAAATGACGCCGCGTGAAAAATTCAAAGTAGTATGAGGAGCCACGGTAACGTCTAAATGAGCTAGCTTTTGCAGATTTATAAGGGCGGTCGCCTGTTTCGCCGATGACGCTTCGAGGAACAAGTCCCCGGAGCGCATCTTACGAATCGATTTGACCTCCCCAGTACTGCTAGTAAAAGCTTTCTCAATTAGAAAGGGTGAGACGTTGGTAAAGGTGTCGGGAGTTTTAACGATAAAAAAACGAAACAAATCGCAAAATTTAAGAGAATTGTGCTCCACTGAAGGAGATTTCCTGCTGGGTTCCATGAGTGTTTTGTGGTGTTCACCCCAGTACGCCTCCACCCACCATGGAGCCCAACAAGGGGAGGCAGCCCGCCGGTCATCTGACATGCGTCAGGCACGGCACTTACCTCAGAGGTGGTACTGGAGTATAGTAGTACAGGTTCGGGATGTGATCCGCCAGTTCACCCAGGGCACCCCTAACTGCAATACTAACCCTAAAGCAACCGTCTTTGGTATTCCAAAAGAACCCGTATTGGAAACCGCAGAACTAATCACCAGCCGATTGACAGGAGCGGGCTCACTTTTGCCTCCCGTCTACGGAGAAGCATGGGCCAAAGGGCACGCAACAGGAACCCTAGACTCCACTTTCCCCGGTACGGGTCGCCGCACACGGCAAACATGCGGGTCAGACTCAAAAACCAGTCTTAACATTTCGTAATTAAAAAGTAAAATTCTTTTTTGTTTTAAATACCCCAAAGAAATAAACCAAAATTAAAAATAGTAGAAATAATGAAACTCAAAATATCCAAAAGAAAATTAACCACAAAACAACCCCGAACTGAACTAAATATAATGTTAAATATTGACCTGTAACTTAAACACTAACTAAGCAAATATTTTTTTGGGTTTTTCTTTCTTTTCAAAACTCACTCGGGTACCTCGGGGACGTGGTCTCCCGTACTCACCCGAAAGTGATCCCCTGCGGTGAAAAAGGGGGGAGAGAAGGGGAGAAAAAGATCACTAGGGTACCTCGGGAGCGTGAAACCCGCACTCACCTAAAGGAGGCGAGCCCCCTGAGGGGTACTATGTTCGGGAAGGGAATCATAAATGTAAATGTTGTGGAAAACGATCTTGTTCGGCAATAAAAGTTGCCACCAAAATTAATAAACTGTACAAATTAAATATGATAATAAATTGTCAGCTTTGAATGTATAATATATGAGAGTTGGTACTTTTGTAAAAAATATGTATAATATGAAGAAATGAATTGCTATTTTTGTAAAAACAAATGTATAATATGAAGAAATGAATAACTATTTTTATAAAAAAAAATCTTTTCGGCTTATAGCTGAACTCACAAAAAGGTTAGCGAAATAGAGAATTGCACGATTCTCCAATGTATGACCCCTCTAATTGTGTCTTTTGTCACAAAAAATTTAATCCTACAGATAGAATTGTTCGCCATCATTTGCACCACGAAAATTTTGTGACTGGTAAGGCGCATCAAATATGTAATTTACAATACAGAAAGAAATTCCATTTGCCTATTTTCCTGCATAATGGCAGATCGTATCATAATGACCTCCTGTTGAAATATCTATCCAAAGATTTTGGTTTGGTTTTTTTCATTTTTTAACGGCGCAAGGACCAATTTAGATCATACTGCGCCAAGAGAGACAATAAGAACAGTTAAATAAGATTTGCAGGACATAAAGCCCTAGTCGGGCATAGTCTATATGCCTTTCTTAAAATCTATAGATTAAAATTAGATATGATTAATAAAACCCTTGATGCGTATGAATTTAAACACAAGTGAGGAATTGATGCTATTGTTCAAAATACTGGATATAGTAAAATCAACAGAGTTAAAAAGCCGATGTCTAAGATGATTTGAATGTGGACAATCACAGAGTATTTGTTTCACCGATAGCGAGACATTACATTTCTTGCAATAGGGTGGTGGTTCACCCAACAGAAGATGCCTATGCGTTAGGCGGGAGTGTCCTAGGCGCAGCCTAGTCCATATCATCTGCTCACGGCGGTTGCTTGATGATGGCCCAGTTGGAGCCAGAACGGGCATGACACTATGCAACTTATTTTCAATTTGTTGGTCAAAGTTTGATTGCCATACACTTTGCAGTTTCTGCCTGAGTGAGAGAGTGAATGTTGGCGTTATTGGCGCAAGAGCCATTTTTGGCTAAACTGCACCAGACATTCGTAAAAACATTAAAAGTATAGAATCTCCGGTAGTTGGATTTTTGTCAAGTCAGTACAATGAAACCCCATTATTAGGGATTTGTCAAATCACTATATGTAATTTGACAGAAGCTATAACCATAATTTGTACCCCTAATTGGTATTATGAACTACATTTATATGTAGAAAAATTAAAAATAACAAAATTAAATATCCAGGGTACTTTCACTATAAATATTATCGCCAATTCCTTCACGAAGGAATAACTAGTTATTACTATGTTCGGGAAGGGAATGATAAATGTAAATGTTGTGGAAAACGATCTTGTTCGGCAATAAAAGTTACCACCAAAATTAATAAACTGTACAAATTAAATATGATCATAAATTGTCAGCTTTGAATGTATAATATATCAGTTGGAACTTTTGTAAAAAAAAATGTATAATATGAAGAAATGAATTACTATTTTTGTAAAAAAAAATGTATAATATGAAGAAATGAATTGCTATTTTTTTGTAAAAAAAAAAATGTATAATATGAAGAAATGAATTGCTATTTTTATAAAAAAAAATGTATAAATATGAAGAAATAAATGCTATTTTGTAAAAAAAATGTATAATATGAAGAAATGAATTGCTATTTTTTTGTAAAAAAAAATGTATAATATGAAAAATGAATTCTATTTTGGTAAAAAAATGTATAATTTGAAATGAAAATAAACTGTCTGCTTGAAATTTGTCCTTTTTATGTTTTATTTATTTTTGTTTGAACCAAATATAATGCATATATATATATATATATATATATATATATATATATATATATATATATATATATATATATATATAGCTATGCAACACATGAATCGTAAATTTATGGGCTTCCGTCTTATAAAGTTAATGAAAAATAATTTAAATGCCAAAATTTGCAACTGTAACCAATGCATGAGAGAAAGAGAGCTGGACAAAATATGTTAATGATATGCAAAATGCAAAGGTTTATTCGTCGAAAATGAAAAAGGAGCAATGCTAAAATTATTTTAACTCTAACAATAAAATATTTTTTTAGGTTTGTCAAATGATTTAGAGCAGCAGCTATTTCACAATGCTCTAGTCTATAAGACAAACAATAAATCATTTTTTTTACAATTCAGCGGTTAAAAACATACAACGATATAATTACTGAATCATTAGCAGTAATTACTCTTTAGTATGTATTGGGAATCAGAATGTGAAACTGCTTTAAATTTTAAATTTTTTTAATTTTATTTTTAAGCAATAGAAGGTGCTTTTTTAGAATTCATGTACACTTTCTTCAAAAATCCATTTTTGTATTGTAAAAAAACTAATTTTTCTATAGTGTGAGTGGTGAGTGTTGGGTTTTATGGCGCAAAAGCCAAACGTGGCTAAACTG